>CAWUFW010006401.1:600000-1159322 GCA_963921515.1 Calotriton arnoldi | reverse complement strand
GGGTACGGTCCTGACTGCATTGACCTGGTCTACAATTCTGTTCCACATTCTGTTTCTGGTGGCTAGTGGTGTGTGCTGGACCTGGTTGCCATAGATTTGTGTGTGCACCTTGACGATCTCGTCGACCATGACCGTCAGCTCAGTGGAAGTGAACTTGGGCATTCTGTGTGATGCCATGGTGTTTGTGGTGCTGGTGCGGTGTGTGATGTGTGATGTGCAGGGGGTTTGTGGTGCCGGTGTTTGGTGGTGGTGGTGGTGGTGGGTGTGATGTGTGCGTATCTGTGGTGTGCTGCTGTCCTTGCTGTGTCACTGTGTCCTCTCCTCTCTGCTTTGCAATGTTGCAAGGGGTTGTGGTCTGTGGAGGGGCTGCTTTTGTACTTACCTGTTTGGATGTGTCCTGATGGTCTGTTGTTTTCAGGTGTGTTGTGGCTGGTGTTCTGGGCTTTGTAGTTTATTTGTTTGTCCAGGGGTGGTGTGTATTCGGGATGTGTACTTTGTCTGTGTATTTGTGCGTGGGTTGCTGTGTGGACTTGTTTGCCATGTTGTGTGTGTTTGTTTGAGTCCGCGGCTGTTTCTGTGCAGGGACGTGGCCACCATGGCTTCTGCCGTGTCCATTTTCTTCGGTGTTGTTTACGCTGGCGGGCGGTCTATTTGTTGTTTTTCCGCGCTCATGTCGGTGCGATCGTAATTTCACGTGCGGTGTCTCGACCGTGAGGGCGGGCGGTTTTCTGTTGTCGTGCGTCTTTCCATCCGTGGCGGGCGGTTTGACTCCGACTCGGGCAAGGGTGGGCGGTGTTTGTGTTTTTTTGCCACCGCTGGCGGTTTTCGGTTCGGGACATCATGATTGCTGGGTCGGTATTCAGACGGTGTAGGCGGGCGGATTTTTGCCGCTTTCATGGGTGGCGGATTCTTTTACGCCCGGTATCGTAATGGGCCTTTAAGTTGTTAAAAATATCGAAGTTAAATATATCGTTTTTTAAATGTATAAAAAATAATGTAAAATAAATTAAATAATACATATAACTTAAAAAAATATTTAGAATTATTATAAAATGTTAACAATTATAAGTAATAAATGTAATATAAAAATAAATTAAACATACATATATAAAATGTAAAATATATTGTTACATAATAATAATTAATAAATAATTATTTTAATAAATTATAAAATGTTAGACATATATTAAAAATTATAAACACATATATATATATATTCATACACCTGTAACAGTAGGGAAAGTGTTGGATAGCGTAGACATAAAAATTACTATTCCCACTCCAACAAGTGCAACAGTAGGGAAAGTGTTGGATAGCGTAGCAGTAAAAATAACTATTCCCACTCCAGGGAGTGCAACAGTAGTGAAAGTGTGGGATAGCGGAGGGGAATAATTTACTATTCCCACTCCAGCAAGTGCAACAGTAGAGAAAATGTTGGATAGCTGAGGGATAAAATTTACTATTCCCACTCCAACAAGTGCAACAGTAGGGAAAGTGTTAGATAGCGGAGAGGAATAATTTACTATTCCCACTTCAATAAGTGCAACAGTAGGGAAAGTGTTGGATAGCGTAGAGAATAAAATTAATATTCCCACGCCAGGGAGTGCAACAGTAGGGGAAATGTTCGATAGCGTAGGGATAATAATTACTATTCCCACTCCAGCGAGTGCAACAGTAGGGAAAGTGTTGGATAGCGAAGGGGAAAAAATTACTATTCCCACTCCAGCAAGTGCAACAGTAGGGAAAGTGTTGGATAGCGTAGACATAAAAATTACTATTCCCACTCCAACGAGTGCAACAGTAGGGAAAGTGTTGGATAGCGGAGGGGAATAATTTACTATTCCCACTCCAATGAATGCAACACTAGGGAAAGTGTTGGATAGCGAAGAGGAATAATTTACTATTCACACTCCAGCAAGTGCAACAGTAGGGAAAGTGTTGGATAGCAAAGTGGAAAAAATTACTATTCCCACTCCAGCGAGTGCAACAGTAGGGAAAGTGTTGGATAGCGTAGAGGTAAAAATTACTATTCTCACTCCAGCGAGTGCAACAGTAGGGAAAGTGTTGGATAGCAAAGTGGAAAAAATTACTATTCCCACTACAGCAAGTGCAACAGTAGGGAAAGTATTGGATAGCGGACACATAAAAATTACTATTCCCACTCCAAGGAGTGCAACAGTAGGGAAAGTGTTGGATAGCGGAGAGGTAAAAATTACTATTCCCACTCCAACGAGTGCAACAGTAGGGAAAGTGTTGGATAGCGGAGGGGAATAATTTACTATTCCCACTGCAGCAAGTGCAACAATAGAGAAAGTGTAGGATAGCGGAGGGGATAAAATTACTATTCCCACTCCAGGGAGTGCAACAGTAGGGAAAATGATGGATAGCGGAGGGGTAAAAATTACTATTCCCACTCCAGCGAGTGCAACAGTAGGGAAAGTGTTGGTTAGCGAAGGGAAATAATTTACTATTCCCAGTCCAGCAAGTGCAACAGTAGTGAAAGTGTTGGATAGCGGAGGGAATAAAACAAAACATTACAGCTATTGAACCTAAATCCCCTAACAAAATAAAAATAAAACCATTATCAAAAATATTTAACAATTAATACATAAATATTAATGATCAACTAATGTTTAATTTATTTAAACTAAATTACTTTCCACTCTCTACCCCAATAAACACCAAAACACACACTTACATTTTTTTACACAATTTCCATTACTAATTTTACAGTAAAAAGTTAATAACAATTAACATCAAATCATAAATTAACTTTTTAAAAATTTCTTCCCAAAATTTACAACTATAAACCCCACAACTCAGACATCAAAATTATTCCACAATTAGCATATTTATTTTTAATTAATTAATTAGCATTAATTAACAAATAATTAATTAATTATAAATAATTTACATCCAACCATAATCCCCTATAAATGACACCACCAATGTTGAAAAACATGACACAATTAACATAATTAATTAACAATTAATTAATTAATTAATAACAATTAACAAGCAAAATAAAAAAATTAATAAAAATTAATTCACACAATTAACAATATAAAATAACATTAACTACATTTTATAATAAAAATATTTTAAAATGTATTAAAATAAATTACTTCACACCCTACTCCCTACCAATCCACAACCCGCTCCTAAAAAATTACACAATTAACATATTTACCAATTAATTAATAATGATTAACAACCAATTAATAAATAATTAATAATAAATTAATTACCACAATTAATATTAAAAAATATTAAATACATAAATATCAATTAATAAAAATATTAATTAATTAATTATAATTAAATTACTTCCCACCCTATTCCCCTATAAACCCACAACCCGCTACGGAACTAAAACGCAAAATTTAATTAAAATAAAATTTAAACTTCTAAAAATTATTAATACATTTATTATAATTAAATTACTTCCCACCCTATTCCCCTATAAAACCCACAACCCGCTACGGAACTAAAACGAAAAATGTACTTAAAATAAAATTAATAACTGCTAAAAATATAATACATATATTAAAAAACAAATGCAATACTAAGACAAAAAAATAGAACACATACATTTAAAATAAATACTTAAAATACCTAACACTAACTAAAAAAACGATATTTTTAACAACTATATTTTTGTAATCGATATTAATGACTTCGATATTCTGAAAAACGATGTTACTTACCTTAGACTCGATATTCTTTACAACGATATTCTGACAGTCGATATTTTTGTATCCCGATATTCTGCACTCGATATTAGTGCAGGTTGAAATAAAAGACTCGATATTCTGTCTGTTTACCGAGTCCAGATTAGAGCCGGTTGCTGATTCTGATGGGAGATATTCCTGTTTCGATATCACAGAGTGCCTGGAGATGTTGTCATAACGTTTGGCAAAGTATAAACTTGTCCCAGCTCATAGTCTAATTGGTCCTGCCAGAATTTTCTACTTTTTCATCTTATCAAATCCTCCTCGTATTCGTCAATTATTTTATTAAGGATCTCATAATTTTATTGGCTTTGTCACCCCAATTTGTGTCTTCTATTCTTTTGGTAAGGTTGTCAACTTCAGTTTTGTAATTTTCACATTCCTCCTTCACAATATCTATTAATTGCTGTATCATATTATTATACGTTTGCCTCCATTTTCTAGGTTTTTTCATGTTTTTAGTTACAACTGGAGGGAACATTAGAATTTGCAGGCCTCCCACATGGGATCTCCAAGTTCTTTTTAAGACCTTCTGATTCTCACCTTTATGCCTTTGTTCTTTAGTCTCATTAAAAATGTTCCCACTGCAAAATCCCTGGTCTTGTGGGCCACTACTTTAGCTAGGTTGGAATGGGAGCTACATTTTTTCCTTTTCATTTTTCCCTGTTTTTGTTTCTGTTCAAACAACATGTTATGTATTTAATGAGATGCATCATTACCCCTTAAAAGTATGTTTTGCCTCTTATATTCGCATTCAAATCATGAACAACTTCTTCACCTCTTAGCTATCATGAGTGTAATTATAATAATGTAAAGGGAGTGGAAAGTTAAATCCTCCAAACAAACAATTTTCATTTAACTGTAACATTTTTTCAGGAAAACAAGATTTCACAAACTCTAATGGTTCTATTATTAGAAGGTTTAGATTAGCTGCTCATGGCAGTCATTTGCACCTTCTTTAGGTTATCTGATAAAATAGACAAGAGCGATCATGGCTTATATTTAGGCCAGGGTGAAATTGAAATTACACTGGCATAATTACTCTGAAATAATTTGTGTAATTTCAGGACTTTTGTTTTCCCGTTGGTGTGTGAAATTCCCCAAATCACACCATTACACCACCTCGCATAATTGCACCACCATTCATGACAAAATTATTGCACACTCACTAACAATGAGAAAAACCAGAATGCCAGCGACTGTTCTCGTCAATTGTGTTTTTCGTGCTATTTTGTAACTGCAAAATGCATCCCAGAGTTAAAAATTGATGAGGACCCATTTCGCAATAAATTCTAGCTCTAAATTATGGATTTGTATTTAACCTAACTGCGCGCAATTTTCCCGAATTTCCACATAATTACAGTAAAGCAAATTATGAAAATTTCGCACACCCCTACTTTTATTGGGGCAGTTTGATGATGGTTGACATTTGCGGAGCCAACACGTTCTTATGTCTTAAATGTCCATTAAAGTTATTACAATGGGTCAAAGAATGATAATACACTGTCAACTAGTTAAAGGGTGGGGGGGGTCAAAATTGAATATTCTGAGTTGGGGGCGTGGCTTCGACGCCGAATCAAGATGGCGCCTTTCATTTGAGCTCCGTCACGGGCGCAGAGCCTTCTTCGTTTTGTAGCCTCCCCTATGCCGTATTCCTGAATACGAGTGCAGAATACAGCGGGGGATTAGCGGTGGTAAGCATTTCTGCCGTTTCCGCAACATGAAGATGCTTTCCAAGACCCATATGCCGCGGCGGTTATTTCTCTTCACAAACACGAGCGGCCGCCACTTTAAACAGCGTCGCTCGCTTTACTGCTTTCCTTCACATTTTTCAATTCTTTCTTCTTTTGGACATTAATAATTGCTTTTTGTGAACTATTACTACCAATTTCATATGGGAACTTCTCCATACCTGCCATTTCGGGTCTTGACTGCTGCAATTGGTGAATCTGATTCCTAGTGTTCCACCATTAGTCAAATGTTTCTGATGTAATCATACTCCTTTTGACATGCTATCTCAATGACTCTTTGTGCCTTTTAACTTGGGTTTGCCTTTTTGTCATCAATATTGTGGACTAATATAACAGCATCTATACAGCTCTGTGAAAACAGGTTTTTGTGACCTCTTATAAACCTCATTGGGCCAGTTTTAACCCGTTCCTATCGTTACCAAAACACTTACCTCACTGTAAAGATGACCAATGAACTGCATGTATTGACTAAGCCGTCTTCTTCAGGAACCAAACCAAAAAGAGCGAATAATGACCCTCCTTCCCCTATTTTATCATCACACAATCCTGTATTGGATTCTATCTTGGATGAAGTACGTGGTTTGCAACCTTTCATGGTTACCACCAAAGAAAAATTGCAACAAATCGAGGACCGCTGGATTGTTATGGAAGGGAGGATGTCTGAGTTGAAACAACGTGTGGGAGACCTTCAAGACTTATCTACCAAAATCCCTATGCTGGAACAAGAAGTTCAGAAGCTTAAGTTACACACCGAAGACCTTGAAATCGTAATAGATGGAACAATCTACGTCTTTAAGGTCTTCAGAAGAACATTGAAGTTCCTGATCTCTTGGTATTCCTGAAGAAGTTTCTCTCAGATCTTCTGGATCTTCCCCCTACACCACCACTGAACATCCAGCGTGCACATTGTTTAGGGCGTCTTCAATCTCATTCTTCCAAACCACGTGGTATTATAATGCTCTTTCTGGAATTTACTGACTTGATGAGTGTCCTAAAGGCGGCTAAGCTAAAACGTCGTCTTATTTGGTCTGGCCATAATTTGTTAATATCACAAGATGTTTCAAGCGCAACCAATGCCCGTCATAAGGAATTCTTAGCTCTCCGCCCTCAGATGAGACATTTGAACATCCAGTATGGCATTCTTTATCCTTGTCATTGCAAGATCACCTATGAAGGCACCTCCTGGTTGTTTGAGGATCCGGTGAAGCTGAAAACATTCTTGCAAAGCATAACGAATCATAACATGGAGATCACTACCTAATATTTTCTAAATTGTTCAATTTTCTCTTCACTAGTTTCTTTTGCCTCTCCTTTGATCTATTTTCTTATATCCTACTATAGTGATATTAGTATTCCTAATTCATAACATAGTCATCTTTTTACTTTATCTTTCTTCTCTCCGTATCTCAGTTTAAACCTATGACTACTTTCTTTATAACTTTTATAGTTCTTACCTTTATCTGTCGCCGTTCTTGTTTCTGGTGTAAGCATGTTCCCAACTTAGGGGCTCATTAGGATGGCGGTCGTAGGCACATCCGCATTGCCGGCGGTGGCGGAAAATGTCCTTTTCCTCACTCCATCGGCGGTCCTCGTGTCTGCCATATTACAATGGGCAAACATAGCTCATTTTCTGTCCGCTGCAGAGTTACGTGATCCGCCAGAAATTTCCATCCGCAACGGTGGTGGAGGGAGCCAATAGAGAAACACCGCCGTGCGGAATGGCGTCCCGACCGCCGGACAAATCACGATGCCGCAAACAGCCCATCACACCTCAGTGGAGAATCCAGCCACCCGGAGACGGCGGAAGCACTACTGCGGAGAGCGAAACTAGAGTCCCGGTCACCTCCATGCGGTCCTGACCGCTATGGATCCAGCTCTTCAAGCCCTTCCACTGCTGTACCTCATCCACTACCAGCAAATTAGACGTCACCGTGGACAACACTGCAGGTATGTAAAAACACAACTCCGCATACAACCACAACACACAACTCCTGTGCTGAAATACGGTTCCTGTCCACATCAGACACTCTGGTGGGGACAGGAACATATCCCCCAGTATACTCATACATGTCCTGCCTGATAGAAACCCACACCTCCGCATCCGGGTCACCCTTCAACCGCGAAATCACTGCAATGTCCCGGGCAAGTCACCGCAGCGGTGAAGACGTGGGAAAACCTGCGCACAATGTAGTAGGCAGGGCCGGCGCCAGGCATGGGCAGTCAGGCCAGATTCACAGGGCTCCACCTTCACCCTACCCACAGTACGCTTCCCACACCCATTTGGGCACATGCTGTGTGCCCCTCCTGTGCCCCCCCTGCACAATTTATCAGCCAGGTGTGGCTAGACCTCGCACCTCACACATCAAAGGACAAGGTAGATTGACTGGGAAGGTGGGGGTGAAGATGAACACCCTGCACAGAAGGTCAGGGGCTGGACAACCCTCCTCCTCACACCTACCTTCCACTCATGTGAATCAAACAGAGTATAATTAAGAGATGAAGACTCACACTGCATATGAACAACCACTAAACTGTTCACACTGCTTGTCAAGTCCCTCAGAAAGATCCCACACTGACACACTGACACTCTGCCACATACACATACCATAGGTCAGCAGCAATGGAGGACAATAAATGTGCTAGCCCAAAGTGAAGTGGACAGTGCTGGAAAGCCATGGAGCAAGCCACATAGAATGTGTACATCACATGCAAGAGGAGGAACATATCACACCACCCTTAGGCCCTCAAATCAGACATGGGTGGCACAGTGAGTGAAATTAAACCACAGTGACCTCTGTGCAACAACTCAGGAATACATCAATGCAAGCCATGCATAGGCACAGGAATGTCATACAGTGACCAGCCACACATCTGTGTCAACTACCTTGACATGTGTATGCCATCAGCACAACACCCATATCTCATTGTCACACTCCCTGACTGTCAAACACAAGTAGGACCTTCACACATTAGCCTCATCTACCCATCTCACACCTGCAACACTCAACACCTGTGAGAAACACACATGATTATGCAAATGATGTCCTGTGAGTTCACTGACAACCAATCACATACCCTGTGGTGCATCTACAAATGTCAGACTCACACTCAGGGATGCCTGAACCAACGCTGACCCAAAAACAATAGCCAAACACAAATCTCACAAACAACATACACAGAAGTCCAACTAGCCCAGCCATGTGCAGCCAAACAGAGGAAAGGCAATGTGACCCTATACAGAGAAGGAATACACAACATTGTCACTCTGGACCAATGCACAGGCACCATACCCCAACACAAACAAGAATTGCCTCATCAAAAAACAATCATGAACAATAACTGGGATCAAGGGGACAAAGCAGCTAACACAGACATACACACCACACCAGTCATCAAGTGAACATGGTGTCATAGTGTACCACAAGCATGCACATGCACAAACCTGACAAGTGACAGGTCAAAAATAGGAGGACAAACCACTATTGTGCACTCAAAACAAGCTTATGAACATGAATCCACATTGCTGCATGTGACATACACACAAGAAATGCACACTACACATGCAACACACATCTGAATGTATCACAATGCACAAACTACTCACACACAATGTCATGCAAATAGAACATCACACACACATTGCACCTGTCAGTAGAAAGAGCCAACACAGGCCAAACACTGCATCCATCCACAAGAAAAACACAACAGATGCACATACCCATCCATCACAGAGCAAACTCAGCTGGACATCAGGGGGATGCACACCAAGCAAGTACAAGGCAACATACACTGACAGCACTGCATGCACACCAAGCAGTGTGTGCACAACAACAAAACCAGTAGCACACATATCTGAGTGCCCCACATGAACTCCCACAACACAAATCATCAAAGCACACAGATAACATCACACTCAGGAAGGGTTGCAGTACTTCAGCAAACACACATGCAGCTTAGCCTTCACCCACAGATGCACAACTCAGGGAAACCCAGATGCAAACAACATGACTAGAGGACTGTGCTGCTCAAACATATGCACTGCACATGAGCAACCATGACTGCAAACTAGTAGAAGAAAATAACATAAAACTAATTGTGAAACTGTCCTGAGTGGCATATTGGTCCTGTACACAGATCAACCTCACACAGTATAGTGTCACACTATGAAGTGTTGGGGAGGGTCACACACTGGCAAGGCATGGGGTGGAAGACATGAGACTGAAGTGGTGTGTACATCAGTATTGGACAGGTGAGGAGTGTACAGTGCAAAAACACATAGAGGAATAACTCACAATGTGTAGGCATCAGAAGCACATATAGTGTATGGTATGACTCCTCATACCACATACCATACTGGAGCCAAAAATATGTCAAGTGACAGCAATGCATGAGAAAACTCACAAATAATGTCAGTGTGGCTGAGCAGGTCAGCATTGTGAGCACAAACAGAAACAAGACACATGGCTGATCAAACAAAACACAACACAGACTTTGCAGTCACACACTCTGCATACTCACAACTGGCAGCAACAACAAGTAGGTGTCCCCCAGGAGTGCAAGGACACACCGACACACTGCACAGTGCTCAACCTACAACTCCTACATGTGCCCACAATCTGAAGCACATGTCTGATAATTTAAACAAACAGGCACTCATTACCTGGGTCATACATGTGTGTAGTTGGCATTGCAGGGGCACACACACATCAACACTACTGACAATGACAGGCCATTCACACTGTATGACTACTCAAGTGCACACATTCAAATGTACCCATGTGACTATGAACACAGGCACACACAAGATGACTACACACCAACACTGCTGTGCACACATCAAGAAAGAGCCCACAGAAATGCCGGACCCTGGCCACCCCGCAAGTAATCCTGTGGATAGCATTCACCTCTGTTCGGGTATTGCATCCTGACATGACATGTGTACAATTTAGCAAACCTGAGCACAGAATGATTAGGAGAAGAGTAGATCATCACAAACAACCATCATTGCACCCTCAAGCCTCTGACTCAAGAAAAACAAAAGTGCCTGTTACCTCTGGAAAGCTCTGAAAAAGTGAAACAAGTAATTGGCAATGTGAAAGTGGCATACAGAGCATGTGTCACATGAACTGATACCCATACATAAAACCTTTTATTTAGCAAGGACAATGGCAAAACAGACAACAGGAGTAACAGTCTTTATTACATAATCCCCAGATAGGCATCAAAAGTAGAAAACAGCAAGGCTATTGGCCATTACAAATTCAAAGTATGCACATGTGTGCATGAGAAACTGCACAGGGAATGGGCATCCAAAGTGACAAACAGCAAGGCCATTGGACAGTCCATAGTTCCGGTGTGCACATGTGTGCATGAGAAACTGCACAGGGAATGGGCATCCAAAGTGACTTACAGCAAGGCCATTGGCCAGTCCATAGTTCCGGTGTGCACATGTGTGCATGAGAAACTGCACAGGGAATGGGTAACACCGTCCACTGCCATGGGAATCACCCCAGCTCAGGGGATACAAATGGGCAGTCCAGGCACCGCTGTGGGAGAGATGGTGTTGGGAGGGATACTTTGCCTAAAATTTGGCTGTCAGTTGAACTGGGAGGTGGCTGATTGTCGGGGCCAGTTGGAGGACTGGACCTGGGAGAGAGAGGACCGGCTGAGGTAGAGGCATCAGTGGCTGTGGGAGCCTGAGGGCTGCTTGGACCGGGTGGTGTGGTGGAATGGGGAGGCGGAGACATGCTGCCGGGAGACCCAGTGTGTGAGGGTGAATGCTGAGGGCTGGGTATCAACTTCTTGGGGATTCAATAGCCCACAATTGTCTTGGCCAGAGTGGGAAGTGAGGTGGGCACAACAGCCTCACTCTCCACCAAAGGTGTATCGGGTGCAGGTGGCTCTCCCCGTGTGGATTTGCTTGATCTGGTGGTACGCTTGGGGTGGCCTTGCCTTTTCCCCTCCATCCCCTGTTGTCCAGGTAAACCCCCCACTTTGCTCTCCTGTCCCAGCTTCACAGGGGTGTGGGTGGGAGTTGACGTTATGGGTGAATGTGCCTTAGAGAAGTGTTTGTGCTTAGTCGTTGCAGGCCCCAGGTTCACAGCAGACAGGGCAACTGTTTGTTTGGGAGCAGGTGTGGGGATGGGAGTGCCCTTGGATGGGGGTGATTTGGATGAATGTGAGGTTGAGGCCTGCTTCTTGGCCTGATGCCCCTGAGTGTCATGTGATGGGATTTTGCCTTTGCGCTCTTGTGTGCCTGTTTTGTGTTGTGGGGATGGTGTCTGTGGTCTGGGCCGCTTGGAGTGCTGCTGTTGTGTGCTGCATGTGGGGGACTTGGTGCCTGAGGGCTGTTGCGAGTGGGCACTCTCGTCAGGTGGTGCCACTGACAGGGTGGTTGCTGAAGGGACTGGAGCTGGACTGGGAGCCTGTGCCTGCTGAATGGCTATCCTCACTGTGGAGGACAAAGACTGGACAGTTCGGTGTAGCCCACCCACGTCAGAATGAATGCCCTCCATGAAGGCAACTACCTGTGCCAACTTCTTGTCATGATCCTGGAAGGCATTCAGGAGAGCAGCCTGACCCACACACAGCTGGCGCAAAAGGTCCACCGCCTCCACACTGAGGGCATCAGGGGAGACAGGGGCAGCGGTGCCTGTGGGGAAGGAGACTCTACCCTTCCTAGGGCTGCGGTCACGGACAGCACTTGTGGTAGCATCCGGGATGGTGGGCACTGGACGATGTGTGGTGTAAGAAGAGGCAGATTTTGAACTCCCTGTGCCCGCCAACATTGAGGAGTCACCGCTGGAGTCAGATGATGTGGAGGTTGGTGTTTCCGGGCGTGATTCATCCAGGGCACTCCTGTCCCCCTCCGAGGCGCTGGTCACATCAGTGAGCTCATGTGTAGCAGTCGTGCCAGAAGCTTCCCCACTGGTGTCTGTCCCCTATCCTTCCGTGCCCTTGGTAGATGCTGCAATAGACAGAGACGTAGGTTCAGTATAGTGCTATACTCACAAACATCATATACAAGCAAAGCACCAAACTAGAAAATGATCCCCCCATGTTGCCCACCACCATGTGCAGTCTGCATGTGCAACCTTTATGCAATCATCAGAAGATGCATGGAAACATGCATAGTTGACATTAATGACCCATGTGACGTTGACACAGCCAAATAGCTGGCCCGTGCCTCCTTGTAACCTAACATACTAATCCCTGTAAGTATACCTATGTGCCTGTAGGTGAGATAGATATACATCTCAACATGTTGCCTCTGTCACATATGGAGTCACTTTAAGGGAACACCACAGATACAGACTCCCAAATGTCCTTTTGCAATGGCCATAAGCTCCTGCTATCCACCATATTGTGCTTTGAAGCACAACTACAGTTGCACATTGGGGTCAGGTGTGCAGTTGTCACAAATGTTAAGTTGTGCTTAGCACACATCTACAAAAGCACACTAAGATGATGCTCACTGCTGTTCACTGCCAGGTGATGTCTATGACACTCATAATGCAGCATATGTCACAAGGCAACATCTCATCTTGCAATGTCAAGGGTCATTGTATTAAACACATGAGAAACTACATGTTGCGAAAATGCATGACAGCTGCACTCAACACAGAGGCCACTTAGAAGCCATTGCATCACACTAGAAACATCACAGAGCTCCGCACTGGCTCAGGGTTGGGATTCATGCAGTCACACACACCCAAAGTCACACTTAGCTGAATACTCACCCCCAACTTGCTGCTGATGGGCCCTCAAGCGTCCACCCAGCTCTGGCTGTGTCACTGCCAAGATGCGGGCCATTAGTGGTGTCATGCTCCTGCGCGCCAACCTGCCACTCCGAGGGAGCACCCCCAGCGTCATCTCTGCCACGTTTTTGCTCAGCCGGCAGATGTCATCCCACCTCTTGTGACAGTGTGTGTGCCGTCGGTTGGAGACACCCAGAGCCCGCACTGTGCGTGCAATGGCCCTCCATATGGCCGTACGCTGGTGGACCTTAAGCTGCAGGCATGGGAGACAAGAAGAGGAAGTTTCAGTGACACTGTTTTATGAACCACTGTGTGTCAGTACAGGAGCATGAAAAAACATAGCACACCAATACATAAATGTTGAGCAGAGGCCATACAGCATGACACGTAGTATACTTGCATCAAATACTCTCATATAAATGTATACATGTATGATGATGGACACAGTACCTGGCCATCTCATACACATGCAGAGTGCCAGCACAGAAACCAATGTGAAGAAGACCCTCATCTGTGATGCAGTATGTGAGTGAGAAATACATACAATACATTTGAAATGATGTGTTGGGGCAGACTTACTGTGTCCAACACTACACACCCCTCAATGTCCTTGGCCAGTGAATGGCTACCTGTGTCATGGAGGTCACATTTAGGGCCATGATCTTGCATTCTCGCACTCTTCTCACAAGGTGTAGGCCTGTCTTGTGCAGTCCTCAGGCCTAAGATAGCTCTTTGAGAAATCGGGTGGCGGACAGCACATATGTTTCACTCTGTCCATTTACTAATGGGTCCTTGTCAAATTGGGCAGTTTCTGTGCAGGCCAGGGGGACTCACACTGAGGTTAAACGCGGGCCAACTTAAAAATCACATGCATGTACAATATGAGAGGGCAAACAGTGCCTACACATGCGAGACAGAACACATAATGAAAACAATGGAAGGATGATAACTCCAAATTACATTTATCTGATGTGTCATAGGTGAATTACCACCAAAAGTGTTACACTCACGCATTTTACTCTTGTGCATAATGCACACATATCCATTGGGGCAATATGAAAACTGTACACCCATTCTTCATTACCCTCTGGAAGAAATACCTTTGCAATGTCACAAATGAGCATGTGAAAACCTCGTGGACTATGACATCACATAGCCCAGGCAATGTTTTTTCAGACTTCGACTGTGCAAACCAGCAGTGTAACTGTATGGCTGCAAAAACACTACATGTCCATCCCATCCTTCAATGCAGCCATGGATCTGTGGAAATAAGGCTACACACCACATTGACATGAAGTCAGCATGCTAGGCAGTGTATCATTCATTTACATTACCCAGTCTCAGACCAACGTTTGTATTTTTCTTGCTGGAAGAGGGCTGTAGAAATGTCCATGTTGCCATATTTACTAGGCCATGTATGGAGCATGGTACATGAAAAATGAGGATGCATGCACAATGACTTGCACACACAGGCACATACTACTGCAGAACAATATCATGTGAGCACTGTGAGCACTCTCAAACTGTCACTCTGAAACACTTACCAGTACATCTGGAGCACCATATAGCCTCCCATACTACGTCCACCAGGACCTCCAGCTCATCTGTGGTGAAGGGACAGGCCCTAATGTTTTCAGTTCTCGCCAACACTGGGTCCAGGAGCCAGGAACAGCAGCAGTTGTTGGTGAAGAATGGCAGGCAGCAGTGTCTGGATGCAATTGAAATGTGTGGCTCTCTCAGAGACATATATAGCCCCCTGGGGTTATTTCAGTGGTACTCAGCTGCTGCAATTGGTGTTCCTGCTCAGTTTTTTTCAAATGTAACCAATGACCGGGACCGCGGTGGCGGTGCACGCCTACCGCGATTTTCAAATGTGGAATTCACAACTGTGATCGCGGTTCCCATTGGCTTTAAGGCATGGGCATTGGCAGTGTCACACCATGGGGCCCAGGCGGTCGCTACCGCAACCGTGCATCTTTTGATTATACCCAATGACAATGACCGGGTCCGCGGTAGCGGAGCATGCCTACCGAGGGTTTCAAATGTGGAATTCAAGATCGCGGGTCCCATTGGCTGTAAGGCATGGGCATTGGGGGTGTCACACCACGGGGCCCAGGCGGTCGCTACTGCAATCGTGCATCTTTTGATTGTACCCAATGACCGGGCCCGCAGTAGCGGAGCACGCCTACCGCGGGTTTCAAATGTTGAATTCAAGACCGCGATCGCGGGTCCCATTGGCTGTAAGGCATGGGCATTGGCGGTGTCACACCGTGGGGCCCAGGCGGTCGCTACCGCAATCATGCATCTTTTGATTGTACCCAATGACCAGGCCCGCGGTAGCGGAGCACGCCTACCACGGGTTTCAAATGTGGAATTCACGACCGCGATCACGGGTCCCATTGTCTGCAATGGCATTGGCATAGGCGATGGCCAGACGGTCGCTACCGCGAATTGGCATTTTTCAATTGTGGCCAATGACCGTGATTGCGGTGGCGGAGCACGCATACCGCACCTATAGACACATCATGCTGTAGCAATGGCAATGGCCAATTCTCATCATGGAACACTAGACACTTACAATGAATTATGCCACCTGGTTGCTAAATTCAATGCTAGTGTGACATTGAACTCACTGATGACTACACATGCCATGTCAGTGCACAGGATTACATGCATTGGCATGTACTTCCTCACATGTCACATATGATATTTGTGTGCATGTACACAGATATGTTGTGTAATGGACTCTCATATTTGTGAACATGTCAATGTGTGAGATGGCTAATCAACCCACAGTAATGATGGACTGTCTACATAATGTGCCTATTTCACTGTGTAGATTGCTGAAATCATTTTGATAGTTGATCTGCTTACACACACTGTGCTCATTGTGTTGAAAATGTGTGCTCTGTGCGACTCAAGCAAGAAGGTGTGGCAGGTACAGCAGCTACGTAGAAGTCAGCAGTGTTGCTGTTTCAAACATGTGCTGTGTCAACTACTCCCAGGGCTGGTGACACAAGATGTCGGAATGTACCATTTTCCATTCATATAGTCAGAATCTGTTTTGGAGGTACTCAGTATGTACATACTGACCACATGTACAACTACTTGAGATCAAGGTGTCTCTGCATGTGACTTGTGCATTAAGCTGTTGTTTCAGTCCAGTCATTGTTGGTGCTGTGTCAGTCAAGACGTAAGATGTTGGACACATCTCATAGAGGAATTACATTTCCATGTGTCCACTTTCATTTTATGTAGGAGACGACCAAATGTGCATCGTCCGTTCACAGTGCTGGCGAACATGGAGGATGAGCACATCATAAGGAAATTCCGTCTGGATCGACTTACCCTTCAAGACCTATGTGGTCAGTTGGAGCCCCATCTGAGGCCTCACAGAACCTATCCGACTGCCTTGACACCAACAGTTAAGGTGATGGCGGCCCTGCATTTCTTTGCAACTGGTTCGTTCCAGTACACGGTGGCCAGCGCAGGTGGGATGTCTCAACCAATGTTCAGCATGGTGCTACGTGATGTCCTGTCCGCAATGATAACATACAAGGACCGCTACATCCATTTTCCCAGGAGACATGAATTGGCAGCTGTGAAGGGTGATTTTTATGACCTTGGCAACATACCGAATGTTGTTGGCGCCATTGACTGCACACATGTTGGACTGGTTCCACCACAGGCACGTGAGCACATATACAGGAACAGGAAGCATTTCCATTCCATTAATGTGCAAGTGGTATGCCAAGTGGATATGATTATCACCAATGTCTGTGCCAGATTTCCAGGATCAGAACATGACTCCTACATACTGCGTAACAGCATCATACCACAGCTGATGGCAAATCTGCATCCGGAGCGTGCGTGGCTTGTTGGTGAGTATGCAGAGTCAAGTAGTGTGCTGTATGTGTGACATGCTGTTCTCAGCTACTGTTTATATTACAAAATTGGTCTGTGTATCTCACACCTAGGTGACTCTGCATATCTCAACCGGCCTTGGTTGCTGAGCCCACTGAGGAATCCCAGGACCCCAGGTGAAGTCCGCTACAATGAGGCACATGGGAGGACACGTCGTGTGGTGGAGCGTACTTTTGGGCTTCTGAAGTCTAGATTCCGGTGTCTGGACAAGAGCGGGGGTGCACTACTCTACTCTCCCCAAAAGGTATGTCAGATCGTAGTTGCATGCTGCATGCTCCACAACCTGGCCTTGCGCTAAGAGATCCCCCTGCTCCTGGATGATGATGAGCAGCAGATGCCCCCCCTGCAAACCCACACATGTCCAGTGACGACGATAGGGGAGAGGAGGAAGGTGTTGACCTGCGTCAACAGCTCATCAACAACTACTTCTCTTGAGTGCGAGTGACATTGTACAACAGTGACATTGTCTGTTGTCTTTGATAGTAGTGACAAGGCCTAGAAGAGCTTTTTGACTGCTGGCTGTTGTTGGCTCTGTGATAATGGCTGATGTGTGTGGCACAGGGTATTTATGACCAGCTACCTAATGTCTATGTTGATGTTGTTGCTCATTGTTATGTGTGCTGGTTTGTGTACCTTGATGACTTGTGGTGTGTTCTAGCTGTGATGGCATCACCTGACAAGTAAATGTCATTCTCTTGTTTCTTTCTAGGTCCCTTCACCCTCTCAATGCCTCATCACAATCAGAGCTTGTGGTACATTGGATTCTGAGTTGACATTGTACATACTGTGATAAACATGGAGCTGACACAAAGACATAGGTGTGTAAAGAGTGTTTATTTACAATGAGCATTTGTGACAGAAAAGTGATTATTTACAAAATGATGCTAAGTGAATTTATGAGTTGTCAGTGATGGTAAATGAGACAATAGAGTAGTCACCACATTGATGTAGTCACACAGTCCAACAGACACCGGCCATCAACATGGCAATGTGGGTAAGGATAGTCAACAAAGTCAATGTCAAGGGGAACAGAGGTGCCATCATGGCTGGCTCAGCGACTAGTGTTTGGATGGTGCATTGCCACATGATCCTCCCCTGATGTTTCTCAGACGGCCCCATGTGCATTTGGCAGGGGGAGCCACTGCTGCGGGCTCAGCGGTATCTGAGGAGTCATTTTGTTGCAGCTCACCCCTCTCTGTGGCCGCAGCTGAGGTGGTGGGAGTATCATCCTGCGGGCCACTGGAGGGGGGTTGAGCTGTCCTTTGGGCTGCATGTCTGTCCCTCAGAACACCCACGAGCTGGCCCATGAGGTCCACAAGTTGGCCCATACGCGTGTCCATGGACCTCAGCAGCAGGCGGAGCTCTCACACTTCTTCCACAACCTGGCCCATGTGTCCCTGGGTCTGCTCATATGCCCCAAGGACTCTGGCGATGTTGGCTAGGGCTTCGGTCCCAGTGTCCTCCTGTATTTGTCCCCCAGTTGCCCTCCCACCTGCTCTGCTTACCTGGACCTGTGGCATTGGCACTCGACGCACCCTCAAACTCTCCCTGCCCTCTTCTGATTATGTGGTGGTGTTGGTAACCACTGAGGCAGGGAGAGTGTTGCAGGCAGCAGTGGTGGTGGTGGTGGTTGAGGCTACACAGGTCGTTGCAGCAGGGGTCAGCACTGTTGTTGTTGCTGTCGTGGTGGCGCTGGTGGGGACAATGGGGACCTGGGACGTGGTGCGCCCTGGCAGTCCGGATGGGCCAGGTTGGTGCTCCTCCTCCGAGAAACATAGGGAGTCTGCATCCGAGAATTCATCTTCCGGAGGTGGGGACTGGCTCTGCAGGTTGGTGTTGTCTTCTGCAGCAGTTGCTTGTGGATCTCCTGTTGAACAGAGGTGAAATGGTCATTGAAGTGCACTCCACAAGCTTGGTGTTAGACGTTTGTATGTTACATGTGGTACACCACACACTTTACATTGCAATCACTTGGTATGGCTGCAAGATACTGAGCATCATGACATGATGTTGAGGTACATACATTACTTGTCCATGGTGTGACATGTAAATAGTAACCATGTGCCAGGTACAGATTGTGTGATTACAAGGACATGTCGTCATCTAACGACTTGCGGCACATCAACTTTCCGTGATGCGACTTTTTGGTTTGTTCTGCATGAAATCAGTTTCAGCTAAGCAAGAACTAGCCATTGTAATGTTATACATACCTTTTTCATATCATATACTTTACTTTGTTTTTCCGATTGACCATGCATGTTTTGTGTTCATATTGGCCTTCATGCTCTGACACCATGGCACTTACACAGTGCATTCTGTGCTGTGCATGATTGGGCCCTGAATTTCTTCAACATGTGACTTGGTGTTTCAAAGTTTCTTTTCTGTGACAGTTACGTACGCTTAGCTGTCTGCACACTAGATGTGGCTTTTGGATCTATGCCAAGTTGGATGACATGTGAGGGCTGGTGTGGTCATATGGCTCCATGCATTTTGAGAAGGATGGCAGGGTGCATGCACTGTCTACCTACCTGTTCGGTGACACAGTGGAGGGAAATTGCTGCCACATGGTTATGAGTGGGAGGGGTGTACCTTCCTGCTGAGCTGTGGGACAAGGGTGCCTGGTGGGAGTTGTAGTGCTGGCTACCACCCACAAACACTCCTCCCTGTTAAGAAGGCTACCTACCTGTAAGTTTGAAGAGAGCAATGCAATAGCTGCCACATGATTCTGGCTGTGGGGAGTGCTCCATCCTGCTCAGGGGTGAGACAAGAGAGCATGAGAAGGCTACCTACCTGTAAGTTTGAAGAGAGCAATGCAATAGCTGCCACATGGTTCTGTCTGGGGGGAGTGCTCCATCCTGCTGAGCTGTGGGACAAGATGGCCTGTTGGGAGTTGTAGTGCTGGCTTCCTAACCACAAACACCCCTCCCTGTTAAGAAGGCTACCTCCCTGTGAAGTGGAGCAGAGGAAGGAAATAGGTTACACATGGCTCTTGGATGGGGGGAGTGTTCCATCCTGCTCAGGGGTGAGACAAGAGAGCATGAGAAGGCTACCTACCTGTTAGTTGGAGGAGAGCAATGCAATGGCTGCCACATGGTTGTGGGTGTGGGGGGGAGTGTTCCATCCTGCTCTGCTGTGGGACAAGAGGGCCTGGTGGGAGTTGTAGTGCTGGCTTCCTAACCACAAACATCCCTCCCTGTTAAGAAGGCTACCTCCCTGTGAAGTGGAGCAGAGGAAGGGAATAAGTTACACATGGCTCTTGGATGGGGGGAGTGTTCCATCCTGCTCAGGGGTGGTGAGACAAGAGAGCATGAGAAGGCTACCTACCTGTTAGTTGGAGGAGAGCAATGCAATGGCTGCCACATGGTTGTGGGTGTGGGGAGAGTGTTCCATCCTGCTCTGCTGTGGGACAAGAGGTCCTGGTGAGAGTTGTAGTGCTGGCTTCCCACCCACAAACACCCCTCCCTGTTAAGATGGCTACCTACCTGTAAGTTTGAAGAGAGCAATGCAATGGCTGCTACATGGTTCTGGCTGTGGGGAGTGCTCCATCCTGCTGAGCTGTGGGTCAAGGGGGCCTGGTGGGAGTTATAGTGCTGGCTTCCCACCCACAAGCACCCCTCCCTGTTAAGATGGCTACCTACCTGTAGTTTTGAAGAGAGCAATGCAATGGCTGACACATGGTTGTGGGTGTGGGGAGTGTTCCGTCCTGCTCTGCTGTGGGACAAGAGGGCCTGGTGGGAGTTGTAGTGCTGGCTGCCTGTACACATGCTCCCCTGGGAATGTTGCTAGCTACCTTTGGGGTGATTCAGAGGGAGTAAATGTTAGATCTGTGAGACATGTGTTGGGAAGAGTGTGTTGCACATAAGTGCATTTGGGCCTAGGAAGTGTAGCTTTGTAGTTGTGCAAGACAGTACATAGCAGTGTAATGGGAGACATTTTTTGTAACTTCCCAGCCTCCACTCCCCCGGCTATTCCTGTGAGACTCTCTGGATGCAGTATGGCAAGCACCTTCTCCTCACATTCGGTGAATGTTAGTGGTGGAATGGGAGGGCCAGCGCCAGTCCTCTGAGCCAGCTCATGGTTCTTGTTGGCACGCTCTTTCACCCTCGTCTTGAGGTCATGCCACCTCCTCCTGATGTCCTTCTGGGTGCACGGGGTGGTCCCTACTGCATTGACTTTGTTGACTATCCTTGCACACATTTGATTTTTTGTGGCTACTGGTGTCTGTTGGACCATGCTTCCAAACAAATGTGGTTCTACTCTGATTACCTCATCTACCATCACTGACAACTCAGGGGCATATTTACGTTTCCTGGCGCATCCCTGCAAATCAGCAGGGATGCGCCAGGAAACGTGCGACACGCATCTCAATCCTTGCGCCACCACGGATGCGCCGCATTTACAATGCGGCGCATCATGGCGCAAGGAAATGCAGATGCGTGTCGCATCTGCTGCCGTAACGTTAGCACAGTGCTGGAGTTGTGTCGCGGGTGCGACGCAACTCCAGCACTGTGCCAACCATGCCCATGTCTAACATGGTGCGTCAAGCCTTACGCCTGCTTCAAGCAGGCGCAAGGTTTTGACGCAGCGGGGTCGGAAAAGTTACTGAGTGAAATCTTGTAGATTTCACTCAGCCACTTTTCTGAGGCGTTCCTGCGCCGGAACGCCCCCCCCCTGCGCCAGAACGCCCGCATGAAACCTGACGCAGATTTCATGTGGCGCAGGGCATTACAATGTGACGCATCTCCCTAAATGCGTCACGTTGTAAATACCCAGCAGCATGGCGCTGGCTTTACGCTGCGTCACAGAAGTGACGCAACGGCGGCGCAAAAGTGGCGCAAGGGGCTTGTAAATATGCCCCCTAGTGTCAGTGAATTTGGGCATCTTCTTCTGTGACATGGTGTGTGATGTGCAAATGTGGGAAAAGTGCAGGTGTGAAGGTGGTGGTGGTGATGTGTGTGGTCTGTGTGTGGTTGTGATGGTGTGATGTGTGCTGATTTGCCTCTACTTTGTGCTGTGGGGTTGGGCCTTCAGTTGTGGAGTTGTGCAAAGTATTCTGGTCAGGGAAGGGGCTGGTTTTATACTCAGCTATGTGGGTGGGTGGTCAAAATGGAGTATTCATGTCAGGTGTGTTGTGTGGGTTGACCTGGGATTTGTATTTTTTACTTGCCATGGGGATGTGTCATTGGGGTGTGTTAGGTGTTTTTTGAGGCTGAACCAAATTCATAACCACACTTGGTAGCCTTGTTGTGTGGTTGCTTTCGACTGCCATTACTCTTCCGGCGCGACCGCGGCGCTCGGAATGCAACAGCCCTTTCGCCGGCTCTCTCATTCATCATTTCTTGGGATCGCGGCGGTCGGAAACAACTGATCGTTCCGCTATCGTATCCTAATTTCACATGCGGTCAATCCGCTGGTCGGACGGAGGTTTTGGGTCTTTCCGCAGCGAATCTGACCACCGCGGAACGATTTCAGCTTTTCCTGACGTTCCCGGCGGAGTTTCGTGGAATCCATCCGCCGTGGTCGGATTTTTCTGGCGGTTCATCATAATCTGACCGCCGGCTTTCCCGCGGTACATGCGGATGGTTAATTTCCGCGACCACGGCAGTCGGAATTGTTTTCCGACCGCCATCCTAATCGACCCCTCACTTCCTAACCTCTGTATTTCAGATCTGGATCTTAATCCTTGATCTGTCTTTCTTCTCTTTGTTTATTTCATACCTCTTTTCCCTCTCCCCTCCTCCCCTTCTATTTGATATCTCTCTTCATGGTCTCCCCCTATTACTACTTTTGCATATGTATGAGTGTTTTTCTTAACCGTTACTCTCTTCCCTCTGCAACTATTTCTGTCTTCCATTATTTGACGGTCGATAAATGTTGTATTTTTGTCTTTTTTATTGGTTCTGCAGCTTGTTGTTCCTGTTCTCGTATGTCTCCCCTCATCCTACAATATGTTTAACGTTGTCTCGTGCAATGTGCGTGGTCTAGGTCATCCCGTCAAGCGTCAAAAGGTACTATCTCATTTATCCAAACTCAATGCACATGTTGCCTTTTTACAGGAAACTCACTGTATTGATGTGGACTCACTTAAGCTTAAACGTCAATGGGTTAATCAGGTTATTTTTTCTCCTGCTGTTAATTGTCATGGTGGTGCTGCCATCCTAATTCATAAGTCACTGAGGGGCATATTCACAAGGACCTATCTCCAAGTTATCCCCACCTTAACGCATCAAAAGTGGAGATAGATTTAACACCCCATTCACAAGCGGGTGCAAACTGCAGACATCGCCAGTATTCCCGCGATAACTGCCCCAAAACTTATCCCCAGGGAGGACACCACCAACTAACCCTAATGAGATGCAGAGTAGGCGTTCCTGTGCAAAAACACACGAAAACACCACAACACCACTTTCACAACGAACTGCCAGATCTGCGATGCGAGTCAAAACCACGCAATAAGCCGCGGTAGCAGCAGGTATTTAACACCTGCCTTCTGCTGGTGTAAAGCCTGACGACTACCTGCAGTGGGCAACGGAGCCCCGCACACAGCCACACCCGAAGAACAAACGACGCCATGGAGCTACTCATCATGCAGCTCGGAGCCCCAACAGGGCCACAACACCCACCGCCACCACCCCCAGGACCCGGACCCGCACCCCCCCGGACCACCACAGAGGCAGCGCAGAGTAAGACAGCGGACCTACTGAAAACGCACCAGTCTCACAGACCTAACGCCCGAGGAAGTCATCGCCCACTACAGGCTCAAAAGGACAACCTTCATCCGCATCATGACCCACATCGCCCACGGGTTGATGGTCCCAACCCAGCAGAGAACCAACATCCCTCCGCAGACAAAGCTGCTGGCTGTGCTGCACCTGTTGGCCTCTGGTACCTTCCAACCAACAACTGCCAGAGTCGGAGGAGTCTCACAGCCAGCCCTATCCAAGTTCATCACACCTGTCCTGGATGCCATCATCATCTTCATACCCCAGTACCTTCACTTCCCCCACACTGCGCAGGAACAGCTGGAGACAAAGCAAGGCTTCTACGCCTTTGCTAGCTTCCCACACGTGTTGGGGGCCATTGACTGCACACATGTCCCACTTGTGCCCCCTGCGGATACTGCACACCACTACCGCAACAGAAAGCACACACATTCCATCAATGTGCAGGCAATAGTGGACCACCGGGGAATGTTCACCAATGTCGTCGCAAATTACCCAGGCAGTGTGCACGATCCCTACATCTTCCGACAGTCCATCATCAACCAGTGCTTCCAGGATGGCATCTATGGAACTGGACTGCTCGTCGGTAAGTGCTAAATCAACACACCACACACCTCAAAGCCACCATCACACAACGCACAACTGTGGGAATGCACACATGACCAAACCACATACAACATGTCAATCAACATGCCCACCTACCAGACATGACAACACAACTCCTGGGCTTCCCCTGCACACAATACAGCTATATAATGGCACCACAGCCACACAACAGCTGAACGTGTGGAGATGCGGAATGCAGCCATGTGCGAAGGATGCAAGTGACCCGTGAATGGGAATGTACACAAGGACAAGTGAGGCGTGGATGTGCTGGACCGACATGGGTAGGCAAACCACAGATATGTCCATGCAGACATCAACTGCTGGTGACTGGAGAGTAGTGAACAGTGGACGCAACCATGTCACCCCAGGCCGTGGGTCAGATCGTGGAAATGTCGCGCGCTGCGTCCCTCCCTGTGTGTGTGAGCGTAGTGGGTGGGCCTGGAGTACGCCAGGCCTGTGCAGGGGTGTGGACAAAAACCCCGTGGCGCAGAGCGTGGTTCACTCCCGGAAAGGCCAACGTCACTGCCAGGGCGGCGCCTCTCAGCCCGCCACGAGGCCGATGCCGTGAGCAGCGGGGCCTGCAAGCGTGTGCGCCTGCTGCACCCCAGGACGCTGATACCCAGTTATTGTCCCTAGTCTGGCCTTCCTTTTACCTCCTTTGTACATATTTTAATCACTTTGTACATAACATTCACTCAACTGTATCACTGAGCACAATATGTCACTTGGTCACCCGTCACCATATAACTTCACCTTTTGACAGCCGTACATTCAAATATGGGTAATTTATAAATGATGTAATTTATATAAAACAACTTGTTACCCACTAATCTGTTTCTATTTTCGTGTGTTCCATTCGGCTGAAATTGTTTTTGTGTTGTATAAAAGTGATAAGATAATTTAGTTAACTGTACAAGAAATTTGTTACGCTTACCCGACAGAACAATTGTTTTTTCTTTATAAAATACCCAGGTTCTGAGGGACACAGAGTCACCCCATTGTTTGTTTTGATACCCAGACCAGGCCTGCCCGCTCCAGCGTTCCAAGGCCGCACTGCTCACCTTCCGACACTGTCGTGTGTCAAAGAGGGCCCACCACGTGCCAGGGCTAGCTCCAAGACCCATGCCCGCGACCTTGGCGGCCTCCTCAGGCCATCGCTGTCCTCTGTGACACAGGCCCCCAGGGGTCCCCATTCGTTGACATACCCCACCGCTGCAGCCGGGCTACACTGCAGTCCAGCATGTCCCACATCTTGAACTGAGTCATCATTAATTAATGGCAGGGTCCATGCCAGTGTACGCAGCGGGAGGACTGAGAGGACTGAGAGGGAGATGCTTCACAGTCCGGTGGAAACACGGATCACGGTTACGGAGGAGGTCAACCAGTAGCAAGGACTGACCTGGTGCCACTAACCCTGTGCTCCGTGAGTGACCGTCAGCCTCCGGCAGAACATCTGAGCCTGTGGCCTGGGGGTTGTCATCAGCAACGGGCAGGTATGGACTTGGTGTCTGGCATGAGTCTGTGGCATTCATATCCGCCATGTTGCCTGACACAGCTGGCATGTGCCCTCTGCATCATGCCCTGGGGGTACACCCCCCATTCTCCCCCGAGACACTCCGCAGAAGGCACCTCTGAGACATACGAGATGCTGCTCTGCCCTCATGACCCTACCCCAGTCTCCCGCAGGTCAGCGTCCCGTGGCGGTAAGCCCGTGTCGGTCGCTGTGCATCCGGGACCACTAACCCTGTGCGACTCAAGTCATGCTCCCTTGTTGTTCTGACATTGCATTTCTGAGTGCCTGATGACTGTTGGAGTTGTTGCCAGCACCAGCTACTCCCTGAGGGCTGGCTTACACTCACCCCACACACAGCCAGCACAGGCATCACTGGATCAGTGGGCCTGCCATCACATCATGCCGAACCAAGTATTGACTCTTTTCTCTCTGTACTGTCCCAGGTGATCAAGGATATGCACTCTGCCCTTGGATGATGACACCCCTCCGAGACCCGAACACACCCGCCCAGAGGCAGTACAATGTGGCCCACATACACACCAGGGGCATCGTTGAACGCACATTTGGCGTGTTGAAGTCACGTTTCAGGTGCCTGGACGGCACAGGTGGAAAGCTCCTGTACAGCCCGGACATCATGTGCAAGATGATCGTTTCATGTTGTGTGTTGCACAACATCTGTGAACGCACCAATGCCCCATGGATCTCAGTTCCAGAAGTACCGGACAATGATGGGGACGATGGGGCAGGTGGCCCACATCCCACTGCAGCTGCGGCAGGAATGGCCCGTAGGAACACCATCATTGTCAATTTCTTCACATTGTGGCCGTCCCTGGCAATCATGGGACAGTACAAAATGTCCACAAGCACAGCATGTGTGAATAAAACATATTTGCAGTTTACAGGTTGTACTTGTACATTGTCATGTCACAGTTTCCTGTTGTGCCAGATGTGATTTGCCATGTTGTGCACATTTGCGGCACCAGTTGTGTCCTGTGTTCTGTTGTGGAGGTGTTGCTGTTTGTACCGGGATGTTGTCAATGTCGAGGTGCACTTATACTTATGTGCCTATGCTGCACAGTGGGTGATTCGCTCCTGCGGCTCGGATTTGTCTGCCACTGATCCCTTTCATGCGGTGCGCCTGTCAGTTCTGTGCTTCCAGGGTTATGAGATGTTGCAGACTTGGGTAACTTGTGCTCTTTGTCGAGTTGTGACTCTTGGGCATGGTTTGACCGCAGATGTGTCGTTGACGTCAGGGGTTGTTTGTGCAGGTAGTTGTGTCCGAGTGTGACCTGCTCCTTTTTGGGTGTTGTCCGCACTCAGCCACCTCAGTGTCGTGCCGTGTACATTGCCATGATGATAGGACTGCAGCCAAGCTACTGGTCATGTGGTGTCTCTTGCATTGTCAGTGTGGCTGACGTATGTGCATGTTCGCATGTTCGCACGTGGGCATGTGTTGGTTGTGGGACTGTTGATGTGTTGGTTGGGTGCCCCTTTGGGTACAGGCTGTTCGTGGGACTACTTGGTGTTTGTGTGTGTGCTGAAGTGTTCCCATGGGATCAGGGACATGAACCAGAGTCATTGTGGGTGTGCAGTGTGCCCTGCTTGATTGTGCATGTGTGCCATTGTGCCCATCTCCACCCGTCACCCCACTCCCAGGTCGCTACGCACCATGTTGATGTGATGTTGGGTCATGTTGGGCAGTGTCCAGATCACCAACTCATGTCACCGTCTCCAGACTGGTGAATGTGGCCACCATCTTCTCCATGTCATTCAACTCCTGGTGTTCTGCTGGCCCACCTCCTCCGGGGTGCGTTGCTGCTTTCGTGTTGGCAGCGAGTTTCTGCTTGGTTTTGCCATTCACATCAGTCCAGCGCCTCTTGTGCTCTTCCATTGTCCTCCTCTGCCATGCGGCGGCATTCACGTGGTCCGAGGTGGTGTGCCATCTTTGCCTCTTTGTTGCCAATGACACATTGGAGGTGACGTACAGTTGTTGGTGGTGTTCTGCCTCATCCGTGGTGATCATGTGGTTTTCCTGTAGACTGTACCCCGTCTTCCTCTTCTCATTGCCCTTCCACGTGCCCTGTATTCCTGGGTGTTCCTCCGTGGGGATTGTGGGGTTCATGTTGTCCTCTGCAGTCGGTCAGGGTGCGTCCGTGGTACTCCGCAGTCGATTTAGTTTGTAGTGGCATTATCCGTATGCTGTTCATGTGCTTTTTCCCGCATTACGCGTGGGTTTTGCTGGCCTCTCGCTGCTTATCGCTGATTTCCTCATCGCGCTTTGGCCCATCGCATGTTTTTTCGCGTAGAGGTTTGTGTTTTTATCACGGTCGCGGTTGTTGTATCGCAGACATTGGCCGTGTTTTTGGGGGACTATTGCATGGTACCGCCGTGTTGTGAATCCCATGTTAACATAGGGTTATTTTCCCGTGATTCGCTGCGATGTGTAAAGTTGCTGTAACATTTTTTTGAGATGTTTAGCACATGTTCTTGTGAATATCCCCCTAAATGTGCTAATTTTATCAACTGAATGTGATTTGAATGGGCGATGGGTCTTGGTTGATGCCATTATATGTAAAAAGCAAGTCACTCTCTTTAATATTTATGGCCCTGTTAAATCTGATCCAGAATTTTGGCATAGTATTAAACTGAAATTATCCTCCATCCCTAATCCTAATATAATTGTTGGCGGCAATTTTAATGATTGGTTAGACCCTTTGTCTGATAGAAAATCCAAGTGTAAATTTAAACCGGATAAAGCTCATAAAGTATTTCAATCCGCCATCTCCTCTCGCCCATTCTACGATGTATGGAGAACATGCAATCCTGATGTATGTGAATTTACTTTTTTTTCTAATGTTCATCATACTATGTCTCGTATTGATTACATTTTGGTTTCTAAATCATTGCTCCCCTCCATCCAATTCTCTGAAATTGGTTCTATTTTTATTTCTGACCATGCTCCTGTGTTGTCTTCCTTTGATATGTCTCTCAATACTTGCAAACAAGGTCATTGGCGTTTTAATAATTCCCTACTTTCAGACCAAACCTTTATTTCAGAAGCGACCTCCTTTATTAATGAATTTTTTCAATTTAATCAATCCATAGATACTTCTGTTCATAACAATTGGGATGCCATTAAGGCCTCTTTATGAGCCTTTACTATTGCGTACTCTGCTAGAAAAAAGAAGACACTAACCACTGAATATCACACAGCCCTTCAAAAGATAAAGATTTTAGAACATAATTATTTTTCCTCAAAAATCCTCCTCAAGTTTGCAAGAACTGATTAAAGCCAAGTCTACCCTGAATAAGATTGCTACAGTCGATGCTTGTAATATCCTTCTTAAAATTAAATCTAAATTTCATGGAGGCCAAAATAAGGCGGGGAAAATGTTAGCCAATTATTTAAAAATCAAATCAGAACGTAAAACTATTGTCCCTATTCGCTCTGAACAGAAAAATAAAATGTTCTCCTCCGATTCAGAAATTGTAAATACCTTCCAGTCTTATTATAAACTATTATATACAGAAGATACAACTCCTTCTGAAAATGATTTTGAGACTTTTTTCCAGGGAATACCTAGGCCTCCCTCCCTACCTGACACTCTCTTACCCCTTGAGAGGGATATTTCTCTCCAGGAGATTAATGATGCTCTTAAATCTTTAAAAAAGGCTAAAGCCCCTGGACCAGATGGTTTCTCCATTGAACTCCTCTCATCCTTTTCCTACATTTTTGCCCCTAAACTACTAGAGCTTTTTAACTCATTCTTATCTAACTCTAAAGCAAGTGGTTCCTTTTTGGAGGCCCTCATTGTCGTTATTCCCAAGCCAGACAAGGGCTCTACCCTCTGTAAAAAGTTTCGACCCATCTCACTAATTAACTATGATTGTAAAGTTTTTGCAAAAATCTTAGCTTCTCGTTTGGAGAATGTCATTCCACACCTTGTTAACCCTGATCAGGCTAGTTTTTAATAAGGGTAGACTTGCATCTGACAACGCCAGAATGTTCTCTAATATCCTCGCCCTTGGGAAAAAGTACTCATCTCCTCTAGCTGCCCTTTCACTCGATGCTGAAAAAGCTTTTGATCGTATAAATTGGCAATATATGTTTTATACTCTTCAATGGTTTGGTTTTGGTCATAAGTTTATCTCTTATATCAAATTGTTGTATACTAATCCACGTGCTTGGGCGTTTGTTAATGGTTATTTCTCTCCCTATTTTAAATTACAAAGAGGCACTAGACAGGGTTGTCCTCTTTCCCCATTACTTTTTCTCCTTTGTTTAGAACCCTATCTTGAACGTATCAGACATAATCCTGATATAACTGGTTTCAAACTCAACTCTCATGAAATTAAGCTCTCTGCATATGCAGATGATATCCTAATTTATATTTCTAACCCCTCCAATTCCCTAGATCCTTTTATACAAGAGATTGCTTTATATTCTAATGTTTCTGGGTACAAACGAAATTTCTCTAAAACTGAAATTTTACCACTAAATTCATCCTGTTTTCGTTACATGTTTGATAAAACTAACTTTACTTGGTGTTCCCAAAAGATTAAGGGGCATATTATCAAGGGCCTATCGCCGCTTTAGCGGCACTTTTTGCCGCTACAGCGGCGATAATTTATCTCACTATTAGCAAGCTGCAGCAAACGGGCCTTAGCGCGATTTTTTTGGCGATAGCGGCCCGTTTTTTCATCTCAAAGCATGTTAGCGATATTTATCGCTAATTACATGCAAAGTAGGCGTTCCCGTGCAAAAAGGCACGCAAACACCACTACTCCATATTATCAAGGGGCTCCTTGAAATTCTGAAGAGCCAAAAAACTGGCTATAACTGCAGTTAGAGCCAGTTACTTAACACCAGAAAATAGCTGGTCTTAAAAATGGTGATAAAACTTGGGCCCATATCTCTGCAGGTTTTGGCGCTGGCCAGCGCTGCAAGCAATGTTGCAGCGCTGCCCTGCGACAAAACTACAGTGCAGGAATGCGCACAATCAATAAGATAGTGCGCATACCTGTGCCCCAGTCATGAAAAGTGTTGCTGCGCTGCGACAAGACAGCGTTGATACACTTCTCACTACACCCTTCTTGCGACAGCATGGATGTGCTGTAATCACTGGACAGCGCTCCATGACGCAAGTAATGACAGATACGTCAGGAATCCTGATGTATCTGCCTGCGCTAAAGTCACGCATTGCTGCAGTTGTGTCACAACCATGACGCAACTCCAGCAATGCATGGGGCCAGCCTATCCCTGTGGCACTGCCTCACCCTCACGCCTGCCATCAGGCAGGCGGAAGGTACTGATGCAATGCTGTTCATGAGGGGTGCCTGAATGTCGGCGCTGTTGGAGATCCATGGGTGGTGGTTGCGCGCTGCGGTGTCATCGTTTGGAAGCATTGGTGGAGTGTTGGTGCGGAGGGAGTTGACGAGATGTTCTTCGCTGGCCTTGATCCAGCTGCGAGGGGGTGCGATGATGGCGGTGGCGTCCGGTCGGCAAGGTGAAGACGTGATGTTACCAATGATGGTCAGTCCAGGAGAGTCTGGTGTTCTGGCTGTAGTTGAAGTACCCGCTGGCGGAGGTGACGTGCTCGACCCTGTGTCCTGCTATGTGGCCTGTTGAGGTGACTTGCTGCTTGCGTCTGATGTCGGTGACCCTCCCCAGGAGGGGGTGGTGCTCTGGTCACTGGGGTTGTCCAGGTGGAACTTGAGTTCACCGAGTTGGATGTCCGCGGTAGATGGGAGACCCAGGGGTGCAATGAGGTCTACAATGGCATTGGAGAATGGGGGGCCATGGCCCGGGGGGCCTGCACATGAGGGTGCCGCAGAGGATGTTCTTGGGCTTGTTCCGGATCTGGGAGTTGACGTGGTCCATGGTCACCCTTGGCACATTAGAGTGCGTTGTCAGTCGGAGTGTGCCTCTGTAGGTGACGGCAATGCCTCCTCCTTGACGGTCGGGGTGCTCCTTGTGGGTGATACTGCAGCCGTCAGTGATGGCGAAGGCGATGACCGGCATGGAGCAGAGGTTGGTCCTGGCAGGCGAGGTGGCATCCAGGGTTGATGGCGAGGAGGGTTCTGGCGTCGTAGCGGTGGAGTGTCCAAGAGTAATGCTCCTTGGTGCTGAGCGCGATCCAGGGGCAGACGGACGCAAACGGCGTAGCCTATGGGTTGCCTTTGGCACGGGAGACGACCATTACAATGCAGGCAGTACATCGTTAACAACGCGGGTGCCTTAACATCGCATTTTATCACAACGGATTGTGAGGTCAGTAATGGGGTAATTTAAAGTTTCTCAGGTGTGTATGGGTTTTGGGGTAAAATTTGTAAATGTACGTATTTTTTGCGGTACAATATGAAAAATGGGGTGTTTTTTGGGGTACAATATGAAAAATGGGGTGAATATTGGGGTAAAATTTGAAAAATGGGGTGTTTGTTGGGGTAAAATATGAAAAATGGGGTGTATTTTTGGGGTAAAATATGAAAAATGGGGTTTGCATCTGTCTCAAATGTGATTTTTGAGTGTGTTTTGGGGGCTCAAAAAAGGAATTCCAGGGTTCACGGTTGGGTTTGTGGTGCAAAGGTTAGTTTTGGGTTGCACTCACTGAAGTGGGAACAGTGATATTTATGTCTGCGCTATGCAACACCCACTCTACTGTTGCAATGTGCCTAGTATTAGTATGCATTGGAATGGAAAGCGAGGTGATGCATGCGTCGCAACTACGTATGTGCCTTTGGCACACGAGTGGTACACCCGCTGTGCATGGGCGCACAGCGGCTACCATTGAGAATTTCGGGGGGGCTGGACAGCTGTGAGGTGGTAAACGCCAGAAATAACACTGGATGGTGCGTGGACGCGGGGATGTGTGTGTGAGCGTGTGTTGTTAAGAATTTATTGAGGGAAGTCTTACCTCGAAGCTGTGTCCCTTGTCTTTGTAGCTCCTGCTCTCCTGCGTCTGCTTCCAGGAAAAGGTAGTAGGCAGCCAGGCTCCCTCCCCTGAATCAATCACAATGCTGCGATGCAGCGGTGGGATTGGTAATCGGCAACGGGACAAGTCATGCAGCCAGGGGCCGGAGGGATTGCCATGTTCTCCATGCAGGCTGTAATGCAGCCTGCATTGTGAACAGGGAAGTGCGCATGACTGCTTTAGGCGGCCTGAGTGGGCCGACCAAACAGTCATTGCGCACTTGAGTGGGCATGCCAATCCGCCCATGCCCTGCTCTGTGTTTGGAGCAGTCCTACCCACCCTCCCACCCCCTGAGGATACATAGCATGATTACATCAGTTAGTTATTGTTAGAAATGGGATTTCTGGTTGGCTAAGGCTTGCGCCAAAGCCAAGCAGAAACCACCACTCTAGTCAGGGCAAGAGAGTTACACACCCAAGATAACCCCTGCTCACCCCCTTGGTAGCTTGGCACGAGCAGTCAGGCTTATCCCGGAGGCAATGTGTAAAGCGTTTGCGCAACACACACCCAGCAACAACATACTATGCACACCACAAAAAGGAACTCCACACAAGGGTATATCAAAAATAGCCTTTGTATTCTCATAATACATTAGAATAGTATTCACATAATACACATGGTGCCAACTGGCACTGGGCAATATCTACAAGGGATTATTTACACATGACAGGGCCACGTGGGCCACTGTCAGAACCATCACTTAGTGAACATATCATAAATGTAGGACATATCATAAATGTACAACCAGTACTCACTGGTAGCCACTATACTCAGCATCAGCCTGTAACATAAACCACATTATGCACAGTATCACATTAGGCGCAAAATACATTATACGCCAACCTCACCAGCATAAATACATTATGCAATCATCTCATAAGTCTAAACCTATTAGACACTAACATCCTAAGCATAAATTACTTTAGGCATAACCCACAGTAGAGAATAACTCACAACCTAAACGCATTAGGAAATAATAACCTCACAAGCATAAACACATTATGCAAAACCTCATAATTCTAGAAATACATTTAGAGGTATGAAACAGGGTGCGTAAACCATAGTAAATGCATCACACTTCCTAGCACCACATTTTAGGACAGAAATCACATTAGCACATACCTCACAGTAGAAACCTTAGCAGAGGCATAAATCACATTAGGGCCTGGCGCCCTACAATCCTAACAGTCCCCCTGGCCACTGGCCATCTCAAAAAGGGGCTCAACTGCCCTATGTCCAAAAGTCAGGGCGCGCTGCCTAGCAGCTGAATCCAAGGGCGCCATTGCGCAAACCTAAACGTAGCAGCTGGCACTAAGTGCTGCGCAGCTGTGACAGTACTGGGGCAGAGGAGTGTATCTCACTCCTAACTTCAAACATGCCCCCCCAAGGAATGAATAACCTAAACGGTGCAGCTGCCCACTACTTGCTGGGCAGCTGGAAATGTTAAAATGAGGCATGGGCTCTCAATGGCCCTTGAAACGAATGTGCCCCCTTCATTGGAGCCACATGGGACTCTGAACACAAATAGCCAAACATTGGAGCCACACGGGGCTCAGTAAACAGATCATGCCCCCAAACACTGTGGCCCTCAGGGGCCCCTAAACTCTTGGGCTCTCGTTGGAGCGCGCTGGCTCCTAAAACCATTGTGCCACGTTGGAGCAGCCCGCTGCCAGAACGGGGCCGCTCAGGATCTGTGCCTCGATCAGGCACCAACAATAGCCCACACGGAGCCCCCAGCCCTTTCTAACTCACCGGGCTGCTCTCTGGGTACTCCTCTTCACCCGGTCCCTCTCCTGGGGTCCGGGTCTCCTCACAGGCGGCGGGGGGGCTCTCTCACTCATGAGAGCCTCGCTGGGGGATCCAGTGGCGTATCCCTCACTTCGCCCGGTCCCCTCTCTCTCTCGGGACCGGGACTTCTTTTGCGGCGGCCTGCAGGGTCGCTGTCTGCTCCGGCCGCACCCCTCCCTTCACCCGGGCCCCCTCCTGGGACCCGGGACTTTTAGATGGAGCCTGCGAGGCTCCGGGCGGATCTTTCATGGGCGCGGGGCTTCCCCCCAGGAAACGGAAGTCCCGCCCCTCATCAGGCATCGCGCTGCCTGACTTCCTTTGCGGCGATCAGGCCGCGGCGGTGATTTCTTCTCGGGCAGTAAGAGGGGTAGGCTCCCTCGTAATTAAAGAATATGAAGCAGGGTGGGCTCCTGCTATGAAAATAGGCCAAGTCGCGGGGTGGGCACCCGCGCACTAATTGAAATGAAGATGCAGGGTGGGCACCTGCTCCATTAAATAAAAACAAGCGGGGTGGGCACCCGTAAGGCCAGCAATCTCGGGGGAATCCCTACGCTGGGGATTCCCTCAAAAACGAAAGGGTTGCAGCTCGGCGCTGCGCAGCCCACGCTACCTTCCTCTGGGGAAATTAGAATAAAGCGCTCCCAGGGGCGCCAGATGTAGACAAAGTTTCTCCAAGGTCCTGGATAAAAAGAATAGGTCCCAGCAAGGAAAGTCCTCAAGTCATCAAGGGGCAAGGCAGGGCCCAGGGAAGCAAGCCCTCATGGCAGCCCCCCCTGGGCCCCAGCAGCAGCACGCCCCGCAGGAACAGCACCAAAGACTGAACAACCTTCCTGGGGTCACAGCCCCTTCTTTTATACACCATTTTCCTTTGTCTACAAAGTGCAGGGCATGGGGGAACCAGATACAACTGGTTATGGGGGATTTGGAGCACTTTGTTTTGCTCAGCTCCTCTCTCCTTTCAGAGTGTAGGCTAGGGACATCAGACGCACCACAGGAGGTGGAGCCAGCATTGTAGAGGAAGGCACAGCCCTATTCAGGTCCCAGGTGCAACTCCTCCCACCCATCTACATGGAGATCTCTCCATTCAGCCCTGCGCTGACTCACCCTGCCCCTCCTGGAGCCACACACACCTCCCAGCCCCTGTCACTCACAAGCCAGACATGCAATTCACATCAGGCAGGCAGACACAGAGCACACAGAAATACCAACTTCTAGAAGGGGCATTTCTCTACCAGTCACCATAAATCTGCGCACACCATTGCGCAGCATTTATTCTCACGAATTCAGACATACTAGACTTGACCATGCTGCACCTCTCATAACAGGAATTACCACTGACACACTCATCCTCAATGCATTCCTATGGGAGGGCAGGCCAATCTCACCACACACGCACACAGCGCGCACGCACTTTACACTGGACCACAGTGCTAAAGTGCCCAGAGACTTAAAACTACTAACACAAAGTTACATATAAGGCAAAAAGTTCAGGGGTGAACCTGCCAAAAAGGGCCAAGTCCAACACAACCCCCTTCCAGCCAAAACGCAGGGCAGACCAATCACCACCGTGATGGGCTTCTCTGCTTGGGGCGAGAAAACACGGACGCGGGCCCGCACTGCAGGGACACCCTCCGGTCCTACGCCACTTGGAACCTATGGAAACCATCTAAGAGAAAAAAAAACAAAAAAAAACTCAGGACCAACCAGGCTACCCCACCGGTACTCCTTAGTTGTCCACGGCCAGGACCAGGCCCTAGGCCACCCAGATGCCACTGGTCCTTGCCAATCCACAGAGTGGGGGGCAATAACCCCAGGCATACAATAGCCATTCTCCACTCCCCCTCTCAGTGTAGTTCCAAACTACCACTGATCCTTCAACCTAGGGTCCGCACCCTCAGGCTGACCAGAAGTCACGGGCGAAGCATCTCCTCACCCTACCTCTCTTCTGGGGTTACGCACCCTCCCAGGGGAAGCACCCACCAGAACACAACTCTCCCACCAGTTCAGGACCTCTCTCCATCAACTGGTCTACCACCTGGGATCCAAATTCACCGGATGCACCGGGGTCAGAGACGAGGACCCCCTCCCTCTGCACCCCCTTCCAGAGTTCTGCACCCTCCCACTGTAGAGCAGGGTCCCTTCACTTAAGATGGGCCCCACCTGCTCTCAGGGTAGTACTACCACATTCAGCCAGGGACCCTAAAGATCCCGGCTAGGCCTGCACCACCCCTTCTGGGAAACACAGGGTCTCTTCACTTAAGATGGGCCCCACCTGTGTTCACAGGGGTACCCCTAGAAGGCAAACCAGCCAGGACACTGACTACAGTCGCCCTGCCGTCCAGGACTGGCAAACACCTGAACCTGGCTCCCCAACCCAGGGACAATACCCTTTGGTCAGATGCCCGGTGAACCAGGACTTCCTGAGGGTGACACATACCTAGCGTGTCGTGTGACAGTCTGCCTGGCACAGAGCTCACGACCTCCTGTCCCTCTGATAGTGCGTGAAGATGCCCCAGGACAGAAGTGGCGTCACCATGGCCAATCTTATGAGGCTCAGCCCTTCAGGCTGGCCCATGACCCACTGGTTCTTCCACTGGGGACTCTTTCCCCCTCTCACCCCTCACTCTGGACTTCTGCACCCTCCCAGCTGGAGCGGTACTGCCAGACACTAGAACTGCTGGAGGTCTGATTACAGGCACTCCCAGCTCACCTAAAACAGGAAAAACCACCTCGAAGAACGGTCCAACAGGACAGACTAGGCTCCCTACCTGGTGTTCCCTCATGGAACCAACCAGTACTGGAGACTGAGGTGCGGGCACTTCGGGACACAGCCCAATCTCACTCCTTCTCCTGCGAGACAGGATGTGAGTCCCTACAACCTCCTCACTATAAGGTCACCTAGCTGGGCTACTCTGAACCATCTCCGCCGCAAGGGTTGGAGATACCTGCACCATTCTTCTAGGGTCACTCCCAATGCAAGCTCCCTACAATCAAAGAATTCACACACTAACACCATTTACCCAAACGTCCAGTGCATCACAACATTCATCCACACTCCCCCCCACAAGACTGGTGAGACAGCATCTTACTGCCCCTGAAACACAACCTGTCCCCCCTCTCAACCGGGAACCAGGTACCATACTATGGGAACTGGGAATGGGACTTCCTGCACTGGACTACATATTGCTGCCACCACTGGATCCCACCCTACTGGGGATTCCAGAAAACTAAAACGATCCAAAAAGCCACAATGCTGAAAAATAGGATTACTCTTGAAATGCTGTAAAAATAGTTCAAAGTGTGCAAAGAGGAGTTCAGTTCAAAGCAGTGGTCTCTGCGACCCTTTTACTTACAAAGTACCTGGATTTCGTAGCAAAATCAACAAATTGTCGCAAAGAAGTTGTAGCGATGAATTTCTGCACGCGAGGCCGGCGTTGCGTTAAATCCTTGCCGCAAGGGAGGATGATGCGCCGATCTGCTGATGCGTGCGGAGACGATGCGACCAACTTCTGCACGCTAGGCCGCCGATGCGATGTCTCCTTGCCGCGAGGGAGGAGGCGATGCGACGATCCTGTTGCGTGTGCGATCAGGTTGTGATGCGATGGCGCTCCGCGAGGGAGCGACGATCCGGATGCGATGCGATGAAAATGGCGGACGCCCGGCGTCCGCGCTGCAATGTCGTGAAGCGATGATCTCTTTGGTTGCGAGCGCTCGGCGGCAGCGGCGCGATGATTTTTCGGGCGCTCTCGGCTGCAGCGGCTCGCAAACGTGCGTTAGCGACGATTTCAGCACTCTCTTCTCTGTAGTAGAACTAGAGGCCCTGGAACTCACAGGAGCCTCACCTGCAGATAGAAATCCTCGCTGGGAGGAATCAGGAGGCTGGTGGTGAAGTCTGATGTGCCTGAGACTTCAACAGGAGGCTAGCTCTCTCCTAGCCCTTGGGTGATTGAGAGAACCTTTTCCCTCTTCTTTCAAGTCCAATGGTAACCACTGCAGGCTACCCCTAGAAATAGCAGACAGCACAGGGGCAGTAACAACTCCTTCAGCTTCAGGCCAACCCAAGAAATAGCACGATGGCACAAGGGCAGTCACACTCCTTCAGCTTCAGGCCAACCCAAGAAATAGCAGTCTGCACAAGGGCAGTACAAAACTCCTTCAGCTTCTCTGGTTTCTGTCCTTGGCAGGACACCCAACTCATAGTGCACAAGAACACACATTTCAAAAAGAAATTACACTTAAAACAAACTCAGAAACAATAATCCCTTTCCATGTAACTATCTAAAATGCAGAGCTTTGTAGTGCAGCCAGTTGTCGCTGTGGTACTGCGCAAACGCAAGTCCTAATCCCACCGCTGATCACCAATGTTAGAAATGGGATTTCTGGTTGGCTAAGGCTTGCGCCAAAGCCAAGCAGAAACCACCACTCTAGTCAGGGCAAGAGAGTTACACACCCAAGATAACCCCTGCTCACCCCCTTGGTAGCTTGGCACGAGCAGTCAGGCTTATCCCGGAGGCAATGTGTAAAGCGTTTGCGCAACACACACCCAGCAACAACATACTATGCACACCACAAAAAGGAACTCCACACAAGGGTATATCAAAAATAGCCTTTGTATTCTCATAATACATTAGAATAGTATTCACATAATACACATGGTGCCAACTGGCACTGGGCAATATCTACAAGGGATTATTTACACATGACAGGGCCACGTGGGCCACTGTCAGAACCATCACTTAGTGAACATATCATAAATGTAGGACATATCATAAATGTACAACCAGTACTCACTGGTAACCACTATACTCAGCATCAGCCTGTAACATAAACCACATTATGCACAGTATCACATTAGGCGCAAAATACATTATACGCCAACCTCACCAGCATAAATACATTATGCAATCATCTCATAAGTCTAAACCTATTAGACACTAACATCCTAAGCATAAATTACTTTAGGCATAACCCACAGTAGAGAATAACTCACAACCTAAACGCATTAAGAAATAATAACCTCACAAGCATAAACACATTATGCAAAACCTCATAATCCTAGAAATATATTTAGAGGTATGAAACAGGGTGCGTAAACCATAGTAAATGCATCACACTTCCTAGCACCACATTTTAGGACAGAAATCACATTAGCACATACCTCACAGTAGAAACCTTAGCAGAGGCATAAATCACATTAGGGCCTGGCTCCCTACAATCCTAACAGTCCCCACGGCCACTGGCCATCTCAAAAAGGGGCTCAACTGCCCTAAGTCCAAAACTCAGGGCGCGCTGCCTAGCAGCTGAATCCAAGGGCGCCATTGCGCAAACCTAAACGTAGCAGCTGGCACTAAGTGCTGCGCAGCTGTGACAGTACTGGGGCAGAGGAGTGTATCTCACTCCTAACTTCAAACATGCCCCCCCAAGGAATGAATAACCTAAACGGTGCAGCTGCCCACTACTTGCTGGGCAGCTGGAAATGTTAAAATGAGGCATGGGCTCTCAATGGCCCTTGAAACGAATGTGCCCCCTTCATTGGAGCCACATGGGACTCTGAACACAAATAGCCAAACATTGGAGCCACACGGGGCTCAGTAAACAGATCATGCCCCCAAACACTGTGGCCCTCAGGGGCCCCTAAACTCTTGGGCTCTCGTTGGAGCGCGCTGGCTCCTAAAACCATTGTGCCACGTTGGAGCAGCCCGCTGCCAGAACGGGGCCGCTCAGGATCTGTGCCTCGATCAGGCACCAACAATAGCCCACACGGAGCCCCCCAGCCCTTTCTAACTCACCGGGCTGCTCTCTGGGTACTCCTCTTCACCCGGTCCCTCTCCTGGGGTCCGGGTCTCCTCGCAGGCGGCGGGGGGGCTCTCTCACTCATGAGAGCCTCGCTGGGGGATCCGGTGGCGTCTCCCTCACTTCGCCCGGTCCCCTCTCTCTCTCGGGACCGGGACTTCTCTTGCGGCGGCCTGCGGGGTCGCTGTGTGTTTCGGCCGCACTCCTCCCTTCACCCGGGCCCCCTCCTGGGACTCGGAACTTCTAGATGGAGCCTGCGAGGCTCCGGGCGGATCTTTCATGGGCGTGGGGCTTCCGCCCAGGAAACGGAAGTCCCGCCCCTCATCAGGCTTCGCGCTGCCTGACTTCCTTTGCGGCGATCGGGCCGCGGCGGTGATTTCTTATCGGGCAGTAAGAGGGGTAGGCTCCCTCGTAATTAAAGAATATGAAGCAGGGTGGGCTCCTGCTATGAAAATAGGCCAAGTCGCGGGGTGGGCACCCGCGCACTAATTGAAATGAAGACGCAGGGTGGGCACCTGCTCCATTAAATAAAAACAAGCGGGGTGGGCACCCGTAAGGCCAGCAATGTCGGGGGAATCACCACGCTGGGGATTCCCTCAAAAACGAAAGGGTTGCAGCTCGGCGCTGCGCAGCCCACGCTACCTTCCTCTGGGGAAATTAGAATAAAGTGCTCCCAGGGTGCCAGATGTAGACAAAGTTTCTCCAAGGTCCTCGATAAAAAGAATAGGTCCCAGCAAGGAAAGTCCTCCAGTCATCAAGGGGCAAGGCAGGGCCCAGGGAAGCAAGCCCTCATGGCAGCCCCCCCTGGGCCCCAGCAGCAGCACGCCCCGCAGGAACAGCACCAAAGACTGAACAACCTTCCTGGGGTCACAGCCCCTTCTTTTATACACCATTTTCCTTTGTCTACAAAGTGCAGGGCATGGGGGAACCAGATACAACTGGTTATGGGGGGATTTGGAGCACTTTGTTTTGCTCAGCTCCTCTCTCCTTTCAGAGTGTAGGCTAGGGACATCAGACACACCACAAGAGGTGGAGCCAGCATTGTAGAGGGAAGGCACAGCCCTATTCAGGTCCCAGGTGCAACTCCTCCCACCCATCTACATGGAGATCTCTCCATTCAGCCCTGCGCTGACTCACCCTGCCCCTCCTGGAGCCACACACACCTCCCAGCCCCTGTCACTCACAAGCCAGACATGCAATTCACATCAGGCAGGCAGACACAGAGCACACAGAAATGCCAACTTCTAGAAGGGGCATTTCTCTACCAGTCACCATAAATCTGCGCACACCATTGCGCAGCATTTATTCTCACGAATTCAGACATACTAGACTTGACCATACTGCACCTCTCATAACAGAAATTACCACTGACACACTCATCCTCAATGCATTCCTATGGGAGGGCAGGCCAATCTCACCGCACACAGCGCGCACGCACTTTACACTGGACCACAGTGCTAAAGTGCCCAGAGACTTAAAACTACTAACACCAAGTTACATATAAGGCAAAAAGTTCAGGGGTGAACCTGCCAAAAAGGCCCAAGTCCAACAGTTATCCCTTGTTTTTAACTTGTGATCTGTTTTTTTGGCTTCTCGGAGCCCGCACTTCCCGCCACTGCTGCCCCTGTGGCCCCGCACCCCTGTCCTCGCCCATTGCCGCCTCCCAGCTGATCGTTCCTCCCCCCTCCCCTACTAAATGGCGGATGCTGCCTGGTTGCGCAGCGGACGTGCGCCGCTGGCACGTAGAAGGCACGCCTAAACCAAGCCCGTCTGTGTCCGTCCGTGACCCGACCGCGACCAGCGCCAGGAACCCTGGCTCTCAAGCCAGCCACTGCTACAGCTCAGCCACCCTCCACGCACTCAACCACGGAAAACTCAGAGACTGACAACAGGCCTCGCCAAACACGACCCATGGCCAGTTCTCCTGCCTCCACTGCCGCCACACCTTAACCACCACCCCGGCCTCCATTACATTCGACGCCAGCGTCGCAGCCAGAGAACTCCACAATTGGATCTCCAACTGCACATACAAGCTCGCCCGCTATGCAAGTCCGACAAACAGCACCCCAGGAAAGCCACCTGGTTCACCACCGATCTCCAAGAAGCAAGACGCACCTGCAGATTCCTGGAGAAGAACTGGAGAAACACCAAGACACCCGAAATCTACACCACCTACAAGGACGCCATGATGGACTACCACGACCAAATCCTCAACAACTCCACCAACTACAAGCAACTCTTCAAGGTCATTCATGAATTCACCAATCCACGCAGCAAAGCCACAGACATCACCCCGTCCCAAGACTTCTGCGATAAGCGTGGAACCTACTTCCACCTCAAGATCAAAAAACTCTACAACAACTTCGCCGACCATCCACCAGACACCACAGCCGGCCCCCCTCCCCCACGACACACCAGCGAGCCCACCATCTCCACCTGGACGCCGGTCACAGCCGAATACACCGCCTCGACCATGAAAAGCATCCACTCGGGGGCCCCCACCGACCCCTGCCCTCCTCACATCTACCACAGCACCGAGATCGCCCTACTCACCGCCACAGACGACATCCGCACCCTCCTGGACCAATGCCACTCCGCAGCCCTCATCCTACTCAACCTTTCAGCGGCCTTCGACACCGTCTCCCACCGCACACTAGTCGCCAGACTACACGACGCCGCAATACAAGGAACAGCCCTAGACTGGATCCGATCATTCCTCACTGGAAGAAGCCAAAGGATCAGACTGCCACCCTTCCTCTCCGATCCCACATAAATCACCTGCGGAGTCCCACAGGGGTCATCTCTGAGCCCGACCCTCTTCAACATCTACATGGCCCCCCTCGCAGCCATCGTCCGACAACATGGCCTCAACATTGTATCCTACGCTGATGACATCCAGCTCATCCTCTCCCTCACCAAAGAGCCCACCACCGCCAGACTCAACTTCCAGAAAGGAATGCATGACGTCAAAGTCTGGATGACCAACAGCTGCCTGTAGCTCAATGCCGAGAAGACAGTTGTCCTCGTCCTTGGAACCACCCCTTCAGCATGGGACAACAACTGGTGTCCGCCGCCCTCGGAAGCCCACCTGCCCCCTCGGACCACGCCAAAAACCTTGGCATCGTACTCGACTCATCCCTCACCATGAACCGACAGGTCTACGCCGTCACCTCCAGCTGCTTCAACACCCTCCGCATCCTCCGCAAGATCTTCAAATGGAGCCCCCCGGAGTCAAGGAAGACAGTCACCCATGCACTCATCACCAGCAGACTGGACTAATGAAACACACACTACGCCGGCATTTACAAGTCCCTACTCCCCAAACTCCAGAGATTACAGAACACCACCGCCAGACTCGTCCTCTGCATCCCCCGGCACGAACACATCAGCCACCACCTACGTAGACTCCACTGGCTCCCTGTGGAGAAAAGAGTCACCTTCAAAATCCTCACTCACGCCTACAAAGGCCTACACAACAATGGACCCAAATACCTCAACGACAGAATCAACTTCCACGTACCCAAAAGAGACATCCGATCTTCCAAACTCGCACTGGCCGAGACCCCGCGCATTCACAGAGCCAGAGCAGGCAGAAGATCCCACATTGCATACAAGACCTGGAACGAGCTGCCGGCAGACATCAGACGCGCCCCCTCCCTGAACACCTTCAGGAAGACCCTCAAGACCTGGCTCTTCAGCTAACAGTTCTGCCCCCCCCCAGCGCCTTGATACCCTCACGGGTGAGTAGCACGCTTACAATTCCCCTGATTGATTCATTGATTGAGTTATCATCATGTGATGATTGTTCCTCTTCTGCACTGCTTGAGGCGGTGGGGCAACGTTCTTCCACCATAGCGGAAGAGCCGCCACTGGGGGTGTGTCATCTACGTGTGTTAGGCATGAGCGACTCACCCCCGGCCCTCCTGCGCTACGCGTCCCACCTTCTCCTTACCTGGTCATTGACACCGTGGCGCAATCCACTGCACTCTCTCCAAATCTGTGACTCAGCCAGCAGGAGCCTCAGCCAGGTGTGATTTCACTCGGCTGGGTACAGCAGTCGCCGCCTAGTAAGCTGGTGGACCTCCCGATGAAGTTGATGCAGCAGGGCCCCCTTAGCCATGAAGGCGCAGAGCTCACGCCACACAGGGTCCTCAGCCGCCACAGCGTACGGCCAGCCCAACATCATCCGGCCTGTGATGCAGGGAGATGGCACACACCGTTGGTAATCCCCTCCGTTGCATCCCGGTGTAGTGGTGGATCGTAGTATGCGATGCGGACCTCACAACGTTGGTGCGCAGGAGCGCCTCTACCATTAACAGCTCCAAGAGTCGCAAGGCGGTCTTCTCACACAGGTCAGCAACGTGTCTCCATGCGACCTGCCAGACTTCACCACCAGGTACGGGCGATCGCCGCGCAACAATGTCTCCCGCCATGGCTCATCGACTCCACAGCTCCTCCACATCCCACTCCAGGCTCCAGATGCAGGTCCAGCGGGGCATCCAGGTTCCAGACGCAGGTCCAGCGAGGCATCCAGGCTCCAGACGCAGGTCCAGCGGGGCCAGATTACCAGAACACACAAAACAGCTACATAGGCAGCAGTAGTGCAAGATTAGAAAAACGCACATAACAACTACAGCATGTAAAGCAGTAACGGAAGCCTCACACAGCAAACAACTACAGCAGAGGCAATACTTGTTCAACTTCTTATCCTCTTAGCAACCTCCCAGTCCCACACTGACAATAGGCAGAGCTCGGTAATGGAAAGCTGGCACCATTTTAATGAAAAGTTGTTGATGGTGTGAGGTCTGGAACGTTGCAACATTGAAACAAAACAATTTTGTGATAGCAGGTCGGTGAGATTGCAGGAGGACACCCTACAGCAGTGAACAAAATGTAGGCCATGGCTGGGGTCGAGGGCTGAGAGATTGACTTATGAATGAAGTCCAGAAAGGTTATATTTCTCCTTAGGACTTTGCATCCACTCCGATCTAGGTTGTGTGTAACAGGAGCTCCTCCCGAGGTCAGTGTGTCCTGAGCAAAGATAACAATTACCTCTTATTTCAAGGTCCCAAGTACCTCTCTCAACCAGAACCTCCCCGATCTTCTTAGCCACGAGCCCCAGATTTACCTTACAATATGCACTATCTCTGGACTAAACGTTTGGCATTGCAAGTGCGTGTTTACTGGTTACAGTCCCTCTTCATCTGAATGTATTTAACATTTGTTTTTGCAACCGAAGTGATTCTTTGTAACTAGAGAACTCTGCTGCACTGCAGTCAGTCTTGTTAAGATTGCAAGTTTCACATGAGTCTCATACCTTGGTGTCCCTCTGCTCCATCTGCTTCAATGGAACTTCACATATGGATAATTTACTATAACCCTCTGTGTTAACCCAAAGAAGCTCTGTAGGTCACATTTAAATAATAACACCAGACCGGAAGAGCACCTATGAATATATTTCTATGTAGTGTAAGTATTTAACTGTGGTTTGCTGGCTCTGTGTCTTCATTTTTGGACTTTGTCACTTTAATATTTCAGAATCCTGTTATCATGGCCACGTAAATCGATGGGGTCAGTGTCGTAGCAAGAATGTCTCCAATAATTTAAAAAAGGAAAATAGAACCCTCTGCTCCCCAAGTGAGTAGTAAATTCAGTCACCAATTGGGCGCAATGGCCCCTTCAAACACTGCAGCACCCCCCCCTTTCACTGCCTTTACTGTAACGTCAACGAGACTCGTTATAGTTCTTTCAGTCTCATCATATAAGGACAGAAGCATTCAATATTATATACAACAAATCTTACGCAACTAACAACCATTGACAAAGCCAATAGTCTTGGCTTGTTGTAGGTGTATTGTTACTTGTATTATACATCTGTATGCAATGACAGAAGCAGCAAAATACCAGTGGGGCGGCACACTATGCTAAGAACAGATTTTTAGCTATTGTGTTTTGAAACCACGCCCTTAGTTACAACTGCCACGTCCCTTTGAGAGACTCTCCCCCCACCCCCATAAGTTTTTTCATCCCACTAAAGCTCTGCTTAGCACACAGCCCTGCCGCGAGCCGCTCTGAGAGGCAGTGCATCTGAAGCATGCATCATAACACTGACAGCAGGCAGGCCTGTGCAGGGCCGCCCTCGTCTGCCAGTCTCCTGGCTCATCCACCCAGCTATCCATCCTGTTGGTCTGCATCTCAGTCGTCCGTCCATCTATCCAGTCAGTCTGCCTGTCTCCTGGTTCACCACCCAGCTATCCATCCTGTTGGTCTGCATTTCAGCTGTCCGTCCATCCATCCATCTAACCAGTTCATCTCTGTCCCCTGGCCCTGCCTTCCAACTATCCACCCAGTTGGTCTACCTGCCTTTCTCTCTACTTTTCTATCAATGCACCCACCCACCCTGTCGCGTTCCCTGTCTCTAGGACCCTCTGTTCACCCACCCATTCATCCACCTTTCCACCCATCATTTACCCTGTCGATCTCTTAGTTTCTTTCAGTCCGTCCATCATTTTCCCTCTCTACTTTATTGATCCATTCATCCATCTGTGCTCCCGTCCACTCACTATCCACCCAGCCAACATCCATCTGAGCCTCCGTCCATCCACCATTCAACCATGCATTCATACACCGACCTAGCCAGCTAACAAATCCAACATGCTTATGTCCGTCCATCCATCCATCCAGTCAGTTCTCTCTGCCAGTCGACCACATTGCTAATCGTTTCATGTTCCTATGTGTCGTCCTGTCTTCTACCTTCTTGCTCTCTCTCACTCTTTCTTTAGATCACGTTGCCCTCTATCTATTCTGTCTATTTATGGTCTACCTGACTGTCTCTCCCTTTGCCTGTCCCTGTATCCCTTCAATCCTTGTCCCTCCACCTCTCTCTCTCTCTCTGGGGCATTGCTCTATATTGATTTATCTCTTCATTTCTCCATGAACAAGTTGTTGAAGATGAATCCTGCTGATCAGGGTTCTAATCCCAGCTTCAACACTTGACATAAAATCGTGTGATTCTAGACAAACTACTTTAAACCCGCATGCCTCCAATGATACATTACATTTCCGTGAAAAGCAGCAGAGTTTGTCCGAATTATGTCTGGTTTCCACTAGGCCCACACCCAGCACCGCTCTGTGCAGAGACCCTCATGCTCTCTGTAAAGCGCCCTGATGCCCCTAGGAGCTTGGCTCACACTATATTGAATACCTACAAATATATATGAATACATGCATCACCTGCCTGTCAGCACCTCTGTCTGCACATCTCACTCTCTGGGGCATATTATCACGGACTTATCGCCGGGAGGGTAGAAGGGACTTTTCTGCCGCTAATGGCATTATCGCTATATTCTGGCCGCTATCGCCGGATTCCCTATCACCATCGCTAAGAAGTTAGCGGGAGTTTTCTACGCCGTTCCCTGACACTATCGCCTGTTACCGACGTGTTGATAATACGTCGATAACAAGGCGATAATTATCAGGGAAAGAAGGCGATAAAACAACTCCCGCTAAATGGCGCTGGCGATAGTTATCGCCAGGACTTGATAATATGCCCCTAAATACCTAGGAATATGGTTCTCCTCCAACATACCTGATACATTAACTCATAATTTCACTGCCTTAAAACTTAAGCTTCAAAAATTGATGACTTCCTGGTCCCCGTTATTTTTATCCTGGTGGGGAAGGTTAGATACCATTAAAATGATGATTGTCCCTCAAGTTCTTTTTACGCTCTCAATGTTACCCTTTAAAATTCCAAATTATCACTTTTCTCAGATTATTTCTATTTGTACTAAATTCCTTTGGAATAACAAGCGTGTTCGTATTGCTTTATCTAAATTAATTCGACCAAAATCGGAGACGGGGTGTACGTTTTCCTGATTTTAAGTTATATCATACTGCCTTTTTAATCCGTCAATTCTATGCTATTTCTAAGGAATATAATGACTCTCCTATACCAACATGGGTTGCTTTTGAATGTTCACTGTTGCATGACTTTCCTTTCAGGATGTTGTTTTTATGACTAATTGCACTTTCATTTCCAAATACCCTATTTTAAAGTATTCCCATAATTTTCTACATACTCTTTTACCCAAGGATTTTACTTTTATCAATCTTTTCTGGCCTCCTCTAGATGGTATAACAAATTTATTAAATTTCGCCATAAGTCTTTTTATTTCCAGCACTGGAGAGAAATGGGTATTTTTATAAACATCATTTGATAGCTAATAATTCCATTATATCATTTCCTCAACTACAAGAAAGATTTGGCCTCCCTGACTCTTGTATTCAACAATATAACACATTATTCCCTGTACTTCAAACCTTTCTGCTGAACAACAATTCTAATTCCGATGCTACTTCAGTTACCCCGGTGACACCCTTATTTAATATCATTATGGATCCCATTACAAGGGCTTCCTACATATACAAAACTATGGGGCCGATTCCGATTCGGGCCGTAAATCACTCCGACCGAGCCGGACCCGGAGAGATTTCCGACCGAATCGGACTCTAGCAGCCCGACCGAACGAGTACGATGCGTACGCATGCAATCGGACTCGATTCGGTCGGACTCCCATTGAAGTCAATGGGAGCCGGTCGTACAACGCGTACGCGGGCTCCCATTGACTCAATGAGTGCGAGGCGAACAAGGGCGCCCCCTACAGCGGGTACGCGTCGATGCGAATCGTGCCGTACATGCACAGGCATGGGTCCCCCCTGTGTGCGACTCGGGTGGCTACGTGTACAGGGGGGTCTGACACGGACCCCGTAAGTCCGGCTCCGACTGCCCTTTGGAGCCGGACGGCGCGAGTCAGTCGGACTGCTCGAGGCGCGCATCGTACTTGCCCGGCCGGGGAACGTCTCCATTGCGCGGTGCGAGTCGTGTCCATGCGAGTCGGTCGGAGCGGTTCGGACCCGCGAACGAGTCGGTCGGCGATTTCGCGTGCGCTCGCATCGTACTCGCTCGCCCGGACGCACGTACGAATCGGTCGGGAAAGAGGGCTCCGAATCGGATCCGGTTCAGCCGAATCCGATTCGGTGCCCTACCGGCCGAGATCGGAATCGGCCCCTATGTCTTCCCCCATTAATACAAGGAATAAATCCTCTATTGAATTGTTATGGGAAAAGGATTTATCTCAATCGCTTTCTGTTCATCAATGGGATCGAATGTGGCAAAAGATTTTTAAGACCTCTAAAGCTGCCAATATTACACAATCCTTATATTTTATATATAATAGAGTGGTTGTTACTCCCCAATTCCTGCATAAAATTGACCATTCTATTTCTCCCTTGTGTTGATCATGTCGTATTACTTACCGGTAATCTTCATTACTCCTGGTCCCGTTGTCCTCGTCCCATTCCTTAACAAAGTGGAGATGACCATCTCCGCGACAGAAAAAAAGAACATGAGCATGCTGGGATACCCAAACCACTCCCTCCCACTGGGAGTACATAAGCGGTACCAGCATGCAGCCTGAAAATACCAAGCCAACAACCGGAAGGCCGGCCGCCAGGGAGGGAGGGAGGGATGCAAGGAATGGGACGAGGACAACGGGACCAGGAGTAATGAAGATTACCGGTAAGTAATAGGACATTACCCCCAGGTCCCTCTTGTCCTCGTCCCATTCCTTAACAAAGTGGAGAATACCAAAGCAGAAAACCCAGCCTTCCGGAACCCTACCAATGCCAGGGGCACCAGACCGACAAACGGCATCCCACAAGGGCAAAAAAGCCCACAAGAAAAGAGAAAAAAATGAAGGGAGGAGCACACAACCAACCAAGCCCCCAACCAAGTGGACAGAGCCGAGACCCTAAAACCAGCAGGGGACGACCAGAAAAAAACACAAGAAACCCCCCCCCCCCAGGCAAGCCAGAAGGGGGCCACACACGCAAAGCCAAGCCCCAAGGGAACAACCAGAGGGGCCAAACCAAGCCCCCCCCCCGAACGACCAAAGGAAGGCCAGGAGAAGCGGGCACGCCCCAAAGGGAGAAACGGAGCCAGAAAGGGCAACCGACCAGGGAGAAAACCCCCAAGAGTGAAGCCCACGGCCCCAGGCACCACCAGGCAGCCACCCAACCAGGAACCAAACAGGCCAACCTAGCCCAACGGCCAAGAGCAGAGGAGAACAGGCTGCACAAGGAGGCAGGGCCGAAGGCCCAAGAAGGAACACAGCAGAGGCAAGACAGAGAGCGAACCCCCACCCCCCAAGACAGGGAAGAGGGCAAACCACAGGCGCAGGAACCCACAAAGGACCACACCCAAAAGCGAGGGGAAGGAAGACGAAACCGAAGAGGCACGCCAAAGCAAGAGAGCCAGGAAAGACTCAACCACCACAGGACCACCCCAAGACACCAGGGGAAGCCAACAGCAGAGCCGCAAAAGGGGAGAACCGGACAAGCAAACAGGCACCCACCCAGAGGAACAGCCAGGAAGAGAAGAGGGCAGGGAACCAAAGCAAGGCCCCACCCCCCCTAGCCGAAAGCAGCAGCAACAGGGAAATGGGAGGCCAGAAACCCAAAGAAGGACCGGGTCCCAGGGCAGGACCGACCAAAGGCCAACCCCAGCCGAGACACCGAAGAGCCGCAGGAACCAAGAAACACAACAACAGAGGCCCAACACGGAACTGGGGAAACCAAACCCCAGAACCTGAAAGGAGGAAACACCACCAACCAAGAGCCGACCAACCGCCAGGAGGAGAAAGGAAGACATCAACGAACCACCGAAGGCGAACCCCAGGAGGAGCCGTAGAAGGGCAAAACAGGAAAGACCAACAAGGAGGCCAACAGCCCAACCCCGCAGGAGACCCACAAACACCCAAGAAGCCAGCCGGAGAAACCGGCAGGCCAGTCAGCCGGAGGCACACAACACGGCGCCACCAGGACCCGGAAGGAGAGGCAAAAAGAACCCCCAACCAAGAAGGGGCACAGGGAAAGGCACAGCAGCCAACCCCAGCCAGGCCACCCAGAGAGCGGAGCAGCAGAGGGAGGGAGCCCAGCAGCCCACACAGCGGACCCAGAGCCCCAGCCAGCCACAAAGGAGCAGCACAGGAAAGGCCAGAAGACCAGCCCAGGACCGTGACAAAATCCAAGAGAACGAGAGGCCAGGCAAGGACCCAAGAAGGGACCAAAAGAGGACCCCAAGCCAACAAGGGCCCCACAGCACAAAGCCCGACCCAACCAGCCAAGAGGCGCACCAGTGACCCACACGCACAAGCGAACGGGAGGCCAACCACAGGGACCGCAAGGGCAAACCCAACAGAGGCAGAGCCCTAGCCCCAAGAGCGCACCCGAACAACCCAGGCACCAGAAACCAAAGGAGAGGAGCCCGGAGAAGCCAAAGACGCACCACCCAACAGGGGAGCGGGAACAGACCCGAACCAGGGGAGAAGGAACACCCAGAGCCAACAAGAGAGCAAGGGTGACAGACACCAGAGGCCGAAAAGAGCCTGTGTGGGAGCCCAGGCCCAACAACAGGTCCCCAAAGGGAAAAGGCCAGAGCCCCAGACCCGAGGCAAAGCCAACTGCAAGCAGGAAGCAACAAAGCGGCCCACACACCAGGGGAGGCCGACACCCAACACCCACAAGTAGGGAAAGGGCTCAGCAGACAGGGCAGGGCAGAGGAGCCGGGCACCCGAAGAACAAGGGGCCACCCAAGGCAAAAGCCAAGGAAGACCAACAACACCCAGCCACCACAGGAGCAAAAGGAGCGGCAGGCGCGAAGGCAAGCCCAACAAGCCAACATGCTAAAGGCCCACCAGAACAAAGGCAGGACACAACAGCCACCCCCCACTCCCAAAAAAAAAACAGGGGGAGGACCAAGCGAACCCGCAGAAGGCAGAAAACCCCCAGCAGGGGGCAAGCAAAAGCACCCGGAAGGATGCAACAAGCGCCCAACAGCGCAGGCGGCCAAACAACAATGCCGCAATGCAAGACTGATGACCCACAAGCAAGGAAACACCAGGATGCGAACACACAACCATCAGAGGAAGAGCCAGAGACCAGAACCACTAGGCCACAGAGACTCAGCAGATACGCATGCACCAGGCCGAACCCACAAAGGGCAGGAACCAACGGGCGCATGGGCAGCAGGCAGCCGAAGGAAGCCCAAGAACTGCAAGGCAGCAGGACCCAAAAAAAAATAGCCAGGGACGACCAGAACAGGCCAGAGCAACAGGCAAACCCAGGCGCACCCCAAACAGGCACCAACCAGGGCCGACCAGGGACAACACAATCCCAAAGGGCAGGACGGCCAGAGGCCCAGAGGACAGAGCAAAGAGGCCACAAGAAGAAGCCAACAAACCCTGGGAGACACAGCCCAAAGCGAGCCAAGGCCCAGCAAGCAGACACCACCCCAGGAGGAACCAGGACCGACCCGGCCAAACCACAGGGCGGGCATCAGGAAGAACAGAAGCCAAGGCCGCAGGCCAGCACAGCAAGAAAGCACAGCAAGCCAGAAACTGACGGGTGGCAAGCAACAAGGGGACAGGCCAACAGCAGTCCCAAAAGGGACCAACCCCCAGCACAGACGCCAACCAGCACCAAGCGTCGAGCCAGCGGAAAGCCAAAAAGGCCCGGGAACACACAACCCATGGAGGAAGCCCCGAAGGACTCCCCCCCCAGCAAAAAAACCCCAAAAGAGGGTAGTGACACAGGGGAAACTACGGCCCAAGACAGGACAGGGAACCCAAGGACTGCCAAGAACCCAGGAGCAGGGGTCAGCGGAGGCAGAGAAACAGGCCGGAGACAGCAAGGGCCCCGGACCAAGACACAAAACCGACCCACACCCCACGCAACCAGCAAAGCACAGAGGGCCAGCATGCAGGAACAGGAGCCAGCAAAGAGAAGCCCCCACAGGAACCCACCAGCACCTGGAGAGACCAGAGGAGGACGGGAACCAACAGCACCGAAAGAAAGCAAGGAACCCACAGGGGCAAGGCCACAGGGAGACCAGCTGAACCCAACGCAATGGCAGAGCGCAAGGAGCGCAAGAAGGAGGCCCCGGGACCAAACCCCGGCAACCCCCATAGGGCCAGGCGCACAGGGCGGTAGCAACCAGAAGCAAGGGGTAAGACACACCAGCCAGGGCCGCAAGTGAACCCCAGGGAAAGAGCAAAAGCCCATCAACCCAAGAACACCCAGGCGAACTCCCATCCAGGAAAGAGCCAGACCGGACCCCGTCCACCATCGAAAGCAGACAAGACCAGGGGCCCACAGGGAGGCACCGGAAGCCAAGACATAAAGCCTGACAACCAAGGAAGCACCCGGACACCAACAGCACCAGGAACCCCAAGGAGGTCCCCCATCAAGGCACAAACCAGGGCAGATGCACCACAACCCCGGAGACCATACGCGAACAGGAGCGGACAGGCCCGGATGGTCGTAGGGCGAACAAAGAACCTGCAGAAAAGAGGCATATGGACCTGCATCATGAACTCAATGAGAAGCAGGACTCGAAATTGTATGAGCAGGATGCTGGGTGCGCAGCAATGACCCCCATAACTTCCTGCCAGCACAGTCACGGGTCCATGCCGCCACCCAACTGCCACCAATGCTTCTCAAGGAATGTGCCTCAAAGTCCGAAATCCTCCCTTGAAGTGAGAAGACGGAACACACAAAGTGCCAGAGGAAGCAGCTGTAGCCTGCATACCACGGTGAAAAAAATAGAAACCGCTATGCGGTACTCACCAAGGGGGCAGGAAGAGCGCACCACCAGCTCACTGCCCCCCCCATCAGCCATCCCAGGCGCGCACCAGGGAACCAGCGCCGGGAGGAGAATGCCCCCAAAATGGCCGCCGAGGCCACAGCAAGGCCAGCTCCGGAGTGACCCAACCGAGCAGCAGGGGCACCAGGAGGTCGGCAGGAAACCAAACGCCAAGCAGGGGGCCCAGGAACATCGCCCAGCTGAGTCGCAGGACCCGCCAAACAGCCGCAGCCGCGCGTCCCCCAGACCGGCCAAGCCACAGGGAGACGCGGAGGAACGGCGCCCCAGCCGCAAAGGGGCGGGCGGAATCCAATGCGACTCCTGGCAAGCCCGGCAGGCCAGGAGAACGCGGAAAGAGGACGGCGAGGACAGCCCAGCAGCCCCGACGAGACGTCCAGTGAAGCAACCAGCAGGTAAGTCCAACACGTCCCATTCTGTCGGAAGACAGAAAAAAAGAACAGGCTGCATGCTGGGTTGGTACCGCTTATGTACTCCCAGTGGGAGGGAGTGGTTTGGGTATCCCAGCATGCTCCTGTTCTTTTTTTCTGTCGCGGAGATGGTCATCTCCACTTTGTTAAGGAATGGGACGAGGACAGGAGGGACCTGGGGGTAATGTCTCTCCTCTGAGGGTACTTTGACGCATTTACTTTATTATTGTCCTAAAGTACATGAATTTTGGAAAGCTATATGGTCTAAATGTTTATTGATTTTTTCATGTAATATTCCATTTTCTATTCACAATATTTTTTGGGGGACTATATCTACTGATTTTGATCATCTCCCTTCAAAAACTATTTTATTCAACCTTTTTATTGCTCTTGCTTTTAAAGTTATATTAACTTGTGGGAAAGATAATTCTAAACTATCCTTTTTGATTTGGTGGAACTTAATTTGTGATGAACATAAAATAGCTTCCATTTCTCATTCCTCAATATTTCAAAAGATTAAATCCGATTTATTATGGTTACCTTTTGCCACTTTTCTATCCTCACACTCATCCTTCTCCTAATACCTATATTATACGTTATGTGTTTACCTCCTCTTTCTTTCCTCTCTTTTCCTTTCCCCCCTTCCTCCTCTTTCTCCTTCTTTTTTTAATATAAAACAAAAACAAACGAAATAGAGACAATACTTATGTAATATATACATTTACTATGTTGATGTATTTTATTTTTTACTATTTCTCTCCTCTCAATAGTTTTTTAATGATATGGTACTTTTAGATGTTATTAAGTAGTTTCTTGTTTAAATGATTTTGTTAACTTTATATCTTTGTTATTTCTTACATCTCTTTTAACCAATGTAATGTTTATTACTGAGTCTGCATTCTCAATAAAAAATTATTTTAAAAAAAATTGAATATTCTTTAATTATTTCACAGTATGCATTGATGATTAATTCAATGTCATTTATCGATCCACATGTGTAAAAAAACAGCTGTTTACCCGAACTTAGTCGTAATTAATGTTGTTTGTTGCTGATTTATTTAGTCAATGTTTTTAAATAGTACCAGTTGAATCCTATTGTCTTCTCTCCCTGTCCTCTCTCATAGGCCCTGATTATGAGTGGGGCAGAGGTTTTTTACCCCTGCGCAAACACCTGTTTGTACAGGGGGTGGAATGCCGAGCTATGTGGAGTTTACTGCACCTGGTATTTACCGGATGTGATAAAGGTGGCACACTTTCTTAAATTTTGACAGGTTAAACTTGTATTTACCACGCCATGCAGATTTTGGAGCAGTGGGCTCACAAATCTGCATGTTACTCCCCAAAAACGTGTAATTGGTGCAATTTATCGTACGTGATAAATTCCTAAACCTGGGGTGCTGGATGTTCTCATGGGCAATAAAAAGCACCTTCCCTCCGGGCACTTAGATTGGTGTTACTCTAACGGCAAAAAGCATTCGTGTAAGTTAAGTCTGCAAATAAAAAATAGCTTAACACAACATGTAGCACTGCTAAAGCGTTATTTGTCATTTAAATGAGGACTCTTTAACTGCAAAACAAACCCAAAAATACCATGCATGCCAAATTCATGCATCCACAGCAGAATTAAACTAGCGCATGGAAATATCATATTTTTAGCACTTCCTTCCCACTGGTTGAATTCCATATTCAATAGCATTTAATTAAAAGTTTGAAATGATCTAAGTGCCTATGACTATCTTCCTGTCCCTCTTCATTGGCTAAGTGGTTCTCGGTTGTCTAGATCGAAGCCTCACTTCATATTTCATAATGGAGAAACAGCCTATATTCATTTCCTGTTTTTGAAGCGGAGAACACTGATTGCTTAGAAAAGACAGAAGAACAATTGCCGTTCGATGCAGGAACATGGTGCACTTAGAGAGGTTATTTTTGAAAGACATGAAATCCACATTGTCTTCCATGGTATCCTAAACAATAGAGGGTGAAAACAGAATTCAAAAGAAGGCTTCTTTCTCCTTAGTATCAAAACATTCAGAAAGCTAGTATTTAGCCAGGACTCAGTTATTGCACGCACTAGTTCTTTGTTGATAAATGAAAATAAAGTGCTTAAAAGTGTGTTGCTGAACATCACACAAACACTGTTCAGTAGTATGTGCCATGTGTTTACCAAAAGTACATAGCTGTCAAGGTTTTAGAAACATAAGTTATGTGTGACATTTTCATAATTTCAGTGTAATTATGAGTGACATTTCAACGACTATGAGTGACACTTTCTCACAAGCAAAATCAAGCACGGAGGACAAGGGAATCATATAATTATCAGAGATTATACCAATTTGAGCATAGCTGCAAATGTTTCAGATTGCATATGTGTGACATTTTCATAGATTCAGTGGATTTATGAGAGACATTCAACGACTAAATGTGTGACACTCAGGGTGCCACTTTCTTGCGACCAAAAGCATGCAACGAAGTCCATGGAAACAGACAAATATCAAAAATCACACTTATTTGGGCAACAAGAAAGTTGAACTCCGCAGCAGGTGCTTTTAAAGCCATTATTTAATTTCTAAATAATCAGCACCTTCCACTTCAACCTCAGCTCCAGGTGTGGCTGAACCACAAGTAACAAAGGGATCTCTGTGACAAAAGCAGCAACCAACTGAGCTATCCACATACAATACAGCTCTGTAATATGCTGGTAGACTGTCTTTGCAGCAGGCATATTAACCCTCTGTGCTACTTTATGATGAGAGTGAAAACTGCCAGTAGAGAAAACTCTGACCTCTCTCCACCGGAAACATTATTCACAGGATTTATCTATCTATTTATTTATTTATTTTATAGTTTTATAGAGCGCGAACCAGACCCGTGAGGGTATCAGAGCGCTTTACAGGATTAAGGGGGGTGGAATACAACGCGTAAGGATGGGAGGGGTCAAATTGGGAAAGATAGGGGATACATTATACAAGAGGAGCACGCAGTCTAAGGTCCAAGCTACATGTGGGAAAAAAAATTAAAGCAAGTGGATATAATATACAAGAAGGCACGCAGTCTCAGCTCTTGGGGGGATGCCCAGAGTGCAGAAAAATGTATCATCCATAGAGGCCATGGATGCCGAGGTGGAGGGTGGAACATGTCGATGAGGTGATTGTAAAGTATTCATTAGACGAGGTATTTTCCCATTAAGAATGTTTTGGTCTCCTTCTTGAAGTGTGCCAAGGACGGAAGTCTTCTGATGGCGGGTGGGAGAGAGTTCCAAATTCTTGGTGCGGCCCCAGAGAAGGCCCGATTGTAGGTTTTTTTCTTCCGGAAGCATGCTGGTTGCAGCAACAGGTCTTTGGCAGATCGGGAGTTTCTGGCCCCTCCAGATACCACGAGTTTTTGTGCGAGAAAAGTAGGGGAATTGGAGTAAAGAGCTTTGTGAGTAATGCAGGCCACTTTAAATTGGATTCTGGCCTCAAGGGGGAGCCAGTTCAGAGCTTTGAGGTGGTGAGTGATGTGGTCGAATTTCTTTGTGCCCGTTAGGAGTCTGGCGGCGGTGTTGAGGCAGGCTTTCAATGGGGCCAGAGAGTTCTTGGGTAGCCCTGGACGCTTGGGTAGCCCTGCAGGCTTTATTTTCCCAGGACTGTGAGACTTAGGAAGTCTCACAGTGCTGGGAAAATAAAGCCTGCTGCTTGGTACAGTCAAGCAAGGATATTGAACCCTTTGCACTAATAAATCAGCAAAACTGCTAGTTTTGTTAGACAAAACTCCGACCTTAGATGGTCCTGCATTTACATCACAGACAGACAACTTTAGTGTACCCATTTGCATGGTGCTATGCCATGCTGGAGCCCCCACCCAATTTTTGTAACAAACATTTTAAATGTGAGCAGTAAGTTATTAAATTAATATGTGACTTACGAAGTCTCTTGATAGAATAATCCACTGAGAGGAGCTGCTGGTGTGGCACCGTGGAAATTGCTAGCCAGTCTCTTTTTGAAACAGTCAGAGAGTGAGCACTTCTGCAATGCTACAGCCTTTACCAGCTGCTCTCACTGTGAGACGCTGTTGCGACGAGTCCAGGGCAGAAGGTGGGCTCTGCCTGGGCAGGGTACAGCAACAGCAAATATCGAGGTCAGGAGGAAGTGAGCAGGTGATTGATTCTCGAACACCCTAGGTGATCGATTCTCGAACACCGGCTTCCTCATTTAACTCTGTGATATGCAGTAGATCGTGCAGAAGAACAGCAGTGAATTCCTGGGTGCCTTGGGGCCCGACTGGTGGGCAGAAAATTGAACATCCTGCTACAGCATGGGCCGAACGGACAGGGCTCCTTCCCAACAAACAGTGTGTCCACTTGGGACCTGAAGCGACACAGTGAACATCTAACAGAAAGCAGGTTTGGCGCTAGTTTAAAGAGCTTCTTTGCATGAGAAAGAAAACCTTCTCTGCCATATAAAAAACAGACTGGGTAATGAATTTGGTTAGGAAGGAACAGCAGCGCAGAAACAATGTTGTTTGCTCTACTTACTCGCCTAGAAACAGGCAAAATTCCTCTTACCAGAGGAGCAATTTTAACCTTGAGATGTGTAGGATCTGTGCCTGCCAAATTATTTGAACTGTAGCCGCCCGCTCACTAGTCGAACCGCAACATCATTAATGTGATGTCATTAATCATGCTTCGGCACGTGTCAGTGAATTTCTCTTACGTTGTAGCAGCTTATAGCTGCAGACTCGCCGCCAAGCCTGCCGGAAGCAGCGCGCCCGGTGCGCTGCCACTCCAGATGAGACCAGCTTTAGTTTCAATTTTCAGTATTATTGCATGATTACTTAGTACTGCTGAGGAGGCGCTAATATGCTTGACTACACATTTCAGTGCGGTGATGCGGACCACCACACTGAAATGCTTTAGTCTAACGCCTGATGTGTGGTACTTGGCAGGGTTGAAGTTATGTGCAATAGAAATCTGCTTTAAGGAACGAAATTTGCATAGTAATTGAATGTTTATCTGACTGTGAATTGCTCCATCCATATTGAAAGACTTAAAATGCATTACTTCAATTAGTTGGTATGGAGAATTTGTCACGCTTTGAGAAACCTCTGAGTTTTTTGACAAATGGTGCACAATTCGATTTTAAGCACATTCTCCAAGATTTTGCAATTTGGTATAAAATTACTAAATCAGGACATTTGTAAAAATTGGGGAACACCCACAGAAACACCTATGGCATGCCCCTTTCAGACAAAATGATGCATGAAAAGGGGTCATATTTACAAGGCCATGAAAAGCATCGCATGGTGGCTTTGCGTGGTCTTGGAAATGTGGGCCAGCACACTGCACCAATGGTGCATCAAAAAAAGTGATGCATCAGTGGAGCAAGGGGCTTGTAAATTAGCCCCTTTGTTTCTTCTCCTTCCTGCTCTGCTAGGCTTCTGATGCCACTATTAAAATCCTGTGGAGGTGGAGCCCTTCTCCTGGAAGCCCGAGACAGGCTGACAGCCAGGTGGGAAAGACAGCTGGACACTGAGACTTCAGGTATGTGAATGTCATGGCTTCCTTTTGCAGGAATTCTCATGAAGTGCCACTTGTCCTTCCATTCCTCGCCCTTGCATGTAGTTTCCTGGCCATCTTCCTCTTTATGGCACCCTTACTCCTGTCACTCCCTCCCATTTTGGCACCTGTTTCACCTACACTCCCTTCCCTGTAACATTTGTCCTCCAAAGCCTGTCCCGTTGTGGCACACATTTTCCTGTTCCCTGTCCCCCAGCTGCACTCATTTTCCTGGACACCCCCTTTACAGCACCTGATCCATTGTGGTCCTCTCTCCTCCCCTCCCACTGCCCCTCACATCACCTGCCTCATGAGTCTCTACACACATGAAATACATGATGCTGGAGGGAGTTATTAGTTTAGCTTCCTCCACCCTCCTGCCACCTTAAATCAAGATGACAGATGCTGGAGGACGTTACAATAGCAGTCCTCCAGCACTATGGGGAATATTCACAAAGAAATGACGCAGCGAGGCGCTGCAAGCAATTTAGCAGCGTGGCGCTGTGTCATTTAAAAAATGCAGTGATGCATTGTATTCATGAGAATACGGAGCACCCCTGAGTTTTCCCTTGCGCCGGTGCTAAAAAAAGCTGCCTAGCTCTAACGCAGACACCCTTGTGCCATGGTGCAAAGGTGCCTGCATTGCAGGGATGATTGTTTATGTGCAGGAAGGGACACCTTCCTGCACTTAAACAATCACTGAAGGTGATTTGCTCCTTCTATGTGTGCTACAGAATGCAGCACACATAGAAAGAGCAAAAAATGAGGAGAAATAAAAGTATATCTCCTCATTGTGCCACTCTAATGCCTGCTTTTCAGTGGCGTTAGGTTTTGGCGCTGCCTCAGAATTACAGATCCTTGCAAATCTGGGGTAGTGTCAAAAAGCAATAAGTGTTGCAGTGGAACGCCAACAGCAACACCCATTGCACACCCCTTTCACGTAGATACCTGAGTGAAAGGATGCGATATTTACAAAGCGCTGTTAAGCCACGCAATGTGGCTTAAAGCTGCTTTGTAAATATGGAGCAGGGCATTGTGCCACCAGAGCGTTGTTAAAAGTGACGCTCTGGTGGCACAGTGCTCTTGTGAATATGCCCCTCTGTTTTTCATGTTGGGACTTTGAGGCTAATGTCGACATATCACCGTGTTGGGGTGCCAGATAGGCCACAATTGTTTAACTGAAATCCGCATTCTCTCTGGTATCAGACACCCCTCTTACAAGTTTTCTCCTGCTGTGAGTCGCAGTGCTGGTTTACTAGCTCTGCAACTGGGCTACAGTATTTTTGTCTGGGTAACATTTCTTCATAAGCGTTCTCTTTGTACCCAGTTATTTTGAAAGCAACTCTCGATATTAGCTTCAAAGTAATGGTACTTCCATGGGCTCACCTGCAGCACCTAGTTCCACCAATGTTTCATAGCCAATTTCAAAATTGCCCTCTAAACTAATGAACGGTGGAAAAAAGGATTACTTCTCGATGGGAGCTTCATTGATAATATCTTAATCATATGAAAGGGAACTTGTTACTTCATCCAATGATTAAATTCACAAGCTATTTACATAAATACCAGGGAACAGTCCAGGATGTCAGAATCACCATCAGAAAAGGCACATTTTCAACCACATTATACACCAAAATCACAGATCTCAAAGTGCGTTTCATTATGCTAGTTTCCAGGAAAAATCACTTAAAGACAATTTGCTCATGAGCCAATTGATGAATGTGAAGCACATCACGAGTGAGGTGTATGAATGTAAAAACTAAAAAACATGTGAAAGATTTTTTTAAAAGAGGGTACTCTCATGAAGTGTTGAACAAAGTAACCATTGTATTCTCCACGATTCCGAGATTACAACGTTTGGCAAAGAGGAATAAGACTTCTAATAAAAAAATGCTATTTGTATCAAAATATTCGACAGAAAGTACTAACATCAAGAATATCATTTTAAAGCATTGGCCTACCTTACAAGCAGAATCCGAATTCAATAGGATATTCATCGAAAAACATATGTTTGCATGTATTAGAAGCCAGAACATAAAGGACATTTTATGAAAAAAAAAATTAACTAACAATGTCATTTAAACCCATAACTAGTTTTCAACAACAAGGAACCAAAGCCTGCATAAACTGCGCAAATTGCATAGCGATTATTCCTGGCAACAAAATAAGACATACTTGCTTGAAATTTAGTATCAAGGGAACTTACGTATGTTTTAGTACCAACTGCATTTTATTTTTAAATGTCATGTGTATGCATGTATCAAGCCCTGCACATATTGGTACATATGAGAACAAGACCAAGACTAGACTCTATGGACATAGGAGCTGCATAGGACCAAACCTGAAAGATGGTCTGTAGCTAACCCTTCACTGGAGTTGGTCACCATATTAGCCAATTAAACGCCTCATTTATGAAAACTGTCGCATCGCTGCGTGAAAACAGTGATGCAACAGTTTTCACTGAGCCCTCCTTGCGACACGATGGATGCGCCGTATTTAATGTACGGCGCTTCATGTCGCAAGGAGTTACAGATACATCAGTATTTCTGACGTTATATGCAGGCACAAAAATGACACATTGCTGGTGTGTGTCTGAAAACAGACGCAACTCCAGCAATGTGTCCTTTCACATGGGGCAAGCCCCATGTGAAAGGGGGCTGCGTCAGTCTTAGGCTGCTGTGAGGCAGGCGTAAGGTTTTGACGCAGTGGTGTCCTAGAAGTGGCACAGTGAAATCTGATTGATTTCACTGCGCCACTTCAACGAGGCTTTTTGCAGGGGAATGCCAACCCTGCATACATTATACCGGACGCAGGTATAATGTAGCACATGGGTTTACAAAGTGACGCATCTGCTTAGATGCGTCACTTTGTAAATAGGGCGTAACATGGTGCATTTTTTACGCCGCCGGTGCCTGACAAAAAGTGATGCAACTGCGGCGTAAAAGTGTCACAAGGCTTCATAAATAAGCTCCTAAGTTTCCAAAGTAATTGAAACAGTGGAGAAAAGAAGTGATTAGGATGTTTCTGGATTAAAATCCTGTCTTGCAACTTTGTGGAGTCAATTATCAATTTGAAATGTAATTTCTTTATATATGTATTTTACATGTGATTTATAATTTAGGTTTGTTTGTTGGTTACACATAATTGTTGTTTCACTTCATTATTTCCCTCTAGACTACATATAGCCCATGGTCATGCTACATTCTATTGTTAACTATTTGTTTCACTCTGGGGTTCTACCACTGAGGACAGGGTGTTTCCCGCTTTATAGCTATCTTCCAGCACGCTTCGGCATGTGCCCATATGCCTATTGTAGCCTTCTAGAGCCTCTCTTTTATTCCCCATTTTCTTTACCTGGTTAGAGGTATCAAGTGGCTATCCATTTGTGCATTTCCTGCTTCTGAAATATTTTTTGATTGTAAGATCATCGTCATCTTGTTTCCGTGAGATTAATTCTTGACCAAACGTTGTATCCATTTTTGTTATTTATTATTTAGTTTTAGAATTTTCTTACAAGGTATTGGACCATTGATGTAACTTTTCTGGCTTCAGCATAGTAGCCCTCATTACTTCTTTCAACATGGTGGACACTTTTCTCAGCATCCCCTGTGGCCTCCAACCTATTTATTTATTTAAAAAGTTTTGTAAAGCGTGAACAAGACCCCGAGGGGTATCAGAGCGCTTCACAATAACGGAAGGGAGGAACAAAGTAAAGGGGACAATGAAGAGGGGGTAAGAGAGGGTAGCATAATCAGCTACTAAGATTGTACAAGGAAGCGAAACAAACATTACTTAATGAGGTAAGGCAGAAAATCATGGACATTACAGTTGTTAGTTTAAATAAAAAAATAAAAAAGTGAGATCATAGGACAATTAGCAAAGAGGTGAACCATGGCCAACTAAGGCAGGAACTTGTTCATTAGGATTGATTTTACTTCATGTTTGAAAGCAGCCGTGTAGGGGATTCTGCGTACTTCCGGTGGGAGAGAGTTCCAGATCTTCGGTGCCGAGCCAGAGAAGGCTCTGAGCCTCATTCTCTTTTTGCGAAAGGTCTGAGGTTTCAGTAGTAGAGAGTTTGCACTTCTTGATGACCTGCCCCCTCCTGATAGTTCCAGTTTTTGAGCCAGGTAGCCAGGGGTTTTGAAGTGGAGGGCTTTGTGCGTCAAACAAGCAATCTTTAGTTGTATTCTTGGTTCGTAGGGTAACCACTTTAGAGATCTTAAGGCTGGGGATATGTGTTCATTTCTTTTTGTATCAGTGATCAATCTGGCTGCGGCATTCAACGAAGCCCTGAGCGGGGCCAAGGTATATTTGGGGAGGCCACTGAGCGTCGCGCTCCCATAGTCTAGCCTTGGTAGGACAAGCGCTTGTACCACCTGCTTGAAGTCATCTTGGGGGAGGAATGGTTTTAGGTTTCTAAGAATCCTCATTTGGTGGTTTGCCCCCTTACACATCTTGCTAATATTTTTCTTCATATTCAAGTGCGAGTCTAGGGTGATTTCAAGAGATTTAGCTGAGTCGATGATAAGCGGGGAACAGTTGAATGTAGAGAGATGTTTCAACCAGAGGTCAATCTTGGTGATGTGCTTAGGAGGGGAAATGAGAAGGAATTCTGTTTTGGCGGTGTTCAGCAGGAGGTGGTTTTCGGTTAGCCAGTTTTGGGTAATCGTCAAGGAGGCATTGAGTAAGATGAAGTCTTCAGAGGAGTTGATTTTCAGATAGAGTTGCGTGTCATCCGCATACATATGGAAAAGAATGTTCATGGATGATAGAGCGTTCGCTAGTGGTTCCAGGAAAATATTAAAGAGTATGGGAGAAAGGGCAGATCCTTGCGGGACCCCCATGGAGACTTTAGACGGTTGGGATAAGGTATGATTCACCTTAACTCTTTGGGATCTATTGTGAAGGAAGGAAGAGAACCATTGCAGTACCAGACTGGAAAGGCCCATCCTGTGTTCCAGAATGGCTAAGAGGTTAGCGTGATTGACCGTGTCGAATGCAGAGGAAAGATCAAGGAGGATTAAGAGTCAGGATTCATTATGGTCTAACATTTTTAAGATGTCATCCATGATGTGAATGAGTGCCGATTCAGTACTGTGACCACGCCTAAAGCCAGATTGGTGTTGATCCAAGAGATTGAAAGTCTCGATGTGCGAGCAAAGTTGCGATTGAACACATTTTTCTAGGAGCTTAGCCAGAGTAGAGATGTTGGAGATGGGACAGAAGTTGTTGAGATCAGATCTGTCCGCATCAGGTTTTTTTAGAATGGGTGTAACCTGAGCTGCTTTTAAGCAATCGGGGATCTTGCCTTGAGATAGAGAAGCATTGACTATCTTAGTCCAGAAAGGGATGAGGGCCTCCTTGATTTCTTTAAAGACAGACGATGGCAGTGGGTCGCTGAAGTGAGTAGAAGGGTTAATGCTAAGAAGGGTTTTGTAGATGTCGTTTTCACTGAGGGGAGAGAAGGAGTCTCACGTGGCCTTGTTCTTAGTGCTAATCCTGAGAGGCTTTAGACTTGCTGAGAGGACAGGATGAGCTGTATTCTCAAATGATGTAAGTAGGGCCCTCTTGGCTTCAAGGTCAAGACTGATGAGTTTAGTTTTCTCCGTAAAGAAGATAGCCAGATCAGTGCAAGAAGGTGAATTGTCTGCTGAGTCAAGGTGATTGGGTGTTGTCGCAGATTGCTGTTTGACAATTTCAAAAAGTTTTTTAGGGCGATTTGAGGCTTGCCTAAGTTGGGCTCTGAAGTAATTGGCCTTAGTCGTCTTGATTTTTTTATTGTAGGAGCTCCTAACCGATCTAAGGACTTTTAGATGGTACACGGAAGGTTTTGATCTCCATAGACGTTCGGCTGCCCTTAAGTTGTGGCGATCAGAGTTTAGGTTGTCGTTGAACCAGGGTTTGGAGATTTTGGAGGCAGCATTTTTTTGTTGTAGAGGTGCTATTGAATCCATGATACCAGAGATAGTAGAGTTATAGACGTTCGTGAGGTCGTGGACATCAATCAGTTCGTCATGGGAAGACAAGGCATTTTTACATTCAGTAGCTAGGCAGTCCGTGTTAATATTCCTGAGGTCCCTTTTTCACTGTTTAATTTTCTTAGGTTGGACCCTCTTCTGTATCACTTCCCTATTGATAGAGAAGAAGATCCTGTAGTGGTCGGAACAATCACAGGGAGTAATGTCCTCCAATGTGATGGTATTACCTTTTGAAATAATGAGGTCAAGAATTTCTCCTTTGTTGTGAGTTTGCCGGTCACAGAATTGGGTACGGTCCAGATCCGATAGGAATGCGTATAGACAGATCACCGCTTGATCATTAGGTTTAGACCAGCGGAGGCTGAAGTCACCGAGGTAGATTTGGGATACTGAGTAGTCGTCATTGGAAGAGATAATTTCCATTAGTTGTTCGATGAAGATGAAGTTATCACCAGGAGGGTGGTAGAATGTATGAAGTTTGCAAACAGGGAGGTGCTTACTAGAGATGTTGAGGCAAAGGTATTCAACTACGGATGAGGTGGAAGTCTCCATGTCGGAGACAGATAGTGTGTTCCGGTGTATACAAGCTAATCCACCGCCCGGTTTCGTGGTTCTGTCAAGACGGATTATGTCATGACTAGGAGGTACTAGGAGGTCTAATATGGGGGTGGAAGAAGTATTTAGCCAGGTTTCTGTAAGGATTATGATATCTAGCTCATTGTTTTGGATGAGGTCGAATATATCTGAAGCATGTTTTTTTGCTGATCTACAATTGAGTAGCGCGCATTTCAAACGAATAGGCGAGTGTGATGTAGGAGTCTGAATGATGTTCACTTGCTTGAGGTTCTCACTATTTATGACTCTGTAATTGTTAGAGGGTTCCCTGTGTGGGTTGGCTAGAATGGATTGAATTTGGGCCATAGAGACCTTGTTAATTTCTAGAGTGATCGAGTAGGAGAAGAGTAGATCCTCGATATCACTGGCCGCAAGTTTGACCCTCATTCTTCTAGGATGGGAGGGGGCATTGGGGAGGGGTAATGTTTTAGAGATAGGGTGCGAGGAGTGCTAGTCGGGGCCATTGGGTGCACTGGCGGGGACTGTATGCAGCTTTCCTAGGGAACTAAGAGAAGTGAGCGAGGGCAGATGGTCAGGTGAGAGGGCTATCAGTTCATGGAATTCGTGAATGAGTAGGTTCACTTGGAGGGATAACTTGTCCAGACGCACCACCAGGTCTGAGTGTTGGTTCACGGAAAAGAACTGAGGGGAGGGAACCTGCGGAGATGGGGGACCTAGAGTGATATTTGGATGAGGTAAGATGGGCGTGCGAGGGTCCTGGGTAGGGGATGCGACCTTAAGATCATATGTGAGCCCAGTTCGATTGGAAGGAGTGGCAGGGGAGGGAAGATTGGTAGGAGGCAAGTTGTGGCTTGTAGTTGGGGTGCTCAGTGTGATAGGGTAATGAGTAGTCAATGATATCGATCTTATGTGCTCCATTGGTAGAGAAGGCTTAGCAAGTGAGTCACAGGAAGAAAGAGTATCGCCAGAGAGGGGAGGAGGTATGTCTTGATAGAGCATCCCAATGAGGGAGACGCCGGGAGTCTGACTTGCTAACGGCAAGATGGGTGGACCATTAAGCCCACCAACCGGTTGAGATGAGGATCGCTTGGTTTGCGAGGCTACTACAGAGGATGGGGACTCCACGAAGACATCTAAGGGGTGAGAGGAATTAAGCGATCTGGACGTATTCCATGCATCGGAGGGAGAGGAGCTGGAAAAGTAAAAAAAAACTAGACGGGTGTGTAGAAGAATCAGAGGCTTTAGCAGTCATGGCTATCTTGAGAGTAGGGAAGATAAAGTCCATCTTGGCTAGGTTGGACTTAGAGGCTTGTATGAGAATGATACCATTATTGTATAGAGTGATGGTGGCATTAGCTCTGAGGAAGAGTGAGGGTGAGGTTATTAATTATATCACTGGTATCCAATACAGTCGTCCCTGTCTCTCTACCATTTGATGGATCGTCATGTCCTTTGGCATCTCTTTACATATAAAACAACTGCATATGTATTGAGTGGCAGGTTCTAGATATACATGACAATCCCACCTTATAATATGTGTGTATTCACCAAGCAGGTTCTAATTTTACACCCAAATTCATTAACTTAATCCCAGACTTGCCATTCAGTAACTATTCTGCATTGCATTACTCATTTGCATTTGTTTTTTGATTGTACCACAAGAGTGGATGGTTTTATAGCATTGTTTCAAACTATTGCATTTGACATTTAGTTATCAGGTTAGCAATAGGAATGCTTTTCATTTTCCATTATTGAGTTTATTGTGCAACTAAGAATTTGATGCATTTTAACATAGCCATGTATTTGTTGATGTTGTCTACTGTCATTCGTAGAGCCACACTGACAATGAAATATACAATGTAGTGATTTGATTATATATCCTTTCTTTTTTATAGTATTGTATGTTTACCTTAGCCCCCTGACAAAGGGCACCCCCCAGAAAAATGCATTTGGACACTTAGGTATATCATTAAGAATGTTTTGGTATGTCAACAGGACTGGAAAGATTTTAAAGCAATAATGTTATAATTAAGGAATTGTAAGAAAGCAGATTAGTATTTGGGGTGGGTGACTACCCACCTCAAGGAATAATCACAGCCTTTGTCATGGGGAAACCCTCAAAATCCCTAAAATTAGCCTGAACTCAACCCCCTGGTAGCTGTGTAGAGCAATGTGAATTGCTTTATGCAGTACCAAAACAATAATAAAGTCAAAATGCAAAAGAATAAATATCCCAAATCAAATTAGAAAATTAGAGTAACACCAAAATGACAAATATCCAATATGGAGAACCCTGGATATGAGTTTTTATAGTTTTAAGTAGAAATAGCTCCAAATCCACAATGTACCAATGATCGTCAATGGGTCTCTGTAGACCATGACCTAGGTGAAATTTGAGGCTGACCGCAATGGAGGGCGGGACAGATATACCAATCAGGTTCGGCCTGGTCTAAGATTTTGCTTTCTGACTTTGTCCTTTCAGTTCCAATCAGCCACAGGAGTACACTCCTGAAACCCCTCAAGACCTCAGTGGATGAACTTAGAGGCTCAAAGGATATCAGGCAGAGGCTAACAGCAGGGTCCAGTTACCACTGGTCAGCTGTGCAGTTGGAGGAAAGGACTCTTGTAGCTTGTTGTATCCCTTTAGCTTGAACAGGATGTTAGACAACTGGAGTCCACTTCTTTGTTCTGGGTACAAGAGGGAGCAGGTCCAGTCCTTCAGAGCTCTTCTCAGGTCACAGAGAGCAGGTTCAGTCGTCTTCTCTTCTTCTTTGGGACCAGTAGTGGTCTGAAGTGGGTGCCTGGAAGTGCCACATTTATGTCTGGCACAGGCTAGTGGGCGGGAATGACTCCTGGACATGTCCTTACCAATGGAGTAACAGTTCCCATGGCCGCCCTACCCATTTGGGTTTTTCAAGATGACGAAAGTCTTCAGTATTGCTAAACCTGAACTCTGAGAGCTAGGGGGGAGTGTGGTGAGTGTACTAAGGTAATCCTACTGTTTCCTGACATCTAAAACCAAAAAGCAGTTTGAAACAGTCAGTGTACCCCCAAAAACCCCAGAGACAGAAGTCTGGTAGGACAAAGCAGGGTTATTCAGGAACCAGACGGTGGATACAGAAAAATTGTCTTAGCATCCTATTCTCTACCTTTAAGTGTGCACCAAAGTGCTAATTGGAAAACCCAGAAATGAAAGTCTGGTAGGTAAAAGCAGGGTTCTTCAGGAACCAGACAGTGGATATATAAAAATTGCCTTGGCATCCTGTTCTCTACCCTTCAAGTGTGCCCCAAAGTGTTATATGTAAGCCTAGCAGACCTGTCAAGCAGGCTTTGCCACTAAAGCAGTATTTGACACTGTGATGTCAAGAAAGATGCTCACAGCCCTTACCCCTCTGGTGAGCTCATCCATGCCCATTCAGGGCGACCGGTCAATCACAGGGACCTAGCTCCTGGAAGGCATTTCACACCTTTTTCACACCTATTCAAATGCTAATCCCTAGCAGGGAGATGTTGGAGAACACATGCAAAATTAGCCTTCAGGAACTTCAGGCAAGGATAAGGTAAATTTCTAAAAGGTACTTTCCTAAATATTTATTTAAAATAAGACGTCACCCTTGAATTGGAGTGTTAATATCTAATAAAAATAACTGTTTAATTATATTTGTAGCTAGTCCAATTCTCAAGAACAAGTAGTAGGTTTTTTAATCTGTACTCTGGTATTCTACATAGGAGAGCTAGGCCTGCCACAGTGAAATATAGCTATTGGATGTTAGTCATTGTAAGGCAATGTTAACATTCAATTCTACATGTCCTCCTTTTAAATTCCATGCAACCTGCCTTGTGGGCTCCCAGGCCTACATTAGGGTGACTTATTAATATTTAAAAGGGAGTTTTTGGCCCGTCAAAACAATTTATCTTGCGAGGGCGAATTGCAGTTTTTCAGTGCTACAGTCAGGCTACAACGGTAGACCTGAAGCCATATTTGCATAGCCATTGTAGTGGATGGCTCACTAGTTGCTTCAGTCCACTAGTGACATTTAACTTACAGGCCATGGGTGCACTTTTATTATGGACTTATTGGTATGCTAAATATGCCAATTAAGAGTATACCAATTTCATGATGTTGAAAGGAGGAGCAGAGCCACCTCACTACCTGTTAGCAGAGATAACATGCACAGAGTTCTAAAGTCATGAAAAAATCTGTCTATACACCACGCAAAAGATGGTCATTTCCTCAAGAGAAGAGGAAATTGAGTTGATTCTGCAGTTTGAAATACCTTTTGCCATTGTTGCTTACAATGTCTGTGGTAGGATTCAGCTAACCGGGATCTTGTTCAATTGCTCTCCATGGTATGTTTGTAACAAGCACATTTTATGCCTGTCAATAGAATACCTCAAAACATGTTACTTTTTGGCTCACAAATGTTGTATTTTGAGGCCTCAAATTTTGGTAGAGTGGACAGAAAAATCCTGGGGGTCTGATTAAAGAAGGCCCTTCATTTAGTATTGAGTAAAATGCAGTTTGTGAGTTGTTATAGGAAGCCTGCTAAAAACTCAAACTGTTAGACCTGGCATCTTTTGGCGTGTTTCCTCTGTCTTTTTGTTTTTTGACCTCTGGTTTTTGATTGCATGCTGGACTTTGTTTTTGCTACTTTAGTGTCTCTGTGCACTTTTTCACTGCTAGTCAGTGCTAAAGTGCAAGTGCTCCTACTGTAAATTGTGTTATGATAGTTTTCCATGATTGGCATATTTGATTTACTAGTAAGTCCCTAGTACAGTGCACAGTGTGCACCCATGGCTTGTAAATCAAATGCTACTAGCAGGCCTGCAACACTGGTTGTGCCTCCCACACAAGTAGCCTTTCAAAGGTGTCTCAGACCTGCCACTGCAGTGTCTGCATGCTGCTTAACTGCCATGTCGAGCTGGCAAGTGCACCCACTTGCAAGGCCCTAACCTACCCTTTTCTTACATGTAAGTCACCCCTAAGGTGGGTCCAAGGTACCCCCATGGGCAGGGTGCAGTGTATGTGAAAGGTAGGACATGTGCTGATGTGTTTTACATGTCCTGATAGTGAAATACTGTGCATTATGTTTTTCACTATTGAAAGGCTGTCTTTCTCATAGGGGATCATTTGAGCTACCTTGTAACATTTTACAAGTGTAACTTTCAATTGGGAAAAGATAGAGGTATGGAGTTTAGGTTCCCTGAGATCAGAAAATAATAACATATCTTTTAGTAAAGGTGGTTTTTAAATTGTGTGTTTGAAAATGCCACTTTTCCAAACGCCGCCGGTGAATCAGGAAAAGCAGAGAACCGTAGACCGACGACCGAAGGCATCAAAACCGACGAAGACTACAGTGAAGAGGTTTTTTTTTAAACGTAAAGAAGAAGTAAGAACTATACGAAGTGCCACGCCTCCTGGGTCAGTACACCAGAACAAGACACACGATGGCACTCTTGAATGTCCTACACAGAACCTCCCAGCCCTGAGGAAGACCTTCTGAAAATCCTCACGGTCCCCACACGAAGGTCGAAACGCGTCGGCACCCCCCACACTGAGGCCAAGTGTTCCCCTGTTTTGAACTACCCAGCTCTTGAAAGACATCAAGCCTAAGCCGGACTTAGACAGCTTAGTCACGGACTTTGACAGGCTTTCCCTGACCTCACCACTTTGGACCCATGAATGATTACAGTATCGAGGACGTATAAATGAGGTCCGATACGTTACAAATATAGTAGGACTATTTAAAAACAAGAAGATGAAGATCTATGTAATCTATGTAATGTATGTCATGTTTTGATGTGTCACTGTATATAGAGTTTTATGTACAAAATCAGCTGAAGAAAGCTTTAATTGTGCTTGTATCATTGTTTTTGTCACAAGAGAAAGAAAACAAAAAGAAAAAGCAAAAAATACATTTTTTGATAAGATAAATCATGTGTTTTGTTTTCAGAGAATAATGTTTGCATGATGGCTCTTACCCTTTCACACAAAATGAAAAAGAAGTAAACAAAGTTTATTAATATAAACACACTTGCAGGTAATAATAGAAGACCTGCTTAGTTAAAAGAATAGAATATCGATGGTCCAAGAGGTAATTGTTTATTGTATTACTTTTAGAAAGTAGGCATTTTGTTGCATTTTGTTGCTTAACCATCCTGTGTGCCTCTGCCTGCTTGTGGATTCACAGTCTGGTTTTAGACTGACAGGTGCTGTGTGTGCATTCACTCCAGACACAAAGAGAGCTGAGGTGTGCCCTGCATATGCTGATGGCCCATCCTGGGCTAGACTGGTGGGGGGAGGTGTTACTGACACCTGAATAGGCTGTGGCTGCTCTGCACAATGCTGTCTCGACCCCCTGTAGTGTGGCTGTTTTTTACTGAGCAAGAGGGACTTTCTGCCAAATACTTCAAAGAGAAATGTAGTATAAATATTGGGGCCCTCACCCCAAAATGTTAGAACACTTTTGGACTAAGAATGCTGCCAGGAGGCGTACTACCCCTTTGCTGTTTGCTACTTTGTTGGGTTGGCCTGCAGTTGCTGCTTTTGTCTTGGGCAGTGAAAGGACTGGACTGAACTTTCTTAAATCCTGCTGTCAAAGTTTCTCCAAGGGCTTGAAGTAGAGCTTGCCTCCTGTTTGAAGTCTCAGGCACACCAAAGACTTCACCATCCTCTGGGTACCTACACCTGGAACTGTGTGTTTCAGCTGCCACAGAGGGAAAAAGCAGCCCGACGGCATCAATGGTGCTGCTTCTGGTTCCTTGGCCTGTTGGCCCTGCAACGAGCACTGCCGCACTTCGCACCACAACCCTGGTCTCACTGACGCCGTCACCAAGCCGATGCTTGCACCATGACCGGTGGGCACCGCACACCACCTCACTTCACATTGCCGCCCTGGTATCCCCAACGACACCGCTCCATGCCGACATCAACACCACTGCCTGCACCGTGGCCTAGATACACTGCTCGTAAGTTACTCAATGCACCACCCCGTCCCACACCGTAGCCTTGGTCCACCAGGGACATTGACTCCAGACCGTCAACTGACTCCGCTGCTTGCACCGTGACCTGTGGTCCCCGCATGCCGCATTGCCCTGTCTCGCACTGCAGTCTTGGGTCTACCTACGACCACGCTTCAGCAACAACAATGCAGCCGCCTCCCCAGTGACCTGCTATATATTTTTAGAATATATTTTTCAAAACCACATTAACATTTACAACTCCATCGTCCATCTATTTTGAGATTACACCCTCTTGTTCAGTAGATGTTAAACAACATGGCATCTTACTATACAATCTATAACAGAACACACAAGATAATTAACATCAAGTTGTAACCTTCCAGAAGTCTCTCCTAAACGTATATCTAATTGCCAATAGTCAAACCTCACAGAAACTCAGTCACACTTTCCGACGGTGATGTCTGTCTGCTCCTGCACTGGTATTTGCAAGTAATCTCCAGGGCTGGCTTTAGGGCTGGTGGAGCCCAGTGCGACAATCTTTTTTGGCGTCTCCCCAATGGCCTCCTTCTCCACAGACTCCCTTACTACTACCCTCCAATAGCCCTCATCACTCCATAGCCCTCTCTCACATGCATTTCATTTGTTTTATAGTGCTACTCATACTAGAGTTGGGCGAGCCACAAAATACTCAAGCCAGGCTCGCACTTGATGCCTGGCTCTGGCTCAGCTTGTGGTCCTCTTGGAACTTTCATGCAGCTTCTCCCTACTGACTTTGAAGCTGTGGAACCTGGTTCGAGTCTAGGCATTGGCTCATCATCAATCACTTAATCTCCCCGTGCCTGTAGAAAATGAATATGACTTTGTGTAATGTAGCTTGTGCTCATGTAAAGCACTCCAATACCTTAAGGCATCCCCAATTAAATTGTGTGATCTTATGCAAATATTTTATTTCAGCAAAAACCCTTTCTCTATATTATTGTGTATGAAAGCACTTTTAAATATGTGACCTAAGAATACCAGTGGTACAAAAACCTATGATGTTCAAGTTATTAGACAATAATGTTGCTCTCTAATAATCTGGGCCACTACAAGGTGTTACATGCTGCCTTGGACCTTACCCACCACTCACCTTAACTCCTGGAGACTGGTCTTGTAAGTCGCTGTACATAGTAGTGTGATGGATTTGCATCCTTATGATGCCAAGACGTTTGGTTGTTTGGTGTTCGTGAGGAGCAGAGCAGCATGCAAGTTAATATTGCTAGGCTTCAGTGGACTGTGGGGGCGTTAAAGATCCCTGGGTGCAGTCCAGTGTACTAGTGTAAGCAGTGCCTGGGTGCAAAGTGATGGTTAAGTGGACATGGTTCCTGGGGGTGAGGGGGAAATAATGTGCAAATAGGATATAAGGAGTCAGGATAGAGACATCCTAACCCAATGGATCTGGTGGGAAGTGGGTTAACCCTGCCCCAGAATTCCTAGGTATGTCATCACAAAGATGGATACCTCTGAGAAGTGGTGTCCACATTGCAGTTAGCCCACCTTAGGTGTGGTACTAGCCTGGGGGTGGCACACCTACCTGACTAGCTAATTTTCCCACCTGTCCAGGTGCCAAGTGGGCTCTGAACAGGGGGGTTGGCTTCCTCTCCTGTGAGGGTAGTCAGATTCACATTCCAAAGGCGGTGGCTCCTTTGAAGCTTGCCAGCCCTCCCAGCAGGTCATCCTGTGGGAGGGGGTGTTACATTAAAGATACAACAGCTATGAAACACAAAGTGGAAAATATTTCATTTGACGTAGATAAACAATGGCTTGTCACGCTAGATATAGAGGCCCTTTATACAAATATACCACAGGATGATACCATCCAGATGATAAAGGGCCTCTTTTTAAATAAAAATGGAGATCTATCTCCACACTCAACATTTATTGTAGAGTGTGTGGAAATTGTTTTAAAAAACAACATATTCCTTTTCAATATAGAATTTTTTCGACAAATAAAAGGGACCAGCATAGGGGCTACCTGTGCTCCCAGGTAAGCATGTCTTTACGTCTCTTCATTTGAAGATAAGCACATCTTTAATGAACTAGCCCCCTTCTATGAAAATGTAACGAACTGGTCTCGATATATCGACGATGTTTTCTTCCTGTGGCAAGGTTCCAGAGAATCTTTAGAAGCTTTTATTCAGTGGCTCAATCTGGGTGATGAAAACCTCAGATTCACTTCATCCATCGACAAGAATAGCTGTGACTTTTTGGATATTAGGATCAAAAACAATAATGGCCTGTTGAAAGTTGAATTATACACGAAACCAACTGACCAGAACACGATGCTTCACTATGAGAGTGACCATCCTCTGAGCCAAAAGGATAATATTCCTTTTGGCCAATTTCTCAGGGTACGCGGTAATTGTACCAATCTGAGAGATTTTGAGTTTCATGCCAATGAGCTGATTAAAAAATTTAAGGATAGGGGTTACCCTAAAAAATTTGTCAAAAGAGCATATAAAAGAGCAAAGTACTACAATAGGGACTCCTTATTCGAACCTAGAGTTAAGAACTCAGATATGAGAAAACAATCAAATGCTTTTGTTACTAACTTCAGCAATATCAGCAATAAAATAAAAAACTTGATAAACAGAAATTGGCATCTTCTTAATAATAAGGATGTTACTGCCCTGCAAAAGCCTATCTTCTCATATAGAAGAAATCGCACTATCAGAACTGCCTTGTACATACGTACAGGACCAATCCGGAGAATAAACAACTCAGTATAATTAAGGGTCTTGTTCCTAAGGGAAACTTTCCATGCAGTTCTTGCAACAACTGTGCCAATATAGTTAAAGGATCTGTGATCGTACACAATGGGATCACACACAACGTAAAACATTCGGTCAATTGCCGGACAAAAAATGTTATCTATCTAATAGTGTGCCCCTGTAATAAGGGATACATAGGTGAGACCTCAAGGGAAATCAGAATAAGACTCACCGAACATAAATCAGCCATCCGAACTAAGAAGAAAAATGCCCCGTTAGTGGAACATTGGTCGGAAATGAGCCATACATTAGATGATCTGAAATGGTGCATTGTAGAAGCCATACAAATAAACACATGTGGCGGTGATTTAATGACGAAGAGGAAAAGGAGAGAACAATTTTTCATGTCTAAGTTCAACACTTATAAAAATGGATTGAATAGCAAAGAAGAATGGGAGAGGTTGATACAACAACTCCTTCCCTACACCACCACGATTTTACAACTTGTGTGTGATGTGTCATATTTAGATTTTGGGCTTATGATATTGAAAAAGTTTTTGGAGCCCAGTCCAGTGGTGTAGAAGAATAGTCATGAACATACTGGAAAAAGATGAAATAGAACACATCACATTTTTGACTTCTTTACCCTTAATAAAGAGGTAGTCTTACAAATTCATTGTAAGACGTTACTCCTCTAAGATGGCCGCCACACTGGTTAGGTAGGTCAACATCACTTTACCATAAAGGTCAAGGTAAGGTTGCCCCGTAGCTTTTTATAAACAGTCATGAACATACTGGAAAAAGAACAAATAGAACACATTAAATCCTGACTTCCTTACCATTAACAAAGAGGCAGTCTTACAAATTCATTGCAAGACGTTACTCCTCTAAGATGGCCGCCACACTGGTTAGGTAGTTTAACATCACTTTATCATAAAGTTCAAGGTTGCCTCGTAATTTCGATAAATAGTTTTTCTAAACATTTTTTAGAAAACCTTTAAAAGAATATACTATATCCAATAGTCATTTGTAAGAAAGACAAGATAAATATATCGACCCGTTATTTTTTTAATTATTTGATGATGTGTAATTCGGGCTGTTTTTCAAGCTGGATTACATTATGGCGATTATAGACGGTCTGTAGAACTTTTTTGTTATGAAATGAGCAGTCTAGTGATTTTTACGTATCTTCCATCTTATCGTAATATAAAAAGGAGGGCCAAAGTATATGACCCGTTTATCCACATCCGGAAGTGAATGATAGAGCCGTTAGGCTGTCTAAACTCCATCACGGTGAGTGTTTGGCTCTAGTTCGCTATACGCTACGGAGCCACACTAGATTAGATTAAATTAAATAAATAATGTGACCGTATAGATTTTTGATGCAAATAGGGGAATAACTTATATTCTAAAAATTTAATGAAACACGTTGGTAGACCGAATATCGGTACGGTTAGGTTGACATAGGGATCAGGTCCATAAGTTTATTAGTCCTTTTTAAAGATATTTTTGAAAGACGAGATACATTCAAATAAATCCTTGATGTATCCTCATGCTGGCGGACAGTCATAATAGTAAAACAGGCCCAGACAGCATGGAAAGTTTAGAGAACATCAATAACACAAGGAAAATATGTTTGGTGGTTACGTGTTTTAGAAGTTTTGTCATTTTTGCATTTTATACTTTGCAGTATTTAAGAGTCTTTCTACTGCCTGGTATCTGTTTCTTATAACCTCACGACATTGCAATATACAATAGCAAAGCGTGAAAACTGCAATACTGACTGGATTGCCAGGTAAAACGCTTACGCACCAGAAATAATATGCTTAGCGTAAATTTCAATCGTAATATTAAGACCAACCACAGATTTTAATTTCTTTAAAAACAGTGAAGGGTTACATTGAAGAAAACAAACGAGGCCAAATAAAGCTGCAAATTAACGTACAGCCGACTCCGGGATTCTTTTTATTAATGGTGAGATTTCCCTTTGTTAGAGTCATAGTTAGTATGAGCATTGTTTAGAGGAAATATCTCTAACTGTTCTTTTCTCTTGTAGAACTAATATTATTGTATTATATTGGCATAGTACATTGGGCTGTATGACATATAGCTCGAGGTTGCTCTATATCAATAAGCAACGATAACAGGGGGACTTCTCTCTGTATTCATGAAGGTATGCTTAGCTACACTACTGAAATAGAAATCAAAATAAAAATGGAAGGATAAACCAAATAGTAAACAAAATAAATGTTTTGTTGCTAGAAGCCTACGACCCAAACATTATGTGCGGAGAATACCGTTCTCTCCTCTGGGGGTCTTAAACCATTGAAAGCTGGAGACGACTTTTCCTGGGTCTCGAAATAATACATTTAGGTAGGTTTCCTCCCTTTAAGATGAAATGTGGGATCTTAACCTTATCCTTTAATTTATAATTATTAGATTGGATGGATCATGTGATATACGCACAATTAGTGTAGAATCTTTATGCTGTTGGACATGTAATTATTGATAAAGTTAGTCAATTTGATTATTGAATGTTCTGGGGCAAACCTTCAATTGCTGTATTAAAGTATGTGTTGTAATCGACATTGAGTCTTATATAATCTGTGGTTTTTACAATGAATGTCTTTTGCTATTTAGATAAACTGAAAACTTTTGTCCTGAAGAAGGTGAAGAAATATTAAATGTTCACCGAAACGCTGTGTCGACAATTTTCTGTGTAAATTTTAAAAACTTGTATTTGTATTTTGTCTTTTCTGGGAGAAGATGATTTTAATCTATTAACGAATTGAATGTTTTGTTATGAGCAGATTGTGTCTTGTATTCTGTATTGCAAACATTTAAGATCAATTGGTCTCTGTTTATATATTGACATTTTTAAATAAACAACTGATAGTCTACTATATGTCTTAATTATTTAGTTTCTTTTTAACACTTTAGAGCTATTATATATATGAAAAATACTTGTAAAAACAGAACATAGGAAAAAAAATGTTATATGAAAAAGCTTTCGTTATAAAAATTGTGGTAATTTGCCTTTCTTGTTTAAAGTGCCTATACACATGATCCATATCAAAGTTTGCTTCATAGAATTGGGTCATTTACCCACAGTCTAGTCTCTTGGAAAGGGATTTCTTTGCTTTATGTTACATAGAACCGTCCCTTTTCTAAGAATCAGGGTACCTCCCTCTTATTTTGGTTACACCCTCTTCCCAGACAGGCTTTTGTTCCTGACCTCCTGAGAGCAGAAGGCTCTCACCCTAGGAGGTCAGAATCTTGTCTTAGGTGGCATGCTGGCATAATCCAGTCAGCAAGCACACCAGAGGTTGGTAGGTTTTCATGGGGCGCCTCTAAGGTGCCCTCTGAGTGCAAGTTTTGATAAATCCAACACTGGAATCAGTGTGGGTTTATCAAGATGATATTTTTGGCCAAACATCCCTATTTTCAGTGAAGCCATCATGTATCTGAGGAACTCATTTTCACTAGTGTCCAGTACATGGTTTAAGATGGCTTCCCTGGCCAATTGCACTGGCAGAAATAGGACTGACCAGGACAGGGGCATATCTGCACTTACAGCTATGTCCTCACATATAATATTAAGCACCCTGCCTTAGGGCTGTCAGGCATGCTGTAGGGGTGACTTACAAACATCATATGCAGTGGTAGGGGACAGGGCACACAGGGATGTGTGACATGTCGTGTTTTCACTTTTGTCTGCACCAAGAAACAGCCTGTAATGGCAGTCATGCATGTGCTTGGTGAGGGGTCCCTTAGAGTGGCACAGTTCGTGTTGCAGCCCTCAGCACCCTCATTAGTACATCAGGCCCCAGGTACCAGGGTACCATTTACTAGGGACCTACAGAGGATGCTAAAGGATCTGCTAATTGGGGGAACAATTGCACCATTTTGGGAAAGAGCTCTGGAACTGGTTAACAGGAACCCAGTTCACTTTCAGTCAAAATCACATCATGTACCGCAGACGCGCGAGCTTGCAAACAAAATGGCCGCCTCCCGGTGAGCTCCATTTTTTGAAGCCCGTTTTTCGACTAATTACGCCGCATTTTCTGTCAGAATTTTCTCTAAAATTATGTAGCTGTCCTCCGAAGTCCTTATCTGTTGCTGTGAGGCTTTTCCAGGAATTTGTGTAGACGGTAATGTTGCGTCCATCCCTCCTGCTCTTTCACCCAGCTCTGCATTGAGGTATTGCCCAGCTTGTCTGTCAGGGGGGCGGAGTAACTGTTCAAGACAGGGCCTGGCTTTCGCCTAAACCACTCCCACAGTCTGTTTTAGCTGCTGGACCTGTCGTTTTTCAAGCATTTTTTGTCAGCAATAATCTCCTTTTCCTTAATTCTGCATATCTCTGCACCCTTAATTTTTATTAAAGGAAAATGGAAAATAAAAATGCGCAATTACCTCATAATAAAAGAAAACAACAGGTTTCTCCACCTCCAGTTAAATCTAAAGTGGTGGAGTCAAGTGAACCTTCTTTGACATTAATTCTTGATGAAATTCAAGCACTTTGTGCTAACACAGATACAATTGCGTCAGAGATTAAAAATATGCGCAAAGACATGGCTAGTATGTCAATGAAAATTTCGGATAAATCAATCAAAATGCAAGACAATAAAGTTAAAATTGATGCATTTGCTCCACTTGTGGCAAAAATTTCTCCTATGTCTGCCTTCTTTCTGGATAAGGAAAATCATAACAGGCAATATAATTTACGCATTTTTAATTTACCGGAAGATGTCGAAGGTTCCAATTGTAGATTATATTTGGAGAATCTGATTCCTGGCCTTCTAAAAATCAAATTTCCGGAGAAATTTGAAATTGATAAAGTGCATAGGATTCCATCTCATCGTAATCCTCATCATACAAAACCACGACAAATGATTTTTAAAGTGTTACGTCACCACCATTTGGTTTTGATAAGGAAAGCAGCACGAGAAATTCCCTCTTTAATGGTCAATGGTAATAAAATCTTTATTCACCAAGACTTTGTTAAAGACACTGTTAAGATTTGCAAGGAATTCACTGACCTTCGCCCTCAGTTAAGAAGTCTTGGATTTAAATATGGTCTTTTTGATCCTTCAACAATGCCCATTTGGAAAGATAATTTTTCAAAGTCCTTCCAGCTGCCTGAAGATTTAAGACTGTTCCTGGATCAACATTCACAGCATTCAATGGATACACATGATTCTGCTACTTGAATGTTATTGTTATATATATTTCTGACAAATTTACTATTTATTTTCACAAGCGGCACCAACGGTTTCGGTCATGCTTGTAAAGCGTGTGTGCATTTCACTCTTGTTATTACTGTTTAATTGTTGTCGTCTTTTTCATGTTTGTTTGTTGTTTCTTTTTCCTAATCTCTCCTTCTCCCCCTTTTCTGGAGCTACTATTACTATTTTCATATTCTTTCTCTACTCTTCTCTCCTCTTCTTAATTTTTGCCTTCTATCTTTTTTATTATGGCTAACGTTCATAATGTTAAATTAGTCTCTTTAAATGTCAAGGGGTTACGTCATCCTGTTAAACGTACAAAAATTTTAGATTATTTAGGAAGTTGTAAAGCAGATATTTGTTTTATACAGGAAACTCATATTGATGACAAAGTCTTAGATTATATGAAAAAAATGGGTTGATAGCATTATATCTTCTCCTGCAACGGGTAGAAAAAATGGTGTTTCTATTCTTTTTGCGAAAAGACTACATTGCCAAATTTTGAGTAAATCTTCAGACACAGAAGGTAGATATGTTATAGCTAAAATTAAAATTTATGACTCAATTATGTTTTTACTAAATGTATATGGTCCGACTGTTGATGATCCTATATTTTGGTCTAATCTCACTACTGAAGTACTTAGGTTGGGTAACGTTCCACTTATAGTTGGAGGAGATTTCAATATTATATTTGATCCTTTATTGGATAGATCTTCTCTCACTAAATTTCGACCTCGTAAAGCATTTTTTGCTTTCAAATGTTTTCTTCAAACTACAAAGTTGGTAGATATTTGGCGATTACACTTTCCTACAGAAAAAATGTTTACATTCTTTTCCAATCCTCATAACTCTCACTCAAGGCTTGATTATTTATTAATTTCTAGACAATTGATTAATTCTGTGGTTACTCCTGTGGTAATATTGATATTTTGGATCATGCCTTAATTTCCTTTGTTTTGAAATTGAATTCAAATTTTAAAATGCAATCCAGATGGCGAATGAATACTAGTATTGTTCTTAATGAGCCAAAACTATGAAATGCTCTTCAAGATTACTTTCTTCTCAACCCAGAAGGCTCTACTTCCATGGTGAATAGATGGGATGCTTTTAAAGCTTATATTACAGGAGCCTCTATTTCTCTTATGGCACATGAAAATAAAACTTTCAATGCAAAAATTAAAGATTTAGATAAACAAATTGCAAAATATGAGAGACTTTTCATTACATCTAATGATCCTCAATATAGATTGAAATTGCAAAAACTTAGATATGAGTTTAACTCAATTCTTAGCAGAAGAGCTGGTATTCAACTTTCGAACTCCAAAGCCAAAAAGATAAGACACAAATTAACTCAATTCATAGCTCTAATGGTAAAGTTGCTTTATCTCAAAATGATATAATTAATGAATTTTTGAATTATTATGCTAATCTGTATAACAAACCTAACTTTGATGATTCTTCTTTAATTGATTCTTTTTTTCTAAATGTGGTTTACCCAAGATTTCCCAATCAAATAAAACTGAATTAGATTTGCCCATTACTCAAGATGAAATTTTATTAGCCATAAAGTCTCTTAAAAAAAAAAAATCCCCTGGACCTGATGGTATTCCCGCAGAAATTTATAAAGAATTTCAGTTACAACTTATCCCTCATTTATTTCAACTTTTCTCCTTTTTTAGTTCTGCGGGGATTACTACGGGTTCTTTTACTGAGGCTTTGATCGTGGTACTGCCCAAACCTAACACAGACCCTACACTTGTGTCAAACTACCGTCCTATTTCCTTAATAAACCAAGATTGTAAACTTTATGCCCAAATACTTGCTACTAGATTAACTTCTGTTTTAGATTCTATTATTCATCCAGATCAATCTGGTTTTATGAAGAATAGACATTCTGCCAATAATACAAGAACTTTACTACATGTTACAGAACAAGGTCCCACTCTAGCTTTCCCATCAGGAGTTGTTGCATTAGATGCTGAAAAAGCGTTTAATAAAGTTCATTGGCAATTTTTATTTCGTACTTTAATAGAGTTTAATTTTGGAGATTTATTTATAAGTATGATATCTGCTCTATATTCTACTCCTACTGCTCGTTTATTTATTAATGGCCAAATTTCGGATCAATTTTCTCTTTTCAGAGGTACAAGACAAGGATGTCCTCTTTCCCCGCTTTTGTTTCTTTTGGGTATTGAACCTTTGCTTGTTTCCATCAGAAAATGTGATAGAATTACTGGAATCAAAATTAAGGAGGTTATTACTAAAACACTCGCATATGCTGATGATGTACTTTTATTTATTAGCAATCCTCTATCCTCATTCCCTCCCTTATTTGAAATTATTTCGTCTTATTCCAAAGTTTCTGGTTACCAGTTAAATACTAATAAAACAGAATTCTTTCCTTTAAATATTTACTGTACTCCAGATATGTTACCCATGAAAGAAATAATTTGGCAAAGAGATAAATTTAAATACCTTGGCATTTTGTTTTCTTCATCTGTGAAAACAACAATATAATTGAATTGTGACTTTATCTTAAATTATATTAAGGATAAAATATCCAAATGGCCTTCACTTCATCTTTCATGGTGGGGAAGACTGGACTCTATAAAAATGACTATAGCACCAAATGTTTTTTATACCCTTGCCATGATTCCTACTCAATTTCCTTTAAAGTTTTATAAAGTTGTAAATAAACTCCTTTCCAAATTTCTTTGGAACAATAAACCACCTCGTCTTAGCTATAAAAAACTAAAATTGCCTAAATGTAATGGGGGATTTGGTTTACCAGACTTTTTTTATTATCACAAAGCTTTTATATTAAAACAAAGCTCTCTTTGGTTTAATCATTCTCATTTGAGTAATCCTCCTACATGGCTTTTTATAGAAAAAACTTTAATAGAACCATTTCCATTACCTACTTTGTTAACCATGTCCAATAAATCTCCATTTTTCCATAAATCTGTTATTTTAAAATCCACTAAATTAATTTTAAATGATTTTGATTTAATTTTTCAATCACCCATTTCCACTACTGAAGATATGTCATTATGGTATAATCCATGCATAAAACTTATTAGAAATGTTAGATTTTGGCATTCATGGATTAAAGCTGGTATTTTTTATCTTAAAGATGTTTATTATAATAATGCTTTTATATCTTTTGAGGTTTTACAAACAAAATTTTCTTTACCTCCTTCGGATTTTATTAAATATGAATTTTTATGCAATTCTATTTTAGATTCATTTCCTCATAATATTCCTTCTAATGTTAAATCGGATTTATCAATTTATATTCAAACTGTGTCCTCTTTATCTCATGGTGTTTCTATATTATATAAAAAAAATTACATTTCTCAAGTTACCAACATTAATGTAATCTTAACATTCTGGAATAACGAACTTTCAACCTCTTTATCTATTGATACATGGAAAACTATTTGGCTTAATAATATTTCTGGATGGTTCAGGACCAGCCTCGCCCTCGCCACAGTCCCCCGCATCCGGAAAACGACCGCCGGCGGCAGATCCTTCTCCCACCTCGCCGCCAAGACCTGGAACACCCTCCCCACCAACCTCCGACAGACCCAAGACCTACTGGCCTTCAGAAGACTCCTCAAGACCTGGCTCTTCGATCAGTAGCAGCACCACCCCCCTCTTCCCCCAGCGCCTTGAGACCCTCGCGGGTATGTAGTGCGCTTTATAAGTGACATGATTGATTGATTGATTGATTGATGGTTACCTGTTTCGCTTTATCAAACGAATTCATATATTTTATATAATTGTTTATGGTCTCCATTACGTTTATTTCAAGCTAAACTTCTTCCGACTTCAAATTGTTGGTACTGTAATTTACATACTGGTTCGCTAAAACATATGCTGTATGATTGTTCTTCTGTTTTTAAATTCTGGACTGAAGTTTGTGATGTTATAAAAAAGATACTGAATTTACATGAAGATTTTTCATTCAAATTGTTAAATCTGTAAATCTGTTGTTCTTTCTCAAAAAATAAGTGACTTAGAAAGCAAACTTTTTAATTTTCTGTTAGCAGCTTTAAAATCTATTACAACTTGTTGGAAAGATGTTTCATTATTATCTGTTCATGTTTGGTGGTCATGGGTTATTTTTTACCAGAAGAGGAGCTCATTTATCTTTGCAAGGTATTCATCATAATTCTAATTCGTATCATTCATTTTGAAAACCTGTTGATAATTATTTATCTTCTTAAATACTTAACGGTCTCTAGTTTTTTACTGCTATTATAATAGTCTAGTCTTTATTGTATAGTAGCTCTACTTTAATCATTATTAATAATATATTTATGCATGACTTTTCTTCTTCCCTTTTGCTTTTTAAGGAATATTATATTACATTGTATTTTACCTGTTGAAATTTAATTACTGTTCTGATTAATTCTCTATTTTAATTAGGTATTTTTACAGTACTATTTTTTGTTTGTCATTTGTTTATTATAAAATTGAATAGACTATTTTGAACACAAAATCACATCATGTACCAGTCAAAAAGGGAAGGCACCATGTCCAAAAGGGGCACTTACCTACATGCAATATACACAAAAGAAACCACATTTAATCATATGGACACTAACCCAGAACACTTCACATTACACAGGTTAACACATTGCCCCTTTTTTACTCCCTTTCTTTAATTGCACATACCTGTCCAATTTTGTAACCATTTCAATTAGAGGTGAGTACCCTCCTACTTCCATATATTTTGTTTTCAAACTTAATTATTGCTTTTAGTTTATTTTTAACTCTTTCCGATAACCTAACCCCGAAACTCTAATGCGTATATGTTATAGGCACAATCTTTTTGCATCCTGTGGTTTTCATTTTCTGAGTAAATTTCCTTGAGGTTTTTGTACCCCGATGGAAATTGAGCTGACATATTATCCTTTGTCCTACGGGCACTAACAAAGTACCCTGCCTGATACCTTAGGGACATTATCTCACGGCACTGCTTGTTAAGGGCACCAACATGTTACATTGACTTGATTACTGGCAGCACTAACCCACCACAATTCATTGAATTAGACAGACACGACCCCACAACACTGAATTAATCCTAGAGGCACTAATCCATGCCATGCAATGCATCACAGGAGGAACTAATTACACACTCAAACACGACATCTGCATCTGCATCTCTAGGATACTACCACATCACAATACACATCGCCAAAAAGGCAGCATGCATCCAAATAGAACTACTATCAAGTGACACTAAACCACCACACTAAATTACTTTCTTGGCACAGTAAAACATCTCAGTGCAGAGTCTTGTTACCCATCAAACTACACTACAGACACCATTTTATCACACTGCAATTTATGCTAGGTTAACTAACCTATTGCTATGCACTGCATCATTTGTACACTAACCTGCCATACTAGGGATAGTAACCAACCACACTGTACCCCTGAGGCAATAATCTAACAGACTAATAGGAACACTAACCTGACGTTGGACTCTAGGTTCATTCACCTGCTACATTAAACTCCAGCCTAGGGACAGTAACCTTCTGAACTGCCCTGTAGCCCAAAAATTTTAATCCAGTGTCCTGCACCTTGGAGACATTAACCCACAGCATTACATTGCACCCTAACCAGTGACTAATTTGTAAAAGAATGACCGCCCTTGCTCGAAGCCTGTGGCCAGCGTTTTTAAATATCAGTGTATCAAATACCAAGGCCACGAAGTCTTGAGTCCAAACCAGTCCTCTTTAATCCACTATCAGACATTCCCTGACCCCTTATCTCACTTTTGGGGTGTCCTGCTTCCTTCCTCCATGATGGGTTTTCTGTTTTTCTCTACTTCCATCTTTCCCCTTTGTGTGTTTTCCCCTCTCTTTCTCTAGGGAAATGTCTGAAATAGGAAAATTAGTATCAGTCTCAAAAATGAGTGCCATGAAAACCACTGCATCAAATTACGCACTGACCCTAACCTAGTGATACCAGACCTTCAAACTGCTGAAGGTCATAGCTAGAGGTAAGCATGGGAGGGTCAGACCCTCTCCTGGCTCTGTGAAGAGCTAAGGTAAACAAATAAAAACTGCTCTAGAGGTGTGCCATATCTAATAGGATATGTCACACTTCTGCTCCCTCCTTGCATTGCCCAACTGTCTGCTGCCTAGTGCCAACATAGGCTTCCTTTTGCCATGATGGATGAGTTCCTGCATTACAAACAGGATTGTTTTGTGCAGGAAGGGACGCCCATCCTGCACAAAAACAATCCTGATGCATTTTCTTCTTTCTCTGAATGATGCGGAATGCATCACACATAGAAAAAGGAAGTAACAAGTAGAAATAAAGATATTTCTCTTTGTTACACCTGGGTCTGAGAAGTGCACCATTTTGGCACAATCCCAGGTTTAGTAAATCGGGGAATGCGTCAAAATCCATGGATGGATGCATGGGAATGCCCATTGAACACCCCCCAATGCAAGGTAATGCAAAGCAATGTCATGCACTGCGTTGTGTTACTTTATATTTACTAAACCACGCAAGAACGTGCAAAAGGGCTTTGTGTGCTTTAGTATATCCCAGATAAGGACTTGCGTTGCTTTGCAATGGCGTGCATTACGCAAGGACAATGCAAGCCCCTTGTAAATCTGGGTCTAGATTTCTACAACCTGCATACAGTTTGTAACAAGTACAACATACAAGCTGATCAGCAAGACTTGCTCTGCGGTGCAAGTCAAAACATTTCCAGAACTTCAAACTTTCTCATTCCTGCAAACATTGCAAAAGGATCAGTAAAAATAATGGCACTGCTTTACCTATTTAAAAAAACGACCTCACCAAAGGGCAAACACATTATTGTAATAATGGTGTGTTAAATGTGCATGCACCCGCAGTCCCACAAAAAATACAGTGACTCTCTTTCGTTCAATCTTATCCATTTGTTCAGAAACCTTGGACAAGAGAATATGTCAAGGTGCTTTTGTGGAATCATTTAAACCTGTGTGCCATGGCTTAAATATGCGCAAAAAGTATTTACACCTGTGTTAGCACTAGTGTCTATTTAGAGCAAATTGCGTTTGCTCACATTGTCGCATAGGCACTTATAACCACTATAACTGATTGCAATTGGCCTAAAAAAAAAGTTAAAGTTTGGGGCCTCATTTACAAGGCCCTAGCAGCACTTTGGCACCACCGGAGCGTCACTTTTTTGACGCTCCAGTGGTGCTATGTGCCGCAGCAATGAGGAGAATTACTTTTATTTTTACTAGTTTTTTCCTCTTTCTATGCATGCTGCAGAGAAAATGCCACCAATGATTGTTTTTGTGACAGAAGGTGTCCCTTCCTGCACAAAAAACAAACATCCCCGCAACGCAGACACCCTTGCAACATGATGGAAGGGTGCCTGCACTGCTGTTTGTACACCGACGCAGGGGAAAAGGACAGGAGTGCGAGTATCTTGTAGATACACCGCATTCCTGACCTTTTCTTTTGATGCAGTGCGTCAAAAGCTTATACATGAGGCCCATGGTTTTTAACGTGTCTAAAACTGGTGAAAGAACATGTGCACTACCTTGCATAACTCCATGGCACCACTTCTAAGGTGCTCTCATGAATGACAGATTGCCACTTCATTTTAGTAAGGCACTGGCTCAAGTTGACAAAGTTCTTTTGTGAAAAAAATGCTGTGCTTTGGTGCGCCTAGTGGTTCTGTCTAATGAATGGCAGCGCTATAGCCTGCATGTCTACTGTTGTTGTGTTATGTTAAAGAACTAATTGGCAACAAATAATTGAATACAAATTAGGCCCGTTCCAGGGATATGCCCTTGTCCTTACTTATTTCTCAACTTTGTCTGCTATTTTGACACATCTCTGGTGCTAACTCGTTTAAAACCACCTAAGAAGTCAGTTATCTGATCTATGTAGACAATATTGTCACTGTGGACTAAACAGCTATTGAAGAAATATATTTTTAAAACTGTAGTGCAAAAATTCAAGGGCTTGTAGTCTTTGGATGTAAAATATTTGGAATCTGTCACCTATCATCATTTTAGGTTTCTTAATCAAAAGTAGCCTGCGACAGATGTCTAAATGTACAAAAATGGACACAGTCTAAGAAGCCGTCCTGAGATTCCATTTGCTAATTTTGCCAGAGAAACTCCAAAGGGTCCAATTTGGCAGCATCTGTAGTAGGCACTTTACCCCACTTAAGGTTATCAGGTTGGAGTTTGGCACCATTTCTTCTTGGGCTTTTTGCCATGAAAGCAACCCTAAATTGGTTTAGTAAAATCTGCCACAAATTGCCTAATACAGTGGCTGATGGGATACTGACTGATTTCATGAAGAACAATTGTTTCTTCCTATTCAGGCCAGTTAGATAAACTTGTACTGGCAGAGACGTTTTATAATCCATCTAAAACATATTTTGTATGTAAACAAAAAGGCTGGCTCTCTATTGTGCTGCTTAGAAAAATCATTTTATAAACCTTTTATGGCTAAATCTTGGATCATTGAAAACTGAAGATGATGACACACATCAGATTTAGCTTCATGTTAATACATTATTCAATTTCTAAATTTAGATGTATTTCTGTATCAAGAACATTGAGTAGGTTCTGTGGATATCCCACAAATTTGTCAGATGGCCAACGATCCTCGATGGCAGAACGATGTATGTGCTGGAGTGGGAATCAGTTTGTATAAACTCGGTTTACCATCTCACACAGGGCTGGTCCCCGCTTCTGTATAATGTCGAGGTCTCATGGACCTTGGCCGTTGTTTTAGAGAAGATCAGGAGCAAATCATCAGTTCAGTCAATAATGAGAATTGGTTGAAAATGTAAAAGGTTTTATTATTCAAAGTGTACGAAGTCATCATTATTAAAAGTCATATATTTTATTCATATCAATTTAAATATTTAATTATTAACAGATATCGATAAACAAAATGGTTAATTTGAGATTATGATGAAAATGCATTGAGTGTTCCATAAAGGAAGAATCCCATTTCTAAGAATTGGGCGAAAAGGTGTCAGTCAGACCCCATAAAGAGTTCAAGTTCGAGAGAGAGAGAGAGTGAGATCAAGCATAAAGCTCAAAATGTAATTCAATAGTCAATAATCAATCAAAGCAGAATTTCCCATAAAGAGATAATTCACGAAACTCAGTAGAGCCTCAAAGCAATTAGGATAAAGCAGGGTAAATTTGCAGTAGCAGTAGCAACTGCAAACAGAAATCAGGTCTGGCCAAAGTCTGGGTAAAAGAAACGCATTTAGTCATAAAGACCAATAGCATAGCAAATGGGTCAGGAAAGTGGGAGAGTAAAAATAGTTATTGTGCTCTGGGAACATGCATTATTAAAAAGAATCAAAAGGATGTTACAGTTCATGTTGCATCATCTTCTCCTCTCATCCAATTAGCTTTTTGTGTTCTCCTGGAAACAGGACCATTCCTCTTCTTCTTACACAAATACAATAATCTACAGACAGTAATCTCTAAGCTTGCAAATTTGTTGTATCATTCTAAACTACACATAAGGCATTTTCCCATTCAGGTCTTCTTTCCCACGAATAAGGCTACAATATTAACCTTCTAATTAATCAAATTGTATGTCTTGCTTACAATAAACTATATAGAAATAGAAACATGTACAGTAATGAAAGAAAAATATTAGCACAACATCATCCCCTGGGAGTAAGACAAGTATTTTAAAAGAGGTCAAGTTCAGTTTATGTGCTGCATTTTATATGTGGTTATTCTTCATAATTCTACTAAGCATCAATTTCTAATCATGGATTGGCAGTTTTCTTTGTGTAAGCAGAAATATTTTGCAGAGTTATGTGAAACGTTTTATTTAATTAATTAGGAAAAAACATGATCATTGAAAGGTCAAGAATTAAACATTTTATGCGTGTTTCACCACAGCTAGTCAAACTTCTTGTTAAACAATGCTGTTTAATCATTCTTGAGGCCAAGTATGAGTAAGTCTGACTACCTACTACAATTTACACATTTTAAAATGTATTTTTGTTCATTTAAGTCTGCACATTAATATTGCACATATATTCCAACTAAATAATTTTGTGTTTTGCTAGAAACGCCTTTTCAATCCCCCACTCTGATTGTTATCCTAACACCACACTTTCACATGTGAATCTGTTAGAGCACACTCATCTTCGGTTGAGTCTTCTCACTTTCTTTTCAAACATTTATATTGTTTTGATTTTCTATAGTCTTCATTTATACGAACATTCAATGCTATTTTCCTCTGTATTCTATCACTTATTTCCCTGTTCTTCCTTCTATGAATGCAGTATCTTCAGCCTTTGAATAAAGCAATCAAGCTCAATAAGTGAAGCCCTACTCTTATTATTGGAATAAAAACAGCTTTCAGAATTCTTCCTTCAGCAATGGCAAATCAATTGGCAATTGTTTTAATTCCCTTATCAAAATATTCTAGAATACTAGGGGTTTCTAATGGTTCTAATTCAGGTTTCAAATCAGAAATGTTCTGTGCGAATTTCTGTATTTTCTTACTTTCACCCGGAATATACGAGCAGCAATGCTGAACTTTCAGCATCTTGCAGATGCGACCTTTCTCTGCTAGTAAGATGTCTAATGCTAAGTAATTTTGCCAAACTGTGGACCATGTTGATACTAATTCTGTGTTTACAACTAATAAAGCTCCAGAAGTGCTGGTTGCCAATTTGTCACCAACTGTTGCAATCTTTCCAACCTTTTTGCCATTCAGTATGACTCCTACTGGTGGTATGATTTCACAAAAAATTTCTCCCAAAAATTGAGTTCCATCTTCTGAACTACATGTGTGTCTTTGTGATGGTGCCATTGTTAATGCATCTATACTATATACATGATCCATCTTAGGAAACAATACAGCTAAATCGCAAATACCCTCCCAATCAGCAGGTAACTGGAAGTAAGCGTCTTGTGCACAGACTACTTAAACTCCTGGAATAGCGGTTTCTTCTCCTTCTAGAATTTGCAATGTACCCCCCCATAAGTTCAAATGTGTGTTCACCACTGCTAATTCCTACATGTCTAGATCTAAATAAAGTTCTTCTTCAGTAAACACATATTTTTCCCTTTTGTCGTCTATCTAATTTCAGCTTTGGGTAAACTATTTTCTTTTTAAACTCATCTTCTTTCTTCCAAACATTTTTCCAAACATTACCTTCTCTATTATTACTGTTTGACATGTTAGTGTTTCTGCCTTCTAATGCTGAGGGCACACCCCCTGCACACCCCCTTCCATGGCGTGTATTTTCATTCACATAGAGCTTGTCCACACAGCTTCACCAAAGCCTGACCTGAAGCCCACATTCTTTTCATTGTAGCACGCTGTGTGCATGTTCTAGGAGGTGCCTGGCTCCTATGCTGTGGGCACCATCATTCACAGGATTCATTCCCTTTTTTATTCATTTTATTTTTTCTGTTCACATTGTTATTTTAGTTTAACTTGAGCTACCAGTAATTTCCTTCCACAGGTGAGCCTGTGGGAAGGATCTGGGGTTGCTGGACCCTGGTTAATTGTTTTCATTTGTCCACTTGTTTTAATTTGCACTCACGCTGACAAGCACTGAGGCCACGCCCCCTGCATGCCCTCCTTCCATGGCGGGCTATTTTAATTTGCATAGAGCACTAGCCCCCCAGCCAATTTTGGGTCCCACTCCACACATACAATATGTTACTTAAAGAAAGAACTGGCCTTCAATGAATTAGGTAAGAGTGCTAGATGTCTGCCGCTAGACTCAAAACCTACTAACGGTGACTCCCCCATTTCCTGTCAGACGTGTGACTTTTCCACTAACGTCAGGGACAGTAAGCCAACAGCTAAAAGAGAGAGGGATAGTAACGCCTTGTTGAAGTTCCCTTCCCATGCAAATACTCTTACCAATGATACTATAAACACCAATGTCTTTGACACAAACATGAAGCAGCAGTCTTTCTAGGACCTATAATATAGATATCCTGTTTGTGATGGAGACATGGACAGATTGAACATCTGGCCCTGATATAGTTACAGCCACTCTGCCTGGATATACCATCCACAGAGATGATCGAACAGATACATTGGGTGATGGGGTAGCCATTATTTACCAGACCAATCTTTCAGTGATTTTTCAACCAGTCTCCCTCCTGCACTGCAAAGCACTCTCCTTCTCCATTAAAATTACAAATACTCAGTCCTTCAATGGGGTACTAATCTATCACCCTTGTGGCCCCAGACAGACTTTTACGCAGGCCATGAGCCCCATACTGGAATCAGGCACACTGGCTAATGACTTTAAAATACTTGGAGACTTCAATCATTATCTAGAAGACCACACTGATAAAGACAGCGAGGCTCTACTCGATTTGATGTCCAGTTCCGTTCTTAGCCAGATAGTTAAAGGCCCTACCCACACTGCAGGCCACTGCTTAGAAAGGATATTCACGAATAATCTTTGGCTAAATAATATTAGCATTTTTCCAATAACTTGGTCAGATCATCAGGCAGTAACATTTGATTTAAGGCTGTGCACACAACCCCATATAGGGAAAATGGCTCTTAATGATCAATCCACTCATCCTTGGCACAAGATACTTCCAAACCAACTCCAACTAGCTCTGAGGCAGTCCCAGCCCATTTTGACAGAGGACTGGCATGGATTGGTTAAGCTGTCAACACGTTGGCCCCAGCTAAGACATTCCATCCCAAGAAACACAAACCTTCCACACCCTGGTTTAATGAAATACTTAGAACTCAAAAGCAACGGCGCAGGAGGCGCAGGAGAAAGGATTACCTTCTTTCTGAGAAAGAGATCTACAAGCAGTATATGGCTGAATATAACATTTTGCATGAAAGAGAAAAATCCTCCTATTTCACCCAAAAAATCAAGGCAGCTAAATATTTGTTGAAAGAATTTTACCTAACTGTGAACAAATTAGCCTCCACCGCTAGTAACTCAGAAGTTGCTAGTCAAACCTTTTGTGATGACTTAGCTAGCCTTTCCAAAACAAGGTTAAAGAGTATATAATAGTCTCTCTGCCTCCCAATCTGCAACTCAAGCGGAACTACCTCCCCTTGCATGTGTCTCACATCTGGTCATCTTGTAAAATTCACAAATCCAGCTACTGAACAGGTTACTCAGCTTATTAAAACCCTTAAGTCTGGGTCGCCTTTGGATCCATGTCCACCATCCGTGGTCAAATTAGCAACCAACATTATAGCTGCCAACTTAACAGGCATATTTAACCAGATGTTTGAAACTGGCTATTTTCCCATGCAATGGAAGATTGCATCTATACTTTCACTGCTAAAGAAACCTTCTCTGAATCCAACTGATCCTAACAGCTACCGCCCTATTTCCCATGAAGCCATTTCCAGCGAAAAATGGTAGAAAAAATCATGAATACACAATTGGCAGCCTTCATACAGGACAATGATCTCCTGGACCCCACTCAAGATGGTTTTGGAAGTGGCCACAGCACCAAGACGGCCTTGATTTTGGCCAACTAAGAGATCAGAGAAGGCCTTGATCAAGAGGAGAGTGTGGCCCTCATATTATTAGTCTTATCAGCAGCTTTCAATAGTGTCAGCCATGAGCATCAGCTGCCTCAAAAATATTGGAATAGAAGGACCTGCCCTCGCTCTTCTGAGCTCCTTTCTTCTCGGTCGGGAACAAGCAGTGGTACTCAATGAATATACTTCCGAACGTTTTTAATTTCATTGTGGGGTCCCCCAAGGCTCCTCATTGAGCCCCACATTGTTTAATGTCTATGTTACACACTTGGCCGATCTTATTAGATCTTTTGGGTTCTTTCTGATGTCCTATGCTGTTGATACTCAAATTGCTGTCTCCCTAACCAAGAAGGAGCAAAATACAGACATCAGATTTCATGACTGTATGCAGGCAGTCAGTGAATGGATGGCTCAAAATTGTCTGAAGCTAAACTCTGGAAAAACAGAGGTCATTTTTCCGCAACCAAACTTCCTTATGGACCCCTTTGTGGTGACCTCAAGAACTGGTCTCCCTTCTGACACCGGTGAGGAAAGCCTGGAATCTGGGAGTCTTAATGGATGACAAAGTTACTTGGGGAGCCCAGGTTAATGCATCACATCAGCCTCCTTTTATACGCTGAGGATCATAAAAAAGATTTTCCCATATATTCCCTCTGAGCTCCCAAAAACAGTAGTCACATCCATGGTTCTATCAAAAATTGACTACTGTAATGGTCTCTACACAAACATGCAACAACAACACCTGAATAAAGTGCAAATTCTGCAGAACACTGCTGCACAAATGTTGCTAGGAATCCCCAAATATAAATCTGCTTCCGGGGCCTTAAAACAGCCACACTCGCTACCGGTCAGACACAGGATAACTGTGTCACCTTTAAAGCCCTACACAGAATAGGACCAGACTGCCTGAGAATAAAAATTCAAATGGTATCTACCACCCAGAACACTACACTCTTCCTCAGCTAAGAATGTGATAGTCCCACAATTCAAACTTGCTTCCTCAGGTGGAAGAAGTATGTGATTAGTGCAGCAAATACCTGGAACTCCCTTTCTCTCCACATTAAATCCTTGAACAATCTGCTTCCATTCAGAAAAGCTCTTAAAACACTACTTTTTCGGGCCCTGTAAGCATTGTTGAGTCCCAGTGAGCCCTGGTGGTTCTGGCTTGGTTCAAGCTAGCACCAAGGCACCCTCGGGAAAATGCGTGCTTAAGAAATAAATTTAACATAACATAACATGTCATAGTGAATACTTTTTCTAAGGGTCTCATAAAGCAGGTTAAATTGTTTTCGTAAGCCTAACCACTATCTATGGGTATGGATGGTGTTGTGTAGTTCCTATAAAAGTATACAGGATCTGAGCGTTTAGACAACATACACTGTAGGATTGGTGTCAGACAAACTCTGATCACCCCCACCAGGTATGTTGGCCTGTTGTACCAACTAGCTCACAGTGCCACTGGAATCTCCTCTTACCAAGGAGAGAATAGTTCCTGGCAACCATCGAACATGACAACCCTGATCCCTCAGGACCGTGGAAACAATATACTACTTTTCGCTCAGTCACTCGTGCTTACTTAGTCTGTCTCAGAGAGATACACAGAATAAACAGGCTGGGCGTTTTCAATAAGAATTTATTGAACAGTTGTTATTCTGGTGTAAAATAGATGAGCTGCAACAACCGTTAGGCAGTATAAGATATAAATGATTAGCAGTACTATAAAGGTAAATGGATGGTATAGCTCTACCATCTTACAATAATCATGAATACATACAAGTATATAAAACACATGATAAAAAGATGCGTACTCCTATGATGCTTCCCTAACTAGATGTACCTAAGTGTACCTAGCATGTATGTAGATGTTAAGCCAAGAATCCCTCTGGGATTTAGTCAACACCATTACCTGAAGTGAGAGACTTCCCCTAGGGCAATCCATGACGAATGCTGGCGGCCAATCTTGTTCAGCTAACAAAATGTCATAGCCAAATGTTATGTTCTCCCAAAAGAGACCTCTAACTGTCCTGCATTTGTCCCCCTCCATTTGGAGTGTAATTTCACATAATTTGTGTGGGACACTTACCCTCGTATCAGGTGTTTTCACCGTGATATAATCATTCAAGTCCGCTGTCACCAGAAATTCTATCATGTTCTGGCGAGCTATTGTTACTTCTGCCGCACTGTCTATCATCGTCAGAGCCCATTCCCCATTCAGTAGTCGAGTCCTCAGAATTCTGGGCATATCTGATCTTTACACATGCAACCTTCTTCTTTTTGAACTGTGGTTTTTGTTTTTGTTTATCTTCTTTTTTGGAAGTATATTCTTGAGCGTGTTGCTTGTCTCTGGACTTTGTATGCTCTTCTTGTCTGTCTGACCGTCCTTCTCTCTCAGAGTTTTTCGTTGAACCCTGATAGGAACGAGAGGAACGTGTATCAGTATCCTGATACTTGTCAGGTTTCTTAATATTTCCCTATTCCTAAGGTTGTACCTCTTTTCGGAGGGCTCCTGTGGAGGAGATCTACCTCTGGATTGAGATCTGTTTTCTTTAACTTTTTGTTTTTTGTTATTGTCCCACTTCTTTTTAGAAGAAGCAGGTGTCTGCTTGAAGGTCTCCTTCTCGGGACTACCCATCAGTTGTGGTTTTAATGCTTTTCCACGCAAACTGTCCCTGCCTAATTCTGCATACGCAGTTTCTATTATTTTTGGTAGTTCGTGTTCCTGTTGTAAAGGGCTGAACTCCCTTAGGCGTTGGCGGATAGCCACTGATGCTGCCTCCCCTTTAATATTTGCTAATATTATGGCTGATACCTGGGCATAATTACCTAGTAACTTCATCCCTAAGTTTTGAGCAGGCTCTGCTCCGTAATCATTTTGTATTTGTCTTAGTACATCTGGTATTACTGCTAAGGACGGTATACCATGAGTTCTGGTATATATGGCAGCGAAAACTGTACCCCAAGAGGTACAATCCTCTATCTGTGGTGTTATCCCAATGGGCAAGTAGGTTGTCAGCATTCTGTGATTTTCATAAGCGCTGGTATTTGGGAATACTGCTTCTAGCTGTGTTATTTTCTGCGCTATCCAGAATGGCATTTGTTCACATTTTGGGGGCATTTTACCCATTACTGCGTGTAACGTTTGTGGTGTTAATTTAGTTGTTGTGTTTTGAATGTTATCTGTATTTGTTGATACCATTGCTGGCTGGACGGTAAGTGTCCTCATGACGAACTGTGTCATGTTTCTGTAAAGTTTTATTAATTCTTTGTGAAGTATGAGTAAGTCTGGTCCTGGCATTCTTTCGATGTCAGGATGTGGTGTGTAGGCTGCTAATATTGGCCATGTTGCCCCTTCTCTTCCGAGCGGGCCGAGTCTCACTCTTCTTCTTGTATGGGGTAGGGAGCCTTTAAACCAGTATAAATGTTCCTGGTGCGTGAGCAGAACCTCAATGTCCTCATACGGACTATATTCCACTGGTGGTTCATCTTCTGTGTAAAAATGAAAAGTTTTTGTTCTTGCATTTGCTGCTGGGAATGAAACCCGCAAATAAAATACCTCTGTCCTGTATGATTCGTGTGCCTCAATCACGAAAGCTACTATGCCACCCCTAGGTGTTAAACCATGCGCAAGCAGCTTCAGGGTGACTGTATTTGTAACATTTGCCGCAATATGTATTGCGTTTGCATCTTCCTCGTCTTCCGAGAGCGGTAATGGCTGGTCTAGAAGCTCTAAGAACTGGTTAGTCATTGTGTTTTAGAGCTTGAAATTACTTTTCAAGGGAACTAAGATAAGGTGTTTTGAAAAATTTCTAGGAACACTGTGTCCTTCAAGCTTGATTAACCAACAGCCAATAAATAGGATATTTCGCCTACTCAGCTGTGGCGGAGTTTTGCCCACCTACTCCAGATGTCTCTGGTGTCTTGTGAATAGGGATTTCTGAGAATAGCATGACTGAACTACTCAGATTCTACTGTTAAATAAGTACCCAACCAACGTTGGCGGCGCCATGTCGTGTAGTTCCTATAAAAAGTATACAGGATCTGCGCATTTAGACAACATACACTGTAGGATTGGTATCAGACAAACTCTGATCACCCCCACCGGGTATGTTGGCCTTTTGTACCAACTAGCTCACAGTGCCACTAGAATCTCCTCTTACCAAGGAGAGAATAGTTCCTGGCAACCATTGAACATGACAACCCTGATCCCTCAGGACCATGGAAACAATATACTACTTTTCGCTCAGTCACTCGTGCTTACTTAGTCTGTCTCAGTGAGATACACAGACTAAACAGGCTGGGCGTTTTCAATAAGAATTTATTGAACAGTTGTTATTCTGGTGTAAAATAGATGAGCTGCAACAACCGTTAGGCTGTATAAGATATAAATGATTAGCAGTACTATAAAGGTAAATGGATGGTATAGCTCTACCATCTTACAATAATCATGAATACATACGAGTATATAAAACACATGATAAAAAGATGCGTACTCCTACGATGCTTCCCTAACTAGATGTACCTAAGTTTACCTAGCATGTATGTAGATGTTAAGCCAAGAATCCCTCTAGGATTTAGTTAACCCCATTACCTGAAGTGAGAGACTGCGAGCTGGAGTGTCTGCATGCAGGAACCTCAGCGTCTCTGGCCAGTGTGTCGGCCGGGAAGTCTCGGTCTCCTCTCTCTTATCTTAGCAAGATGTGATGTATATATACCCATATGTCTCCCCAGGGGTCCTACCTTGCTGTGTTACTGTGTCGGCCTAAGGATGACGTTGGGCATGAACTTTGTACATAGATTTTATACAGGAGATGGTAGTCCCGCTGTGCTTCCAAGAATCCTCATGCATAATGTATGAGATTTCGAACTAGGGAAAACCCGCGTTCTGAATGCAGTGTAGTATCTAGGTAAAAGGTCAGTCCCTGTAAACTGTGACAAGTGTAATGTAGGGAAGAATATAGGTGAAGGGTAATTAAGTTACTGAGGCCTATATTATGGTACCTATATGGAATATAACAATGGTCTAAAATAATACTAAGCTGTGGATATTTCTTTTGCCTGTGGGTGCAAATTCATGCTTTGCCTCAATAGTACTCTAGAAAGCACTAAGTCAGAGTTTGAATAAAAATATTCAAAGTGTTCTCGTTTATAAATTAAACTAAGCAATATGCTACATGTGATTTCGTATGACAAAGGCATGTAGTGATAACTCACTTCTTCAGCAGTTGATGAAGGTAAGTTGGTGCAAGAATACCAATTTTTTGCATCCGTAGCTTGTGTGTATTTTTGAACTAATCAGAATAAAAGTTAGCTGAAAAATCCTCTCTCTTGTAATTCGCAAATGAGGCTTTCAATTGCTCTTCATCTATTATATTAGTAAATGTCGGCGAATGTGCAGATCTAAACTCCTTATTGGGTGTAAAATAAAACCCTACTAATGCTATAGTTATTAATAATACTGCTACTAGAAAGACAATACCCAAAATAAGCTTGCATCTGTTGCTAAGGCAACACATGTTGTCTATGATCAGATTGTTTAAGCAAAAATATACAGCAATGTCAGTAGTTCAGTTCAGATTCTTTTCAATCAGTTTTCTCGTTTTCATTAAAACAGTTCATTTTCTTTAAGCAGTCTCTTTTTACACAGTCTCTTTATTTTCAGACGTTTTTGTATAGTCAACCCTAACCATACTCCTTGTTCTTTTAAAATGTTATCCCTATTCTTCTACAGCAAGCTTGGGCCTAGGTAAATCTTCTTAAAATAAAATAAAATAATATTTTATTACAGTCTTTTACACTTTTTCAATAAATATTGTCTCAAATGTCCTTCAAACTTTTTTCTTCTCAGAAATCTTTTGTCAAACAGCTTTATCCAGTTTTGTTCTTAAAGTCATATCATAGTGGTTCAAACAGTTCAGATCTTAGAACACACAGTTCATCCATTGACACATTCCACACTTGATTTACATAGTATGTTCATTCAGGTGAAGAATACCTTTGACAAGCCACTCTTGCTCTTTTTGATCTTTTCAATCTTTGTTGATCTTCCTCTGTGTCAATTGCACCACTTGACTCTGTTTTTTGAATGATAGTTGGTGGCCTTCGATCACCTGACACACTTGTTCTTAGTCTCCTTTGACCATAGTTTCATGGCCACTCAGCATTGCGGGTGAATCTTCTTGTTTCAGTGCTTGTTCCTTTACCTGGATCCTCTGTTCGCTTTAGTGCTATCTCAACTTCTTTCTCAAATTGAGGTCTGGTCTCTTCTTCTTCGTCAGAGACTTCAATGCCACTTTGTGACATCACAGGAACTTGGATTGGTACGACTGTTTGCAAATCTTCATCCCTTTCTTCTCTTTGTTGTGGTGACTCTTATGATACCGCTCTTTTCTAGTTGCTCCGTTTCAGTTCAAAGAACACTACTTCTTTGTATGGGTTCCTTACCCTTCAGGTGTGCTAAGCATGCACCCAGTTCGGTGTCCCAGCACACTTAACAGCAGTGTTCATGATTAAAATCACTTGGAAGGGGCCTTTCTATCTCGGTTCAAGACAAGTCTTCTAAAGAACTTTTTGATCACTACCCAGTATCTGGGACTGATGTTGTGGCACTGTTCTCAATGCAGATCTAGTGTTGCAGCTTCCACCTGGTGAGAATCAGAATGCACCACCTCAGCCAATCCTTTGAAGTAATCGAGTATCATGTCATTTGTGATGCTCACAAGTGCATTTGAAGGTACAGCTGGCAGTCTCATCAAGATCTCATGAGGAGATAACCTAGTCTTTCTGTCAGAGATACTTCGAATACTCATTAACACCAGAGGTAAAGCATCGGGCTAATTCAGTGATGTGGAAGCACAAACGTTTGCTAATCTAGACTTTATGGTTCCATTGAGCTTTTGGACAATGTCAGAAGCTTCAGGTCGATAACCACAGTATAATCTCTGCTCGATCTGCAATGCTGTACAAAGCCTCCTCAGGACCTCTTTATTGAAATGAGTCCCAAGATTTGACTCCAGAAAAACCGGCATTAGTTTAGCTACAGTGAGTATGTTGTTTCTCCTTGTTAGGTAGGCTTCCACCCATCAAGAGAAAATACACAATGTTACCAGGACAAATTTTAACCCGTTACAAACAGGCATCTCGATGAAGTCCATTTGCTTTCTGTACAAGAGACTACCAGATCTCCCTATGTGACTCACTGTGACAGGTGTTCTTTTCCCTACGTTCATTTGTTGACATGTCACACACAGATGGCACAGTTCCTTTGCAAACACAGTATGATGGACAGAGTGCTGACACTTTTCAAACACTCAATGCCAGTGAAGAGATCTGGGTTAAATCCATTGTTCTTTTTCTCACCATGCCACCCCAGTTTGGACCCAGCGATATATAAATCAGTCTTGACCCTGCTGCCCATGGGATCAGTCCAGCCCGAATTGCCAGGCAGTCCTCCCTGAACCAGAAACAAGCATCCTGGGACCGGTTTCGGGGTATCACCCCTCATCAGCCAGGCTAGCTTGAATCCAGTGGCACAGCGAGCAAGGGACTCACGTCTGGGCATACCCTTGGCCACTTAGGGTCAACATCGGAAATACAGCAAGATGATGGACAGAGTGCTGACATTTTTCAAACACTCAACCCCAGTCAAGAGATCTGGATTCCACTGCAAACATCTTCAATCTGGGATTAAACCAATTCTGTCTGAATAGCCTTACCATGGCATCTCTCCCTAGATGTGTGTGTCCATGAAAATGTCATGTCATTGGAAACAACAAACTGTTGGGAAAAACTGGTCTCCCATCAGGTGACATCCAAATATCATTTGCATTTTTCTCACAACCTGCTGTAACCCAACCCTGCTGATCTGCTTTTGAAATATTTTAATGCATTCTTTTGAGCTCTTCCAATTTGTCAGCTACTGACAACATCAGAAAGACAGTATCCTCCTCAGATTCAATTGTGTAAGCTCTGTTAAATGTGCAGGCCACTAGTGCACAATACCATACAACTTTGTCAGCATATCCGTTTCCAACTGCAATGTAACCATTGCCACTTTGGAGAGCTGCACATTTAACCACTGCAACCTCTGTTGGCAACTGGAGTTCCACAAGCAAATTTCTCACATGTTCCCCATTAATGATGGGAGCTCCAGATGAGGTCATGAAACCTCTTTGTGACCATAACTGTCCAAAATCATGGACCTCACCAAAGCCATACTGACTGTCTGTAAATATAGTCACTCTCAATAGGACTGTTAAACTGCAAGCTCTGGTAGGGGCAATTAATTCTGCAACTTGTGCTGAGGTAATACCTTGAAGCCATGAAGCTTCTATCACATCTTGAATTGTGCATACAACTGCTCCGACGGTGCCTTCATTGACATGGGCCATCCACAACAATTATATTATCGGGTTCATTCAGGCGTTTATCTTTAATGCCTGGCTTTGGCTTGGTGCATAAATCAGTGACATCTATACAATCAAGTTCAACTTCATCACAAACATTTTCATTGATCGGCAAAAGGGTTGAAGGGTTCAGAATATGCCAACGCTTAAAAATCACGTTATCTGCTTCCTATATCTGCTGCTCATACTTAATGAGCCTATTGTGGGTCATGCACTGGGTTTTTGTTGTGGTAAGCAGTATTTCTACAGAGTAAGGGACCATAACAGTTAAAGGATGTCACATCTCTATATTCTCCCTCCTTCCATGCTGACACCAATGGCCACGACCGCTTTAAGGCAGCTGGGCATTCCTGCTGCTACAGGGTCAAGGGTAGTAAAAATAAAAGCCACAGCTCTTCGAACATCTCCATGCATCTGGGTAAGCACTAAGAGTGCACAGCTCTCCCTTTCATTGCAAAACATCTTACGGTAATCAGGCATTCCTAGTGCTGGGGCATGACAAAGACTTTCTGTCAGCTCTAGGAAAGCTTTCAAGCAATCATTTTCTCATGGAAGCAGATCAAGCACATCTTTGTGTGTCAGCCTCAGTAAAAGCTTAGCCACTAGGGAAAGGTTTGGTATCCACTACCAGCAGTAGCCAACCATTCCCAAAAACATTCTGGCTTATCTTTGTGTTCGAGGTGGATTAATTTGCAGAATCACCCCCACTGGTTCTGGTGGCACCTTTCTAGCTCCTTTATCAATAATGTGTCCAGATACTGGAGTTGTTTTTGAGAGTATTGCAGTTCACCTGAAGACACTTTGGGGTCGATTCCGATCTGGGTCGGAAAGCCCTCCGACCGAGCCGGATCCGGAGTGTTTTCCGACCGAGCCATACCCCTGGAGTCCGATCGAGCGAGTACGATGCTGCCGCATGCTGACGGACTCGGCTCGGTCGGATTCCCATTGAAGTCAATGGGAGCCGGTCGTACGACGCGTGCATGGCCTCGCATCAGCTGAATAGGTACGTCTCGCAAAAGGGCGCCCCCTTCAGTGGGTACACGTTGGTGCCATCTGCACCATACATGCATGTGAAGGGGTGACCCTTGGGTCCCCCCTGTGTTCGACTCGTTTGGCTACGGGTGAAGGGGGTCCGGCACGGACCCCTGAAGTCCGCTTCCCGGAGCTTTTTCATCCCGGAGACTCCGACTCAATCCGGCTGTCCGAATCGTGCATTGTACTGGCTCGGTCGGAAATCAACTCCATTGCGTGGTACGGTTCGTCTGCGACCGAGTCGTACAGAGCGGTTCGGACCCGGAAACGAGTCGGTCGGCGATTTCGCGTTCGTTCGCATCGTACTTGGGCGTCCGGACCTCTGTACGTCTCGGTCGGAAACAAAGCCTCCGACTCGGATCCGGTAAAGCCGAATCCGATTCGGAGGCCTTCCGACCGAGATCGGAATCGACCCCCTTGTGTCCTTTCTCAGTCAGGTGATGCAATAAGGCAATTGCATCCTGTTTACAAGCCTCTCGTGTCTCTGATGCCAGAAGTAGGTGATCAATGTACTGTTTGAGAACTGGATTGAAAGGCATCTGCAATGATTCAAGATTCTTTTTCAAGATCTGGTTGAAAATGGAAGGACTCTCTGTATACCCTTGTGGAACTCGGCGCCATGCCAAAACTATCTGTTGAAATATGAAGGAAAACAAAAATTGGCTATATTCATGCAATGGCACTGAGAAACAACCTTGGCAGAGGTCCACAACAGTGAATCACTCTGCACTGTATGGAATTTGAAAAAGTATAGTGGCTGGGTTCAGTACCACAGGACAACATGGGACAACAATGCTGTTAATCTTTCGGAGGTCCTGCACAATCCTGTACTTTCCATTGGGATTCTGTAAACCCTTGATAGGAGAATTACATGGATTTCCAATGAGTACTTTTAATATCCCTTTACTCATCATATCTTCGATTACGGGTGTTATTCCTTCAATTGTTTCCGGGGTCCAATTGTATGATGGTGTTCTTGGATACACCATATTTGGCTTCACTGTGACACAGACAGGTTCTACACCTTTATTTGGTCTGATATCTTTCTCTATTAAATCCCATACTTCTGGGTTCACTGTCTCTTTAAAATTAGGAGATAACTCTCCAATTGTCCCCACTGAAAACAATCCTATTGCTGTGTCTTGTCAGACATTTTAAACCCAGCATCGTCATCATGTGTTTGGAATTCTACACCATCCAGTGTGCAGTAAATTATGCAGTTTAACTTGCACAACAAATCTCTCCTTAACAGGTTTACTGGACTTGAATCACAGATAACAAATTGATATTTTTCCTCAACCGAGCCTATTTTTGTGGGAACTTTCTATGAAACTGGGTTTGTGATCTGTTTATTTGAAACTCCTACACGTAGGATCTTCTTTCCAAGAGGGGTAGGTCAGGGACTTCTGCTGTTCTAACAGTAGATCGGGTAAGCAACAGTGTCAATCAGGAATGACACTTCATGGCCTTTAACCTCTCCTTCTACAAATGGTCCACTCTGGTCTACCTCCAAGACTGCGCCAAGCACGTAATCTTCCTCTCTTCTCAGGCACCGTCTTTGGGAATTGTTGGAGCTAAATCCATAAATCCTTCATTATCAAACATGGGAAATTGATGAAATGGGTTCTGATTCTGGTCTGAATTAACCCTGGGCGAAGTGCTACGCTACGCTCGCGTAGTTTGCGAAGTTTGCGCTACTTCGCACAACGCGAATTGCACGTAGCACAGTGCGAACACGCGTAGCGTAGCGTGCAGCGTAGTGCCAGCGGTCATTTTTGCTTGCTCGCGGTCCTCAACGTCAAGTTGGCGACCGCGAGCAAGCAAAATGACATCCCGGCGAGACTTTTTCCTCGTTCGCGATCAGCAACATCAAGTTGCCGATCGCGAGCGTGGAAAATAAACCTCCCGGCGAGATTCTCAACGCGGGGAGGTCAGGTTTCTCATTGCGAGTGGTCGCGTATGCTTGCGACCGCTCGCGATGAGAAACTACCAGTCCGCGTTGAAAGCTGCCGCTCGGTAAAAATCTACTCGAGCGGCAGTAAGGACAGCTCGCACTGTGCAAGTTGCCGTTTTCAATGATTGCACAGTGCGGACAAGCATCCGGCACTGTGCAATCATTGCGAACAGTGCGCTACGCAGTTCGCGTAGTGCTACGCGAAGCTTGCGTAGCGCGAACTGCACTTTGCGTAGCTTCGCGAAGCATTACTTCGCGAACTACGCCCACCCTTAGTCTGAATGGGCATTTGATTCAAATTAAATCTAGGATTTTCTATAGTCCGGGGGATCACCTGGGCTTGTGAAATCTGCATCATCTGGACCTGTTTTTGCATTGGCATTTGCACATGCTAAACTGGTAAATTTTTCATCTGTATTTGATTTCCTCCCTGCATTTGTACATTTCCGTTTACTCTGTCTGGATTAAGTCTACACTCCCTCTTCCAATGCCCGATCTTGTTACAAAAATCACAAGGAGTCATCTACTTCAATGTTGCAACATCCATACCAGAATTCGGATCAACCAGAACACCTCTACCTCTACCAAATCCTCCTTGAGTACCTTGTACTCCAGCTTGTAAACCAACACTTTGCACACCACCTTATTTGCCTGCAAACAACTGATTCTGAAAACCTTTCTGAGCAACCTTTGTCTGGGCTAACATGAATTTCTCCTTAAGCTTTCTCTGCTTCATTTCTTGTTCATCACTACAGTATTTTGCATACCTCAGCATTTCATCCATTCAAATATGTCTGCCAGCAAATCACACTCTGTTGTTTATGCGTACTGATCTCTGATCTTAACCCAATAACAAACTGAGACACGAAAAATCCCATCTACTTGGTTTGGCATACTTTCTCCCACTGTGTCATTGAAACACCTGAAGCAACCGCTCACAGTAATCGTGCACTGTTTTTTTGGCTCTAGTGAAGTTCTTTTAACATTTACCTAATCAATATCTTTCAGAGGAACCTTGCCTTTCAGGAAAGTATTCACTGCTTCGTATTTTTCCATAACTACAGGAGATGGTGCACTAGTGCGGGCATCTCTTCTTGGCTCTTTGTGTGGGCATTGTACAACAACTTTACATTCATCCCACAAATCATTTGGCACTACAATATCAAAGAATCTATTCAAATAAATCAACAGTACTTTTGAAATTTTGATAAATCTGTCAACCTGTGTGTTCCACTGTATGAACTTGTCTCTCAATTTTGGAAAATTATTGATAAATGCTGCAAGATCACCTCTGCTCTATGGCATATGAATGGATTTTCCTCATCTTGGGCCGGGGTGGGTGGAATTTGCGGAGTTGCAGTATGTGGAATTCCGTGGAGTTGCATAAAAACTCAGTGGAATTCCGCGAAGTTCCGCTCCACCCTAACTTCGACACCTGCCTGGAACCTGTACTTCGGTGTCCTCCACACATGACTAGTTCAAAGTCATGGTAAGTCTAAATAAAGCAGAGGCCCACCTACCTTGCAGTTTGGAACGTTCTGGTCACAGTACAGTGAGATCCTCTGGGTCACCGACAAATCGGACACGAACATTGGGGCAGCAGCAGCGTGTCCACGGAGTCCGGGGTAGACTCGGCGGCACTTGCCTCCTCTCAGCCGTTCAATTGTGGAGACAACAGCTTTGACACCATACATTGCTGCACCCTTCAGGGGCTGCAGCGATGCCAAAACCAGTGAGGGCTGCATATCATCTTCAGACCGCCGGTAACAGACCGTTAGCAGCTGCGATCACCCCCTTGGCTCTGGAATTCACTGCTATTTATTTGCTGCTTCTACCGACACCGGCTGTGATGGTTAATCTTTGCACAGCAGGGTCAGACCTGGCCAATCAGCAGGCAGCCTGATGAGCTGAACTGGCCCGCCCATAACAAGAGAGTCGAAGTGCTACTGTTATTGTAGCCAACTCACAGTGAGTAGTCTTGGGCTGAAAGTGATAAAGGAGGGTAAGGGCTGAACTAAGAAATCTGCATTTAATATTTTGGCATCAGTTCAAGACATGTCCGAGCTGCAGCTCTGCCAAACACGGCACTGGTCGTGTCTGGGACATAGCGCCTCGTTGCTACCGCTAGCGGGCCGTGTTGTTCTTGGTCTTGCACTGGAGCTGCCAGGACAGTGGGCTGTCAGGGCATTGCGGGGAGCCCTGCAGGGACATGCCCAGAAGACGCCTGGAGCTTTGAGTGCTTGGTGCCCAGGCCGGCGTGTGGAGGGCAAGTTACCTTCTTTATCCGGGGACCAATGGTCTGGCCGGAGCGGGCCCCCCAGCTGTAGCAGTATGCAGCCGCTGCCGCAGAGCTGCAATTTTTTCAGCAAGGAGAATGGACATTGCCATGACTAGAGGTGGGCGGCGGGGGCAAACTCCGCCTTGTGGCGGAATCAGAGTTTTTTGCCGAACTCCATGCTCCCAGTAAAGAGCAGAGTTGGCAAAACTCCGCAAACTCTGCTGGCGGAGCGGAGTTCACATTCTACCGCTAATCTTGGGAACCTATTGATGGCTTTTAATTTCTCCATCTACCTCGGATTGTTTCTTTTTTTTCATGTTTTCTTGCCCATTTGATCTCTAATTTTTCTTTTTTTAATTTTTTAATTGTATTTGGAGTCAGAAATCATAGAAAAAATACAGCAGGCAAAGTAGAAACCATCAAATAACCATAAATAATACAGAAAGAGATACAGGAGGAAAGATATGAAGGGAAATGGAGGGATTCTTTTTTTTTTAAAGAAAAGTAAGAAAAGAGATCTACCCTAGATCGGGTAAAGATTGTGCCAGTCTCAAATCATTCCCACTGTAGTCTGTACCAAATCCTTTCAACCTTCTTGATAGAGCGGGGGCTTCTCGCCTTTGCGACTGGTCATTTGCTTTCGAATATTTGCCATAACACCGCCCACCATTCTGTTACTTTCAGTGGAAGAGGGTCAATCCAGGCCATAGCGATACATAAGCAGGCGCTGACAACTACTATCAATATCATTGAGCCTAAGTAACCATCTGCGTCGCTCTTATGCTCTCTAATTCTTCAAAATCACTTCATTTATGAATGTATTTCACAAATTCAGATAGGTGCAATCGCATTACTGAAAAACGCATTGTCTCAATAGCTTTATCATCCAATTGTGTCTAGTACCTTCTCTGTAAAGAAAAATTTTTTGAAAGCCAAATCAGTTAATTCATTATGTGTAATTGCTGCACTCCTCCTTGTGAATTCTTTTTTCTGATACTAGTTCAAATGCTCAAGTTTTAAATATATCCCCTAATAATCTCTTCCATTTCAACTTTTAATTTTGAAACGTTAAGTGGTCTCTTCTTTTCAGGTTCTGGGGTATCTTGTAGTTCTACACTCTCTGGGGCCGATTCCGATTCGGGCCGGAAATCTCTCTGACCGAGCCGGACCCGGAGAGATTTCCGACCGAATCGGACCCGTGCAGTCCGACCGAACGAGTACGATGCGCACGTATGCCATCGGACTCGATTCGGTCGGACTCCCATTGAAGTCAATGGGAGCCTGTCGTACGACGCGTACATGGGCTCCCATTGACTCAATGGGCACGACGCAAACAAGGGCGCCCCCTACAGCGTGTTCGCGTCGGTGCGGGTCGCGCCGTACATGCACGTGTAGGGGGGGCCCGTGTGTCCCCCCTGTGTGCGACTCGCGTGCCTACGCTTCCAGGGGGGTCCGACACGGACCCCCAAAGTGCGGCTCCGTCAGCTCCTTGGAGCCGGACTGCGGAGTCGGTCGGAGCGGTCGCGATGCGCATCGTACTTACCCGGCCGGGGAACGTCTCCATTGCGCGGTGCGAGTCGTCCCCGTGCGAGTCGGTCGGAGCGGTCGGGTCCTGCGAACGAGTCGGTCGGAGATTTCGCGTGCGCTCGCATCGTACTCGCTCGGCCGGACCGCGTACGATTCGGTCGGGAAACAGGGCTCCGAATCGGATCCGGTAAATCCGAATCCGATTCGGAGCACTACCGGCCGAGATCGGAATCGGCCCCTCTGTCTTTTTAAGCTCTGCAGTTTCCTCAAACCATGGTGGAAAAATCCCATCTTTAAATAAATTGGTCTCTCGCTGGACTATTGGTGTAAAGACATTCCTTCCCCCTTCTCTAAATGATTGGATCGTTTGCTGTTGTTTCCAGGAAACAATCTGGAAGTTCTGCAATGTGAGGATAAACCCTTTTGCAGTCACTCCTCCTACTGCTCCTTGAGTCCTAAAGTCGGGGCTATATTTATTGGGGCAGTCACAATTGGCCTAGGAACTGTTTGTGCTGTGGCAATTTGTGGTACTTGTACCAGAACAGTCACAATCGAAGTAGTAACAAATGGTAATACCACAGTTGGTGCTATACCAACAGGTGCAGGAGCAATCTGGAATGTCTTAAATAGTCTCTCAATCTAGATTATACTCGGGTCAATAGGGGCAGTAGCCACTGTAGTACTAGTTATTGTATTATTATTTTCAGCATTAGTTGTAGGGATCACATAAGGTGGTGGACGCGCAGCTAACAATGCATCCAATGTTTCATCCCCTGAATCACGATCGGTATAGGGTTTCTTTTCATCCTTTTCATCTTATTTTCCCTGTTTTTTATTCTTTATCTTTTGCTCAAGTTTCTCAGTAGTAACAGCTGAGTATAGTCTAGTTCCCTTGATTATGGACTTCCTCCATCTCTGTTGTTCCTCTTCCCATCAATCATCTGTATAATTATGCACTGCTCTTCTAATCTTACACTGGTATTTCTCTCTTTCCGTTTCTCGTACTGCCTTTTCCCAAATGTTTAATGCTTCATACTGTGTGGGTCTAGGTGGTGGCTTCATTTCATCCAAGTTCTCCTTCAACCTATCAATAATTCTCAATTTGAATGTGCCATACTTTGGGAAACTCGAAAGACCCACATTTTCAGTAATCTTGCACCATTGGCGAATCCACAAACATGTATGCAATCCCAATTTCATTGTCCTATAATGTGCAGGTGTACCCTTGGGAGGCACCTCTTCACCTTCCCATATTGGTATTGTTACATCACCTCTCACAGGACTCTTAAATTCTTTAAAACATTTCATGATTTTCGTAAATTTCAACAGCAAAATGTTCAATAATTCAATTCAAAATTCAATGTTTCGAAACTATTCTGTAAACGTCAGCTCTCCTTCTTCAATCCTGACATAGTTTAAATTATTGAAGACTCCCCAACCAATCTCAATGCAGTATTTACACAACAATTGACCTATTACAGCTCGCCACACTGTGTCATCATCAACCAATTGCAGCGTGGCAGTACACCAACCAACCAATCTCAGTGCGGCACACTATGACGTGTGATCTCACTCCTTGCAGCGGTTCACCCTCCTTTATAATTTTCTCTCATACACACAATTCTACAACTTTAAGTGATCGTAAATAAACAGATCTTTTTCTGCTCCTCTAAAGAAAACAAGAGGACAACTCAATAATCGGAATATTAGGGTTTATACATCTTCCGACTTCTCACACAAAAAGAGTTTTCACACAGCCGAATGAAATCTCCACCAGCGGGAATTCACTCCGATCAATGTAGCTTCACCGTTTTGCACAATTAGGTTCTGCCAACATCAATCAATAGTAATACAATCACAACAAATTATTATAATCCCCATCTCAATTGTTTAGTCAACGGTGTAGCGTCATCCTAGGTACCTGCCAATGACTACCTCACGCACAGAGCTTAGTATTACACATCTTTATTCTGCTGTGTGTAACTTCGAACTCAACATTCTAAAACAAGCTTGCATGGCATTGTGCTCTGATACCCACGTCACAGCTCTAAGTAGTCCGTTATGAACCAAAAGGGTTCAGTCATAAAATATCGCAAGACACTACATCGTGATAGGGATTATAATGATTTGTTGTGATTGTACATCTATTGATTGATGTGATAAATATATATATATATATATACGATTACATTTCTTCAATCAACCTTCTTTGCGCTTTAATCATTTGGCCTGATCTGGTTACTGGAAGCTGGGAGCTGTCATTTCACTGTTAGACATTTTCAAAGCCAGTGAAGAAGTAACAGCAGTCACTAAGTTTTCAGGTTTAGTCTTTCCTTTACCATCTTGATCAGAAGTCAGATGATTCAAATGCCAAAAGTGAGAAGAGTCCCTGGTAACAGACTTTCCAGGACACTAGGCGGTCACGTTATGTCCCCTGGTGGACACTACGTGGGAAGGTTCAGCATCAAATGGAGCATCAGATATCCTTCTGTAAATCTGTTGGGCAATCACTAGATCTCCTGTCTTTAACTCAATGTATTTGCTTGTCGCCATTTGTCTCAATAGGCTTCCATTTTTTTCCTCGTTAACCAAGTCTTTTGTACAAGTTTTATTCTCATTTCCTTCTCTATTGTTGGTCCATTGAGGTAACTTGGCTGTCATTGCTCTCCTAAACATCAAAGTCACAGGACTTTCAACTGTGGTCGAGTGAGGTGTTGAACGATAGGCTCCTAGGGTGGAATTCCATACAGTTTTTAAACTGAGCCTCTCAAGAGATGCATGCTGCACTGCTTTCTTTAGCGTACTCCTAAAACCCTCAATGAGTCCCTTGGCCTGTGGCCACAAAGGTGTGCTCTTCTAATTCTTTAGGTTCAGATGCTCAAGGAAATCCATGAATTCTCAATTGTTAAATGGCGGGCCATTATCAGACTTCAAAATGGCTGGAACACCACATGTCACAAAGATGCCGTCTTGTCTCTCAATGACTCGCTCATGAGTTGTGGATTAGAGATACTCTATTAATGAAAAACATGAGTACTCATTTACAATTACCATCAGATGATATTCATTATCGAGTGGACCAAAGAAATCAATGAGTATTCTCTACCATGCATGCTTAGGGAGTTCTGACATGGCAAGAGTATTTTGAGTAATGTTTGTAGAAAGGCAGTTACATAGATGACAGGCCTTAAGTTACCTTGCAACACTCTCATCTAAATATGGAAACCAAACTCGAGCTCAGAGAACTCTTTTGGTGGCAACAACACCACGATGTCCTTCGTGAGCCACTTCAATTACTTTCTGTCTCAAACTCTCCGGGATTAGGATTCTCAGCCCTTGCAGTATAACTCCTTTCTGAGCTATAGACAGTTCATCTTTAATGTTTTTCTACTTTTGGTATTCACCATCACCGGTGAGAAGTCTAGTGTGCCGGTTCCATGCCTGATGTGTAATTATATCTTTCACCTTCAGCATGTCACTATTATGGATTGTGGCAGTGATGGTCTGGGCTAATGATATGGCAGCAGGAATATTTGATTTTATAATGAAATTAACGTAGGCTTAAGCCATCTTGGATGGAGTACCTTGACCTTGTAAAGGAACGCTGGAAAACTAATCAGCAGGGTTTTGATCCTTCCCTGGACGATGCACAATGGTATAATTGTACTCTTGTAATTGTAGTGTCCGCCGTTCAATGCGAGGAGCCATCTTGGCTTTTGGATTGTCAAAGATAGTCACTAAAGCTTGACGATCAGTTACCTGCATAAAAGGCTTTCCATACAGGAATACATGGAAATGTTCACATGCGCATGTCAAACTTTCTTTCTCAGGTTGTGAGTAAGCACGTTCTGTCTGGGAAAAACTTCTACTGGCAAATGCCATAATATGCCTTTGAGCTTAGGGATGTCTGCTGTGCAAGGATAGCGCCTAACCCGACTGGGATGGCATCTGCAACAACCTCGGTATGAAGCTTTGGATTGAAATAGGCCATTTCAGAAGCAGTTTCAATGGCTTATTGGATTTTCTTGAAACTTCCCTCACGTTCTTGTGACCACTTGAATGAAACATTTTTCTTCGCTAACTCTCGTAAAGGAGCACTTATACCAGCAAAGTCTTGTATGCATCTTCAACAGTAACTGACCATGCCAAGAAATGAATGTATCATAGAAACATTTAGTGGGGAATCAGCATTTGTTATGGCTTGTACTTTGTAATGATTAGGTGTCATACCCACATCTGAAAAGATATTGCCAAAGAACTTGAACTTTGTTTTGTGGAACTCACACTTGTCTCCATTCAAAGTCAGGCCTGCATCAGTCAGTAAATGACATATTTTTGTGAGAGCTTTATCAGCTTATTGATCACCTCTGTCGATGATGAAAAGTATCGAGCAATCATTTATTTTCAATGTCATTTTCTGACAATGTTTGTATGATTTTGGTGCTTTGACATGTTGACTTTTCTTTGACTGGCATTTTTCCTCACATGCAGCCAGTCCGACATGCACACTTTTCTCTGAGGTAAACATCGACATGGAACAACAATCTTGCTCACTTTCACTTGATATTGAGACAGACGAACTGTTTGACGATGATTTAGATGATGATCGACCTCATTTAGTGTCAAGTTGCATCAATTTATGTTGCCGCTTGGCCTTTCTGGGTGTGCATCGAACGTTGCTTCTGAAATGTTCTGGCAGCCATTTTGTCTTTGTGCCACGATGCACTTACTTTCTCCTTCGCTTTAAAAACCATCACAAAATGGTTCTCTTCCCCACAGCCTTTACATATCTGTCCAATGGCAGGACATTTATCTTTGTGTGGAAACAAAAATCCACATCTAAAACATAACTTTCTTTTACTTGTAGACATCACTTTGTGTCCTTCAGTCTTTTGCTTACTTTTTATACTCATGACTGATTCACTCTGGGCACGTTCGGCCTCCATGTCAGTAGCTTGTCTTTCAGCATGCTCCTCAGCTCTGACAGCCATCAACAATTGCTCCGGACTAAGAGTTTCTCCCAGCCTTCATCGCCTGAATGAATCTGACAAGCATCCATCAATAACTCTAGGTCGCAGTCTCCTCATCAGTCAATTCATTGAACTTACAGTGTTTGATGAGCGTATCGAGTCACTCCACGAATTCATCAATGGTTTCACCAACTTTTTGGTGTTCTTGACTGAAGATGCATCTTTTCTAATCAACTTTTGGTACTGTATTGAATTTGAGATTCAGCATTTCTTTAATCTGACAATATGTAATTTTTTCATCAGATCATGGCATTTCATTGTGACTTCTTTCACACCATCACCAGCAAGATTTTTAGATACTTGATGATCTTTTTGTTATCACTCTCTTCAAGTGCATCAAGGAAATCATCAAATGTCTCTAATAAAGCAGTCCAATATTTTCGCCAATATTTAGATTTTTGGTGGTATCAAAAGGTGGTGGTGGTTTCAGAAATGCAGCAGAGCTGTAGACCAGTGTGGAACTTACTGACACCTTGGGTGGATTCTTGCGACTTGGTTTATGCAACTCATTTGTAAGACCTTGCGATGTTCTGGACTCTAACTCATCTTTAATGATAGCTGTAAATGTGACTTTCATCATAGCCATCTGACAAATTTCACTATTCTGAGGGTTGCTCTTGACTCCTTATTTTCCGAAGACCTGTGAAATTATTTTGAGCCCCACTTGCCAACTTTGTGAACTAACTGCTTTGGGTATGGACGGCTCTGGCTCTGTAAGCACAACCCTGAACACTTCTCCTTGAGTCAACTTCACCGAGTGCTGTAGTACGATTACTCTCTTTAGTGTATTCAGTAAGTCATTTATTTCTTTTCTTCTAAATGTCAATTTGCATTTTCTAACACCTGGTTGATCTCCACCTTGCAGCGCTTCTGTTCGCAGCGTCATTTTGCAAGTTATGATTATCAGTGACTGTGCTTCATTACCCAGTAAAAAAATGTTTTCAATGTTAACACTTCGTATAATGTACAACTTTATCTTGAATGACAGCGCAGTACCTTTATGTATGGCTTGACCAGCATGTTTTCAATCATCAATGTGTAGATTCTTTGCAAAGCTTTCGCTTATTTCACCTGCTTTACAGTGGCTGGAGTTGCACTTTGACGCCACATGCATGAAGCGTTGATTCCTTTCCTCGACAGCAACACAAGTGGCACACACGAGCAGTTTGCTTGGACCACAGCAAACTCTCTGGGAGAGCACTATTGTTCTTCAGGTTACTTATCCCATCCTTGTCACAATTTGTATAGTCTTCCCCAGTCTAGGCACCCACCAATGACTACGCCACACACAGAGCTTAGTAACATGTATTTATTCTGCTACGTGTCACTGCAAACTCAACATTCCAAAACAAGCTTTCATGGCATTGCGCTGTGACACCTACGTCACACCTATACTAAGTCTGTTAAGCCAAAGGGCTTCCGTCATAAAATATCGCAAGTCACTACTGATGGTACCTCACGATCTACACCACAAAAATCTTAGCAGACAAGAAGAACCATAAAGTGTCTTTCCCACTTTTTTCAATATGTGTCAAGTGTGTCCTACACTTATCTCAATATCCCGGGATCTTAGGCTACGATGAGGACAACAATCTCTTCAGCTTCTTTACAATAAACACATAGGCATCACCAAGTCATCCACCACACATACTCCAAGTCTCACCAATAAACACAAAAACAATCACAATTCATGATGCATAACCCCATTTATACTCACACCTACAATACAGCAACCGCCTTTGAAAAATTGCATCTCGTCAGTCTTCAAGTTCTGGCTCCTTCTTCTCGGAACGTAAACCGTCTTCTCGCTACCAGATTTGCTGGAGCAGGAATCAGTTTAAATAAACTTGGGTTACCATCTCACACAGGGCTGATCCCCTCTTTTGTTCAATGTCGAGGTCCCATGGAACTTGGCCATTGTTTTAGAGAAGATCTGGGGCAAATCATCACATAAATTATCATTACAATTTCTACTTTAATTTCAGTCAATAACAAGAGTTAGTTAAAAAGTTAAAAGGTTTTATTATTCAAAGTTTAGTAAGTAATCTTTATCGAAGTCATAAGTTTTATTTATATTAATTTCAATATTCAATCATTAACAGATATGGATAATAAAAAAAATGTTAATTTGAGAATATATCAAAGTGCATTGAGTGTGTTCCATAAAGGAGGAATCCTTATTCTAAGAATTGGGTGAAAAGATGTCAGTCGGAACCCATAAAGAGTTCAACTTCAACAGAGAGAGAGTGAAATCAAGCATATAGCTCAAAATTAAATTCAATAGTTAATAATCGATCAAAGCAGAACTTCCCATAAAGAGAGGCTCACGAAACTCAGTAGGGTCTCATAGCAATGGGGATAAAGCAGGGAAATGTGCAGTAGCAATAGCAACCGCCAAAAGCAATCAGGTCTAGCCAAAGTCTCAGTAAAAGAAACATGTATAATCATAAAGACAAATAGCTTAGCAAAGGGTCGGAAAAATGGCAAGGGCAAAAAGCATTAGCCTGCTGTAGGAACATGCATTATTATAAACAGTCTGAAACAATGTTGCAGTTCATGTTGCATCTTCTCCTCCTCTCATCCAGTCAGCTGTGGGTGTTTTCCTGGGAACAGAATCATTACTCTTCTTCTCACACAAATACAGTAGTCTACAGACAGAAATCTCTAAGTTTGCAACTTTCATTTTATCATTCTAAACTACACATAAGGTGTTTTCCCATTCAGGTCTTCTTTCCCACGAATAAGACTACATCTCTAACCTTCTAATAAATCAAATTTTATGTCTTGCTAACAATGAACTATATAGAATTTGAAACATCTGCAGTAATGTAAGAATGTAAGAAAAATATTAGCTCAACATCATCCCCTGGAAGTAAAACAAGTATGTTAAAAGAGGTCAAGTTCAGTTTATGTGCTGCATTTTATATGTGGTTATTCTTCCTAATTCTAATTAAAGGTCAATTCCAATCATGCATTGGTAGCCTTCTTTGTGTAAGCAGAAACATTTTGCAGAGTTATGTGAAACTTTTTATTTAAGAAACATGTGATCATTGAAAGGTCAAGATGTAAACATTTTATGTGTGTTTCAGCACATCTAGTCAAACTTCTTGTTAAAAAATGGTGCTTTAATCTTTTTTTAGGCCTAGTACAAGTACGTGTGACTATCTACTACAATTTACACACTTTTAAATGTATTTTTGTTCATGTATGTCTGCACCATAATATCGCACATATGGTTTAACTATATCAATTTACGTTTTGCTAAAAATGCCCTTTGATATGTAATGTTCCAGCTCCAAGCATATCCAATCTACTTGCTTTTATAGCCACAGAATATTAGAGTGGCTAGATGAGGGAAAAGGTTTGGGAGGGAGATCTGAGGAAAAAGATTAAATAATGTTATCTAAACCTGAAAATGTTCCCCCTCTGTGCCACCTAGTCCACTCGCTAGAAGCAGCTATGATACAATTACCTAGTGAAAGCTCTTTATCATTCCTTGTGGGTTAAACAATCTTGTCTTGTCTTCAATCTTCAAATAACACTGTTTACATGAAACAGTAGTTGCATCATGAGATGTGTCTGTTACATCAAAGGGTATTCAAAAATATGTAACTATGTAGTCAGAAAAACAACTGACATACCACAAGAGCTATCCAGGGAATCTTGTACGGATGCTCTCAGACAGAGTGCAGACGTTCACAGCCCCTTGCTCTATGAAAAGTATCAATGTTCATTCCTTGCAAATTTTACATATTTAGAGACTCATACAATTTTGGGTATAAGAGTTTTTGATGTCATACTCTGGTTGAATTCTGTTCACATCACACACATATTTATGTTAGGTTTTACAACAAAGTACTATGAGTTCTTCTATTCCATCATAAAATGTAATCTTAACAGCTTTTTTCCAATCTTATCTTCCACTGATCCTTTACTCTTTGTCTGGGTGTACTACAGGAGACTAAAGTGAGTGAACTAGGAGTCTCTGAATGCCACTCTCTCTCACCTCACCCTGGACCTTCTTTTGCAGAGAAATTCACTTACTCAACATTTCAAGATCTTGGATGGAAATGGGAGGCAGGAGATAGGCCGGTAGTTTTTGATCTCTGTAGGGTCTTACGAGGGTTTTTTCAAGATTGGTTGGATTAACGATTTTTTCCAGTTTGTTGGAAAGAACCCTAAACCAAGTGCATTGTTTAGAAGCGAGGCAAGATGAAATGCAATAGTGTTAGGGGCCATATGTAGTACATGCGCCAGACAGGGGTCCAATTGGGATCCAGATTTGGTTGATTCTATGAGTCTTTCCACTCTTTCAGGCGTCAACAGAGAGAAGTTTTCTAGGCTAGCCCATGTATTTTTAGTATTATATTCAGGGCAAGCCAATTCGTCTAGACTATGGGCATTTTGATTAGCAGAGAACTCTTCGTGTACGACTTTTAATTTATTATAGAAGAAATTTGCAAGTTTATTGCAAAAATCATGGTCAGGAGTAAACTGTTTACTCTGATGTTGGAAAGTGTGGTGACAGTTTTGAAAAGCTCTCTGGTCAAATTCCTCGTTGAACTGATTTCTCAGTGAAAAATTGTGATTTTGCTGAGGCAATAGCTATTTTATATTCTTTGATAGTTGCTATATAGATGTTCTTTTCCTCCAAGGAGTAATCTTTTCTCCATCTTCGTTCCTGTGCTCTAAACTTCCTCTTAAATAATAATAATTTTTTTTATTGCATGTAGTTCATTAAAACCATTACAATTTGTGATAAAAATCATCAATTTGTCAAAAACAATGGATAGGTAATAAAAATAGGAAATGTCCTTTTTACAACATTCTACATTCATCAACATTAATCAACAATAATCAGTGTACAAATTGTTTCTCAATTTTGTCCATCTTTTGTCCTATATCTAAAATCATGTGCTAAAATCATAGGCAAAATTGCAATTTCACTATACAATGTGACGCTCATTGTTGGTGGCCGTCAACTTTCATTGCAATGATTGTGTGCGAAAATTGCAAATGCGCGCGAATCATCAACGACATAGCTAGAATCATGTATTTATCAATTGTTGTGTGCTTGAAGTGCAAAATGTGCATGAGTCCTCAGCTGCTTGGCTAAAGTCATGTGCAAAGTGCAAATGTAAACTTAATATTACAAGACCACAGGTTAAGTTTTTTTAGCTCAGCCGTAAACCAGGGAGCTGATGGATGTTTCCTGTGACTTAATCTGTGTTTTTCTGGGGCAAGCTTGGCAACCGCAGAATCAATCCAGCTTGCAAAATTATGGGCTGCTGAGTCGATATCCGTTTCTAAACAAGGAGTGTATGAGTGTAACGCCATATCTAGATCAAATGTATTTATCATTTGCCAAGGACGCGTAGTAACAATGTTCTCCCTGTTAAGTACACAAGGGGCCTTCCCTGGGAAAGCTAACTCGAAAAACATTGCACTATGATCGGTCCATGCCAGGGGTAAAACTCTATTGAAGGTGACCCCTGGATTATTAGTGAAAATGCCATCAAGGGTGTAATAAGGATAAGGTGTGATAAGGGTGTGATAAGGATATGCCCTTCGCTGAACACGCCCTGTCCATCTTGTTATATGCTGATGATGCAGTTCTGTTAACTGGACCCATGAATGGTTTGAATAATGTTCTGAACTCTGGACTATTCTTAATATTCATTAAATACCTTGGTTTATCTACAAAATTGTCCAAAATGTTTTCTAAGAAATCTAGGTCATACAGAATTAAAGAGAAAGTTATTGAGCATACAAATGTTTTTTTTTGCTATCTGCGTATCATTTTTGATTCCCATACTAAATGGCATAATCTCCTTTTTGTAAAAAGACACCACTTTTTAGGTCTACTTGGACAGTATTTGACTTTTCATCTAAACTGTGTCCAAAGCCCTTATCGACCAGGTTAAGAATCTATAGAGCCAAATGCTTAGCTATCACCAAATATGGAGCAGGGATATGGAGGTATACAAATGTTTCTCACTTACAATTTTAAAAGAATATAGTTTTTTGATAATTGTTCGCAGTTCCTCATAGTTGCTTGAGCTACCTGTCTTATGAAGAGCTTGGACAATGCTACCTGGAGGACGCTATTCAGCTTCAACCCCTACTTTTGTGGACTTCTGTCTAGGCCAAGTAGAGATCGAACGCAAAAGAGCAAATTTAGAAGACTGTTTGTCCATAGAAGGTGCTTTGTCCATCTCATGGCTATCTTATTTATGAAAATCTATTGCTATTTTTGGCAGAATGCAAACACATGCAAACAGGAAATAATGAGGAGAGATAAACATTCTCGTCACGTCAGCCTCAAGTAGGTGCACAATTATGGTGCAAGCAGATGTTAACAATCTTGTAAATATGAGTTTGCATCAAAATACATGGGTGGATGCATGGGAACACCCATGCAACACCCATGTAACACCTGAAACGTGAGAATTGGAAGATTAGCTTTGTGCCTGAATATGTGCCTGTGTCTGTGTCTGGACCACATCCATGTGTTGTGTCTCTAAGCGCATGTCTCTGAATTTTAAGGCAATGAGTAAGGGTATGCTGTTCCTGAAGGGTGGGAAGGAGGAGGATGAAAAGGAGAAAGGGATCCAGGTGTTCCTATGGACGAAGGAAAACTGAAAGTGGAGTGGCTCCAATTAGGAGCAAGAGCCCTCACATACCCCGGAGGATGTCATGTTTCATCATTGGGCAGCTCCTCATTGGGCCATCACTGCAATGCCCAACGGGCCCCACAAGGGGGCTCTGTGCCGGAGATCTTCTCTGGTTGCCAACCTGAAGCTAAAAAAGGGGGGTGGTGGGGCGTATATGTAATGAGTAGAGGTGGGTAAAGGGAAAGTGTGTATTAAAAATAACTATATGATTCCCAAAAAACAATTTTATTCACTGGGTTTCTATGCTATAAGTAAAAACAACTGACTGGAAAGTCGTAGCTGAAGAGGAGAAATTATACCCTCTTGAGCTCAAGGTGATGTGTGTGTACTAAAGGTGGTCGACATGTTTCATGCCCTAAATCATCCAGTTGGAACTAGGCATTTCTTCAGGACCGGGGGATCTTCATCTACCCTAGAAGGGGCGGTAATGTTATGGTTACCAGTGGTCCCATCACATGTAGTCTGCACTCGTATGATAGTCCTGTGAGAAAGTGAAAAGCTGAAAGATTGCGTTGAAGTGTGTATACCTTCTGGAAAGAAAACTTGGAAGGGAGGGAGCAGATAAAACAACAGGGTTAAGAAACCACAGTAGCATCAGGTCGGGGAAAGTGCACTGCCATACGGAGGGCGACGTTGCAGGACAAGCACATCAAAAAAACAGATTGCATAATACGAGTGCAAGTACAGAACTGGAGGGAATCTCCAAAACATGCAAATCCCATTCATCAGTCAATCACATGTTGGTGTGGCCCATGCTGACTAATATCGTGCCCAGTAGTAGGGGACTGTCCTGCGGGGGCGGGTGATGGTGTACCCCCACTGGAGTTTCCCAAAGCATGTGTCCCTTTCATGCTGCAAAAATGGACTCACCTAGAAGGGGGGGTGGAATGGCCCTAACCGTGACATCCAAGGTACTCGCAATTTGGCGAGGGAGGAAGCACCTGTAATGTGAAGGCACAGTCATTGTTAGACAAGCGGCTCAGAGAAGGCGGGGAAGAGGGCCGGGGTATGCCAGGGAGTGAGCACTGGTCTGAAGTCAGAAGGATCTGGTGGCCAAGGTGACCGGTAGTAGGCAGCTGAATCATTGGTTGGAGTGAGAGAAGAGGAGGAAGAGGGAAAGCTGCCTTGGGAAGGTGATTAGAACCACAAGTATGGAAGAGGTGCTTACACATTCTCATGTTAAAAGCTGTGTGTCTAAGGATGTTCCTACAGTGCCCGTGAGATCGCAATAAAGTCGTGTGGTGAATGGTAATCCTGGGGGATGGTGTGCATGGCAATGCACCCAAGTAAGATAGGGCCAGTGTCGTGACAGAGGCGAAAGGTCCCCAAGATATACGGTGGTTGCGGAGAGAGGATGGCCATCACGGTCCGGTCCCAGTATGGGTCAGGAACATATAGAAACAGGAAGAAAAACACCCATCGATGGTGATGTAGTGATGCCAAGAGCTGAAAGGTTGAGGGGTGGAAGCACCGCATGGCTGTGTGTGGCAAGTATAAGCAGAGGGGGAACCCGGTATGGTTTCCCTGGGGAGGACCCGGGGGCCCGCCGGTGAGTAGTCGTCATGTTAGGCGGGGGAAGTTGGCTGCCGCTAGGAACAACGGGATTGCGGAAATATTCGAAGGAAAATCAGCTTGGTCACACCCAATTACAAACAGGTGATACGGGAACCAAGTGAAAAAGCTGTCAGCAAGACTTGGAAAGGTAAAGACGGTGGCAGCAGGAAAGCGGTGCAGGAGACCCACGGGGTGTATAAAGGTCGGTCTAAATGAGGGTGGGCCGTGTGGCTAGGGTACGGGGGAAAAAGAAACCCAGTACTTACTCGTATGGAGGTCCTCTGGAGTGCAGGACCTACCCGCTTCTGGCCATCACCGGGAGTACCTGGGAATGGCCCGTGGTCATCTTATCAGTGTATGCGTGCAGCGTGCTGCGAGACTAGTGCGCTGCTGCATACTGAGAGAGATGGAGAAAACACGCGCCATCTTAAAAAGATGGAAAAACGGGCGCCATCTTGTAGTGGTCCATCTTGGCGGTAGTGAATACTCCTATCATTGAATGATGAAAGCCCCGTGTGACTGCATCTGTGAAGGTACTGTGAAGTACGCAGATGTAACGGGCCACCTTAAAAAATGGAAAAATGGGCGCCATCTTGTAGTGGTCCGTCTGGGCGAAGGTGAATACTCCTATCATTGAATAATGAAGGCCCCGAGTGACTGCATCTGAGAAGGTACTGTGAAGTACGCAGATGTAACGGAGGGGTTCAGGGGGCTGGTCCGTAGGGAGGTTAAAGAGAGATGGATCCTCAGTGATATAACAAGATTCGCAAGCCAGAATCACATGTACAATGGGATGAGATAATGGTTCCATGGTACTAAGAACCGGGGAAAAGGGGTACCAGCACCATTGCCGAAGTAGCGGTGCAGTTAAGGAGTAGGGCATATGTGGGTGTACACATAGGCATGCAGTGTACTGGTTTGGAGGAGGGACCAAATCAAGGAGGGGGAAAGAGCTGAGGAATTTCTTAGTCAAAGGCCTGGGTACTGTACCATCAAGGCAGGGAAGACCTGATCCAGGGGAGGGGGGGCGTTGTGTTTGGTTGGGGCTTGGGGAGGGGTTTCAACCCCTAAGACATATAGGTGGAGAAAGGGACACATGCAGTGATACTTACGTAATATAGATCACGGGGCTAGTGGTGAGAGGCGGGTGTGTTACCATGCCACCTCCCACCAAGGAATGCCATCGTTCAGTCCCATTCGATGTGTGTCAAGTCAGAAAACCCATCGTTGCTCTTTAGTAAGCAAAGCTTGTTGTGAGATGTTCGTATGGGCTTCTAAGATAGTCCATTGTATCTCATCTGGTGTATGTCCTGTTTCTGTGTAGTGAGTGAGCAATCTGGTCGTGATTTTGCCGCACCTGATGTTGCTGCGGTGCTCTGTTATTCTAATTTTTACTGGCTGTGTTGTCATCCCAATGTAACGTTTCTGACAAGGGCATGTGATCACATACACGCAGTTCTTGGTGTTGCAGTTCATGTGTGACTTCTGGATCCAGATGTCTGAAGGACCCAGAGTGATTTATTTAGATGGTCGTGTCAGTGGACTGTGTTGCAACGGCAGCACCATCAATGACTACAAACAACAAGCCCAATCTCTTAGTGCAGATCTAGTGGCCAGACAATATCCCATAGATGTGATACAGAGGGCCTACAAGAGAGCTAGGAACAACAACAGGGAGGGCCTCTTGGAACCACGCATACGGGCCCCAACCAATGTAATCACCTGTGTCACATCTTTCACACCCGAGTCCAACCACATCTAAAAAATCATTAAGAAACACTGGTCTATACTACATACAGGAGACATGTCACCCGCTACCCCCACGGTTCGCCTTCAAGCAAACCGTCAATGTCAAAGATATCATTGTACATACCAGACCACCTCCCCAGAAAACCTTATGTCAACCCCAGCTCTGGGGGCTCCCTCCTGTGACAGGCCACTACCCATGCGGCTCATGCAGCGTGTGTTCACTGACATGCCCTTGTCAGAAACGTTACATTGGGATGACAACACAGCCAGTAAAAGCTAGAATAACAGAGCACTGCAGCAACATCAGGTGCGGTAAAACCACTACCAGAATGCTCACTCCCTACACAGAAACAGGACATACACCAGATGAGATACACTGGACTATCTTAGAAGCCTATACGAACATCTCACAACAAGCTTTGCTTACTAAAGAGCAACAATGGGTTTTCCGACTTGAAACACATTGAATGGGACTGAACGATGACATAGAGAAGCACAGGTAGCGCCGGGAAGGTGGACACGCTGACGGCCCTGCGCTTGGGGGATTTCTTTGAAATCTTCATTTTGAGAACCTGTATAATTTTACATTTTAAGGTCATTTTCTTTGAAATTGGTTGCTAATGTGTTTTTTAAAACGTTTGGGGGCATAACGATTTGATCTTCCTTATTTACTCACTGTATGCCGATCACCTCTCCCCGGTCCACCGCAGCTATAGAGTGCTGATTGAGTGGAGGGAGCACGGGTAGACGGTTACGGGCTTATGGGAATCACTCACTTCCGATAGTACATCGTACGCCGCCATTTTTAGACGCGCTCTAGTCTTTTTGACTGACACGCCCACCGCAGCCTCAAAACCAGCTGATGGGGCCGACGCGCGCAGCGGGCGCGCCGGCGGCGTGCCAAAGGCAAGCCCGTCTGCGCCCGTCCGCGCCCGGCCGGGACCAGGGGCTAGGACCCCTGCTCCCCGGTTGATTTACACTGCGGAATTGTTACGGACCCTTGCTGCGAGTAAGTACATCTTAGAGGGTAATGTTCAGGCGACGCTGCTGGCTGAAAACTTATTGAGGACTAACAGCGCCGAGGTTATGCACAGGGCATCTCGTCTGATGATGCAGGAAAATGTTCGTATCCCTACAGCTTGGGGTTTAAAGGTAGCTGTTTTAAATACACGTTCCTTACAAAAGCACCATCATGAGGTTTTCTCTTTGTTACAAGATGGTGATATAGACATTTTGGCACTTACGGAAACCTGGTTAGGGGATTTGTCAGCCCCAGACATCATTGCAGCACTCCCAACAGATTTTGATGCCTTCTGGCAAACTAGACCAGGGGACACTAGAGGAGGGGAGTGGCATTCCTTTTTAAAAAGAGCCTAATGGTCTCAAAAATATTAGCAGAAAATTGTGACAATGCAGATATCTTGGGGGTAAGAATCTCCTTTAAATCAGCCTGTATTGTACTTATGGTAGTTTATCGGCCTCCGAGGACCACTCCTAGCTTTAATGAGCTCTTTCTGGAACTTATTACTGATGTATGTTCCAGATATAAACGTCTTCTAGTTGTGGGGGATTTTAACTACCATTGGGACAAGACACAGAGAGAGTCAGGAGCGGGTCTATTTGAGACCGCTATGCTCTCGATGGACCTTCAGCAATTGGTCAATAGTCCTACCCATGTACAGGGCCACACTCTTGACCTTATCTGGACCTCACAGCCTTGGGCAGAGATAACAGATATCAGCCCTTGTGCTTGGTATGATCACTCGCTGCTTAGATGCTGGGTCCCGAGCGATAGCCAATTATCACAGCCCCCACCCCTATGGAGAAGGGTAAGAATGTGGAAAAACATTGAGGCAGATCACTTAATAGCTACACTGCTCTCCATTCCACCCCCTAGGACGAAAATAGCCAATTTTGGACCAGGAAAGCGAAACCTTACTGACCCACCTACAGCAAGCTATAGATATAGTGGCACCAGAACTGAAAGAAAAAGTCAGGGATAAAGGAAAGGGGGCCCCATGGTTCAATGAACCATTGAGGGAAAAAAAACAACATCTCCGCCAAGCTGAAAGGCGGTGGCGGAAAAGTTATGAGCCAGCAGAGCTAAATGCATATAAAGCCCTTTTTTCCGTCTATAAATCAGCTATCCTAGCAAGGAAAGTGGAGTACTATGAGGGAAGGATTGTCCAGGCAGAGAACAAACAGAAAGAGACTTTCGCTATTCTGAAAGAATTGAGTCAAAAAGCGGAGAAGAAGTCCACAATCGCATCATTAGATTGTGATGCCTTCCAGGATTTCTTCCTTCAGAAAGTTAAGGATATCATCTCGGAAATTGATAGAACACCTACCAATCCCAGTTCCCTCCTTCTGACCTACCCCTCCCTTTGCCCCAGTAGTCAGCTTTCTAACTTCCCTAAAATTGACTTAGTCACGTTAGCATCATTAGCAAATCACACCAAATCAGGGTCTCGGGTAGACCCTTGTCCTCCAAGGATCTTTCAATTGGCCCTGCCAGGGCTGGAGAAGCAGATCCTGGAACTTTTAAATAATTCTTTGACTATGGGCTAATTACCGATAAATTTCAAAGAAGCCAGGGTTACCCCCCTGTTGAAAAAACCTGGAGCAGATACTCTGACTCTAAAGAATTACAGACCCATTTCTCAGCTCCCCTTTCTAGCCAAGATGTTGGAACAGTACGTATTAAAGATACTTTCGAAGTATTTGGAGGACCACCAGTTACTCCAAGCTAGACAGGCGGGCTTTAGAGCTCATCATAGTACAGAGCTAGTGATGTTGGCTGTGCTGGATGAGCTCAGAGTTATGGCCGACAATAAACAGCCGAGTGCCCTGATTCTACTAAGATCTGTCAGCGGCATTCGATACGGTTAGCCATAACATATTGCTGAACCGTCTCACCAATCTGGGCATCAGCGGGCAAGCATACCAATGGCTAAAGTCATTTTTGTCTGATCGTACTCAGAGAGTGCAGCTGGGCGAGCAGATATCGGATCTGGGCTCTCTGGCATGTGGGGTACCCCAGGGCTCTGCACTATCTCCACTTCTTTTTAATATCTATTTGCAACCCCTTGTGGAGACTCTGACTCATATGGACTGTCAGGTCTTCAATTATGCCGATGATACTCAACTTCTTATCTGGCTTAACAATTCCTGCCAGGCCCAGGAGTTGGCCAGAAAGTTGCTCAGGTTTACTGTGAATTGGATGACGGCCAATTCATTGAAAATAAATCCGGATAAGACCGAATTGCTCGTCATTCCATCAAATAATAGCCCTTGGTGTGAGCTCTTCTGGCCTCCGGAACTAAGTGTAGTTCCGGTACCAGTCCCGGTTGTAAAAGCCTGGGGCTGAAAATTGACTCCTGAATTATCTATGTCTTGCCAGGTCACCACGGTAGTAGGTATCTGCACTGGTTTACTCAGGCAGCTACGGCAACTTGCTCCTCTTTTGTCTACATCATCATTACAGTCAATTGTTTCTGCCACTGTCATCTCCAGGCTGGATTACGGGAACGCCCTTACATCGGCCTCCCCAGAAGCTTATTGGGAGATTACAGGTGGTGCAGAACAATGCGGCCAGGCTTATCTTTAGACTTCCTAGAAAAACACGCGCTACCCCTCTGTTATATAAACTACACTGGCTCCCTATTAAACAGAGAGCGCAGTTTAAGGGTCTATGTATTGCCCACAAGGCAATATATGGTCAGGCACCCAAGTATATAAAAGATCGCTTGGAGAAATATGTTCCTGGCCGGACCCTGCGATCCTCTGAGGCTTGTAGGTTGGTTTCCCCTAGGTACATCTCTAAATATAAGGGGGTAGAGCGTTCTCTGTTTTTCTCCCACAGATCTGGAATGATCTGCCGGAGTACTTACGCAGGGAACCGGCTCTGCTCATCTTCAGGAAGCATTTAAAGACTTTCTTATTTAGAGAGGCGTTAACAACTGCGTAATCTTCTTCCACCACTGCTGCTGGTTTTATTTCTGCCCCAGTGACTTGCTCACTCTTCTCTAGAAGCGCTTAGAGACCTGAAGGTGATTTGCGCTATACAAAAGCCATATAACATAACATAACATTCCTTGGGGGGAGGTGGCACGGTAACACACCCGCCTCTCATCACTATCCCTGTGATCTATATTACATCAGTATCACTGCATGTGTCCCTTTCTCCACCTACATGTCTTAGGGGTTGAGATCCTCCCCAAGCCCCACCCAAACACAACACCTCCCCACTCCCCCTCCCCTGGATCAGGTCTTCCCTGCCTTGATGGTACAGTGCCCAGGCCTTTGACTAAGAAATTCCTCAGCTCTTTCCCCCTCCTTGATTTGGTCCCTCCTCAAAATCAGTACACTCCATGCCTATGTGTACACCCATGTGTTCCCTACTCCTTAACTGCACCGTTACTTCGCGCAATGGTGCTGGTACCCCTTCTCCCCGGTTCTTAGTGCCATGGAACCATTATCTCATCCCATTGTACATGCGATTCTGGTTTGCATATCTTGTTAAATCACTGAGGATCCATCTCTCTTTAAACTCTCTACGGACCAGCCCCCTGAACCCCTCCGTTACATCTGCGTACTTCACAGTACCTTCTCGGATGCAGTCACACGGGGCCTTCATTATTCAATAATAGGTGTATTCACTATCGCCCAGATGGACCACTACAAGATGGCGCCCGTTTTTCAATTTTTTAAGATTGCCCGTTACATATGTGTACTTCACAGAACCTTCACAGATGCAGTCATACAGGGCCTTCATCATTCAACGATAGGAGCCTTCACTACCGCCCAGACGGACCACTACAAGATGGTGCCCGTTTTTCCATCTTTTTAAGATGGTGCATGTTTTCTCCGTCTCTCTCAGTATGCAGCAGCGCACAAGTCTCGCAGCACGCTGCACGCATATGCTGATAAGACGACCACAGGCCATCCCCAGGTACTCCCCATGACAGCCAGAGGCGGGTAGGTCCCGCACTCCAAAGGACCTCCATACAAGATGGCGCCCGTTTTTCCATCTTTTTAAGATGGTGCATGTTTTCTCCGTCTCTCTCAGTATGCAGCAGCGCACAAGTCTGGCAGCACGCTGCACGCATATGCTGATAAGACGACCACGGGCCATCCCCAGGTACTCCCGGTGACGGCCAGAGGCGGGTAGGTCCCGCACTCCAAAGGACCTCCATACAAGTAAGTACTGCTTTTCTCTTTTTCCTCTCGTACCCTAGCACACAGCCCACCCTCATTTAGACCGACCTTTATACACCCCGCGGGTCTCCCGCACTGCTTTCCCGCTGCCAGCATCTTTACCTTCCCAAGACTTGCTGACAGCTTTTTCACTTGGTTCCTGTATCACCCGTTTGCAACTGGGTGCGACCCAACTGATTTTCCTTAGAATCTTTCCGTAATCCAGTTGTTCCTTGCAGCAGCCAACTTCCCCCGCCTAACATGATGATTAATCACCGGGGGGGCCCGGGTCCTCCCCTGGGAAACCACATGCCTGCCAAGTATCACGCATCAGGTGTGACACTAACGCATTTCAGTGTGGTGTTCCGCATCACCGCACTGAAATGCATTGTCACGCATTTTTTATCATGCCAGTCTGAAACTGGCTACGCGGCGGTGCCAGCGCGCGCCACCGGCGCCTGTAGCATCTGTGCCCCGGCTCTACTGCTTCTCACAGACTTGCGTTGCCAGCATCGCTCTGGCTCAGTAAGTTAATAGTTAAAGATCTGACTTCACTGCTCAGCTCTGGAGTCAGTGCTACAATGTTACAATCTGCCTCCCCTGCTGCCTGGCTGCATTTAATTTCCTGCGGCGGCGCGGCTTTCAGACGGCACTGTGACTCACACTCTCATCAGACCCGGGGGCGGCCGGGGCCTGCCCTCAGCAGTGGTTGCTTCTGGCAGCTGTAGCCCCGTAGGGGGCCCCGGGATTGGATGTGACCTCGTGCCTCCTCAAGTCCTGGAGGAAGAGGAAGTGAGGTAAGGTGGTAGGCAGGTCAGAGAAGCGGCGGGGGATTTAAGAGTCGAGTAGTCCTGGTAGTGGTGTGCTGCTGTCTGCCCAATAAAACCCGCGTGGGACCGGCTGGAGGCGGCCAGCATCGAGTGACTTGACTAGTGTCACTCACTTGACTTGACTCTTTCATGGCCGCCGCAGCGCATCATCAGAGGTGCCATCAACATCGTGGTGATGATCGCCGCGGGCGCAAACTAAGAAGTGCGGCCCGCCGGGCGGGGGAGGGCGGGTGTGCACAGTGTCTGTCCGTTTCCTCCTACCGCCCTCGGGAGTGCGGGGCAGGGCGCATTTGAAGTTATTGGTATGGCTGACCCTCAGTCTTATAACCGCGACGTCACCCCCCCCCCCCAGCTAAAACAAACGGCAATGCGCCAGCCAGGTCCAACTTGACGTGATCCGGCGCCTTATGTTGTTTTTCCAGGCCCAGCTGAGCTAGTAGCTGCAGGTCATTGGTGTAATGATGCCATGCTGTGCACTGTGCGAGTTGTGCCGTGATGGTGCCAGCCCTTCAAAGTGGCGCCATGCGGATTGTGCCAACCGTTGTGTAGTACACCAGGCTCACAGGAGGTGATCCGTAGGAGGATTTACTGCTGCTGAGGAGGACGACACAGAACGGCGCAAGAGAGAACCTTTTAACTTTGCTGTATCTGTCCTTCCCCGAAGAAATTATTTCAATGTTAAAGTAAGTTCTTTTATTTAGGGGGATTCGTGCTGTGGAGGTCTCTCTGGCTGGTACAGATGGCAGCCGGGTGAATAGCACGCAATAATGAAGTGCCGGCACTACCGTCCAGTCAGGCAGAATAAAGCACTTCTAAGCGAAGACAGGTGCTGCTTGGCAGGCTCGGGAGACGTCTGCTCAGGCACACTCTTTAACTGCCGCCTCCTGTTGCAAGTTGTGCCCCCTTGGCCCCCGTGCCAGCCAACCGAAGAGTTCAGGCCCAAGACGAAACCAAGCGGTGAAGCGCTCAGTATGGACCATACACTCCCCAGCACTTGTTTACCTGCAGCAGTCAGGTGAGTCATTCATGCATTTTGGGACTACCGACTCTTTACTATCAAGTTAAGTTGATCTCTGCAGCATTTGCTTATTAATACTAGGTCTCAATGCCAGTTCGTGCACACCATTCATTTCAGACTGAGCCTGGCAGTTTATTTCTTCACACACAGGACGAATTGTATTTATGTTGTAACCGCGATAAATTGTCAGGCAATTTCCATCGCAGAATAGCTGTCACCAGAGAGGGACATAAGTTTGTCCTTCTTGGCTCAGTAGTGGATAGTTACTTCTATATTATAGTGCTATGAGGACCCAGCCTGCGACTGTAAGCACATGAATATGCACGTTGTTTTAAAATTGTATTACACACAGTATAAGCTAGTCTACCACAACATTTGCAGACAGAGTTCATTATAAAGCAAGTGTAAACTTTCATTTCAGGGGCTTTGCTCCAGTTGCAAGATATTATTAGAACTTCTTGTGGATAAGTTCTGATATTTATCTCTTTCCATGCACCTCATTACATGGTTTTTACTCATGAGAAAGTGTCACTGTAAGTGTCACACATTTGACAGTTAAATGTCATTAACAAGTCCACTAATACCATGGACATGCCACACATAAGCAATCTGAAAACGTGGCAGCTATGATGCCTGTTCTGCACTCACACGGAATCCGTCTCCGGTTATGTACCTTCTATAGTACCAGCATTGGCAACCTACCCCACCCCTCCAACGTAACATGCATGCTCATAAATAAACACACAACACATTTCTTGTTTGGGTAAAATTGCTGCAGGTTTATTACATACACCGTTATGTAATATGGTGGGTTATCTTACGGGCGATCCAAGGGCAGGCAACCGTCTGGGCCGCCTGCCCGCCTGATGAGCCAAGCAGCACTGGGGCGAACCCCATCTGTGCTGCCACTTCTGGTGATCCTCTTCCCGGATCACGTGACACATGGTTCCTTATTACTCACGCCCCTTTCAGGGCGGAGCGTAGCATAGCAAACCCCCCGGTTGTTCAGGCCCACAACCGCCCGAAGGACTAACGGGGCGCCGACACGGTTTTCTAGGAACCTTCCATGAGGCTCCTAGGATTTGGCTCTGGCACCCACCATGGTGCCGCGCAGAGGTACCCTTCTGTACCCCTCTGCTTCCAGATCGCCCTGTAACTCCGCCTGCAACGAAAAAAAAAGACAACATTACAACATTCTCTGCCTCCTGCCTGCCACGAACCACGCCGGGTAAGCGGTAGGGTGGGAGACGGCGTGTCCGGGCGCGCGAAAGAGGACGACAAAATGGTGGGGGAGGAATATATACCCCTCCCCCTGTCCTCGCGCCCCGGAAGTGATGCTTGCCTAGCGCGCTGCGCCAAGGCTTGGGGGACTCCTCCCTGAGTCCCTGCGGGGGTGTGGGGTGCCCAGCTGGCACTAGAGGGCTGCCCTCGTTAGTGGCCCCCTGCGGGGGCCTCGGACAGCCGCATAGTACCAGCATTGGCAACCTACCCCACCCCTCCAACGTAACATGCATGCTCATAAATAAACACACAACACATTTCTTGTTTGGGTAAAATTGCTGCAGGTTTATTACATACACCGTTATGTAATATGGTGGGTTATCTTACGGGCGATCCAAGGGCAGGCAACCGTCTGGGCCGCCTGCCCGCCTGATGAGCCAAGCAGCACTGGGGCGAACCCCATCTGTGCTGCCACTTCTGGTGATCCTCTTCCCGGATCACGTGACACATGGTTCCTTATTACTCACGCCCCTTTCAGGGCGGAGCGTAGCATAGCAAACCCCCGGTTGTTCAGGCCCACAACCGCCCGAAGGACTAACGGGGCGCCGACACGGTTTTCTAGGAACCTTCCATGAGGCTCCTAGGATTTGGCTCTGGCACCCACCATGGTGCCGCGCAGAGGTACCCTTCTGTACCCCTCTGCTTCCAGATCGCCCTGTAATTCCGCCACAGCTCTGGAGGAGGCCACCGTCGCCGCCAGAGCCCCCCACCAAAAGCTCCTTTCTTACCTGAAACCTCTCATTTCCAGGCCTCCTGCAAAGCTAGGGAAGAGATCCCTCCCACTGGTGCTAGATGAACCCCATCTGTATCACAATAGCCCTTGCCGATAGCCTGGATCAGCTAGTGTCTAATGCAACACAAAGGCCCTTCTGCCCTGTGAATTTGTGCCAAAACTATCCACCCTCCTGTGGGAAGGTTCCACTACTTCACATACATGACTCAGCCCCGTGCCAACTCTGGGCGGGGCAGATCAGATTCCCTGGCTCACATTGCCCCATGAATTTGCTGAGCTCACCTAGCTGCCGTCCTACTAGGACGGTGTGTCTAGCACACCTGTGTCCCCACTTAAGGGACAGCTGCCCGCTTGTTGGGAGACCGCTCCCACACCCACCTGCCTACTTCTGGCTATTCGGGCGAGAAGGATTATACTTTAACCTTTGCACCGTCCATTTGCTTTCTAACTCATGACGCACAGGAATGTCCATAACTAGACGTGTGTGACGATGAGCCAGGGTGCCCTCCTGCCCTTGCCGTGCATCCCTTATTTCTTATGGGAATTTCGCCAGCTCAGCTCCCTTCGTGGTGGACCCCCCTAGGGGTACCAGCTAGAGAATCCGTGTGATTAATGCAGTGCGCACTGGCTGCCATATGGTGCCTAACTTTAAGGATTGGCTAAGTCCTACTTTGCCCTTACTCCCAGAATATACCCGGATAGGAGGGGGGGGGGGTTCACACTGCTCGCCTTGCCTTTTGTGCTTGGCACCTTGTTCCCCCCTTTCTTGGGGACGCAGCACAATGTGTTAGCTGACAGCACCCCTGCCCAGTTAGGCTAGTATAGCTAACCGGGCAGGGCATTTGACCTTAGCTGCAGGAAAAGTCGACAGGCTGGAACCCTCCCTGCGAGAGCCCCCGGATAGGGGGGCAGGGGTGTTCACACTGCCCGCCCCAGGGCAACCCCAGTGGTGGAAAATTACCTGCTCACTAGACCCGCTGGTGGCAAGTTCAGCATAACCTGTACATGGAATTTCAATTCTTCTAACAACTGCACTGTGGGCAAACCACACTCACTGCTACTGGTTTAGGTAGGGGGGTGGAGGGTTGTGCCTTCTTAAATTGTGTTTAGTAAACGGAATAATTTCCAATATTTCTTTGGTAGGTTTCAAATGCCTGGTGTTTATTCTTATTCACATGCATAAGACAAAGACAGGCATAAGACAAAGACAGTCGACACGTGTTTCGCCCGTGTGGCCCATCGGCCGAGGGCTTTCTCAAGGCCAAGGTTCAAGTTGTGCTGGTCGTGTTCCTTGTGATTGAGGCGACTGGTGTCTGACTATTCAGCCCTTGGAGGCCGTGGCAATCTGCCCGGTCAGCAAGTATGCCCACTGTACAGTTGTAATTTAGTAACTCATGGCCTGACAACCGCAGATGCCTAGTACCGGGCTGTGTGTATGCGGCCCAGGACCTGGGCAATAGGCTTGGTGTGGATGGGTTGTGAATGCCAGGCATAAGTGTAATACCTTTGACAAACCTCTCCAGACCAGCATCTATATCATGCTTAAACATTATTTACTGGTCTTGCCCCTGGCACCCTTCTGGTAGGTGATACGGAACCTCCTACCCAGCATCAGCTGACACTCTCGCTTTGCCGTCACACCACCTGTGTCCCTTTGGTCACCCTCCCAAACAGGAGCCCTCCACAAACCTTGTGTCCTAAAGCATTCGCCCTGTGGGGCGGATGCGAATGGACTGCAAACAACTCCTATGCATTCTCTACCATGTGGTAAATGGAGTTTCTGGTTGGCTCGGGTATGCACCTAAGCATGTCCGAGCCCACCTCTCTGGTCAGGAGAAGGGAGTACATACTTAAGCGGACACCTGCCCACCCCTTGGTGGCCAGGCAGGGACTTTGGCTTATCCCAGAGGCAGTGTAAATTTGATGTGCCAACCGCACTCCCATAGTGGCACATTACAGAAGAGACTCCATACCAGGTTATTTTTATTACCCTTTGTATCGACCATACGGGAGAAACTTAGTTTCATCTGCCACTATTACCCTGTGCTACCAAGCCTCATCATGACCTCCCAGGGATTACATAACTCACTAGGCCAATCAGGCCACTGTCCTACAGCTCCGTTAGCACAACCCCGTTAGCTGCCGGTAGGAACTGCACTTAGCGTAACACAGCAGAGTAAATGTAAAATTGAATCTCCCACCATTTTTGCTGGTAACTGACGGCCAAAAAGACAGCACCTGGGCACGAGATCCCAGTTACCTAGAGAAAACAATAATTATCCAGCACCATTAACAAATGTGCCGCATGCACCCATGCCCTATCCACCTGTTGCTGTGTACATATCGTCCAATTCAATGACATAACCAACATGTTAACCAGTTCTCTCCTTTGTGGTCAACCAAATTCCATATGCCGGGATTTCACCACTAGTACCTATGCTGAAACTGGATTTGTAAGGCCCATGTGAGGTTCGGCGATCGTGCCAATGCTAGTCGCCACGTTTCCAACTTCTCTATAGCGTCCGACTTGGTGGGAGCACTACTAGGACTCGTGGGAAGACATGATGGCGCTGAATAACCGGTGAATGTTACCCCACTCGCTGGTAATTCTGTACAGGTAGCTGCCCTTACTAAATTGAGGGAATGCGAAAAGCTTCCCAATGCCTGTAGTCTTACTGCTCCACCCATTTTGACCCCAAAACTTTGGGACGACTTTAGTAGTGACATGCCCTTAACGGTACGTGACATTCTACCAGCACCGCGCAGGAATCCCCCTTTGACCTGCCCTAGCCTGTGGCCATTCTGCTGAAAGCCCAGGGGGAGGGGAGTGCTACCAAACCTCAGGTCCTAGGCACTCAGGAAGCATCCCTCACTGCTGCAGGTGCCCCAAAGCATATATTATAAAACATTTAATGGGTAACAACCCGGTTTGCGTCCCTTGATGTGCCATGCTGTGAGCGATTAGGTACCTTGCATATCTCTTCCCTATGAAAAGATTAAACAAACCGGCCAAAGCACAATGCATGGGCAATGCGTGTGCCCGCATACGCCCCCAGCTCTGGGTGGCACGAACCCCAACGCACCGCGTGCCAGTTTGTACATATGCTTCATGGGTGACTAAGCACTAATGTGCCCTTTTCCCTGGGTGATCCCCAGTACGGGGGTACGGCTGATGACCCAGTGCTGCGCCAGCCAATAAACATGTCGACATGTGTGTAAAACCCAGCTATGGCCAGACGAAACCACTATAAGCAGTTTATCAGGGAACTGTAGAGACCACCGGAGTCCCTCCGCACTCCCGCAACAGCCAGACAGGCCACCTGCGCGCATGCCAGGTGCCGAAACCAGAGCAGCAGCCCTATTGCAAACGGACTGGCGGCGCACAATTCCGCATAGGAGACAAACTTGACCTCGTTATACTGCGAAAGAGGCAAGTGCGGCACTCGAATGAGACAAAGTACTATTCTTTGCAAAACAGAGCCTGTCCGCATTAGGGACAAAAGATTAACCATGAGATTATCACTGATCAAGTCTGTGAGGTCGCATTCGCTACCTCTGGCAAATACTCATACATCGCCATATATGACTGACCCCTCACTCTCATCCTATGCTGTGTGTGGTCTTGGCCCACATCAGTGTGAGCAGAGCCCCGTGAAGTAAACTTGGCTTATGGTTGAAAGTGCACAAGTAAAGCACCCCCTCCCCTCAAGTTGGGTTACACAGTACATTGTAAGGGTGCAGTGGGCTAGTTACTCTCATGAGGCCCCCATGCCCCTGCACTTGTGGCGTTAATGAAAACTTTGTTGTTTGGCTGTGACAACATGGTTGCCTGCGCCACCCTACAGCCCCATGGAAAAGTGCTGGGCTCTTGCTTACTACCCTGCGGAGTGAGCCCACTGTATTCACCAGATTCGCCACAATCTGTTCTGCAGGCCTGTGATAAATATCCCAGGGCCGACATCTGGCACTTGAACCCATGCTTGGACAGGCCCGAACTAGGAACCCCGATCTAGACTGCCTGCCAACCGGCTGACCCTTCCATTAACTCTGATCTCAGCCCCCAGGCCGTGCACCTATGCCTGGTGTAGGGGAGGTGCTCTAATGCTGTGGAAGGTGTAGATGTGGGCTTCTCACTACCGGGGCAAGCATTAGAATTGCGACTGATAATAACTTACAGAGGCAACCACTGAAAAACCGTTTGCGCTGTTATGCTAGGGGAAACTGTCGCCGTTACCGGGCCCTTGCTGCACGTATATGAGCGACAACCCAAAGTCCCAGGGCTAAATAGTACCCCCGGGACCAGGAAGGAGTGGTCAAATTTGGAGCTTCAGTACACCCAAGCACGCAGTCGCTTAATCTATCAGTCTCGCAACATTCACTTCCATATAAAGGACAATGCACAACTTGACTTGCCAAGAAAACACTGGCTCAACTTGGTATGATTCTTGCGCTCATTTTGAACAGATGGAAAGATTAAAACATTGAACCTACTTGACCTTGTCATAATACCATGTTGCAGCTGGTGCCTATAGCGGTGTAAACTGGCCGCCCCGCCCAAAACAGCAGTCCGCGGTCCAAAACACGCGCCCAAAAAACGCTGGCTACAACACCAAATAGGCTTAATAAATTCTTAACTATAAAACGCTGTAAATTAGTTTCCGTTTGCGACGCCCAATGCAAGTGGTAGTGAACTCATCCCAATGCTGGCCTAAATGTATATTCAAAACAAAACTTATCGGGCCTGCATATAACAGACATACTCAAGCATACACTTCAAAATGTTGCTATCCTCACGCTCAGCCGCTTGTAACTGATCTAGCCTCTGAGGTCCAAAATGTAAAATGCTTTATAAGATAAATTCAGGCGCAAACACCTAAACCCATCACCGTTGTACCATTGACACCCTTTGTCAATGACAACTCTTAACTCCTCCTGACATGAAACTTACAGCCGGAGGCAGGTGTAATAAGATCTTAAACTACGGCGGCCCACCATAGGGATTTGTTTGGCCAAGACCCATCGAACCGTCGTGGGTAGGCGCCAAGGTAAATGGGTCTGTGTCACAGTGCAACATTCAAAAGACTATGAGGCCCCTGTCACTTGGTGTGTGTAACACACACTTAAACAATCTTCATTATTTACATTTCTAATCCACTTTCCAACAAAACAAGGGGCATCCCTTCACAAAACAAAGTCAGGTAGTCCATCGTGTTTTAACACTGGAGCACAGTTTGCAAGCAGGCCGCTAAACATACCACACGACTGCTGCTGATGACCTGAGCAGTGAAACCCGAACGTCTTCCACACATGCACCTCAAACTGTTCTGGGCCATGACAGTTTTCAGCCCTGTGTGGGCTCTGATTTTCTCAGACGCTTTTGAGGCCAGCATGGCTCAATCTTGCGAACCGTACCGATACCAGCTTTACACTTATAAAAGAGTGGGGATAGGGGCCCCCATATGGAGAAGAGGCTGTAGAAAATTCAGCCAGCGCAAGACCCTGCTTCGTGAAAACGTATTCCCCAGTGATAGGAGCGTTGCACGAGTGAGTGAAAGACCCCTCGAGTCAACAAAGCACGGGATGCGCAGTGACACTTTGTGGCCTTGATACCTCGTGGCACCCACCTAAATGCACAGCTGCGAGGTGTTCATGTTTTCAGTCTCCACTGACCAAATCCCACACCCCTGCCCCTCTGCTCAGCCGGACAGAAAATAGCGGGGGGAGGGGAGACCCGGTCAGTCAACATTCGACTGTACTACCCAACGCCAACGACAGGACGAGACACTAGGTGGCTCTCAAAGTGCATATGAACCACACAGAATGCCCTGATGCTTCGGCAAGACCACGAGGGGAGGGGTCAGTCCGCATATGCCACTCAATGGTTCCCCCACTCCTGGAAACGATCTCCCCAAGTTCGCCGGTAGCTAAAGCCCTTTCCCCTCCCTGACCGCGAACTCCGGACCCAGGGATGTGGCACTGCCCCAGCCACCGTGCAAACAGCGGGGGACTTGCACTAATCTCCCCGCCCCCATGGCGAAACTGGTCGAACCTCCACCGGCAGGCTGGGCTCCCGTGACCGCACCCTTAAGGGCTAGGGTCAGTCTGTGCCGCCGGGCATTAACAAAGCCGTCGGACCCGGGCACGAACATGCCCCTGACCTTTCAACATATGCTGATCTGATGTCGTGATCCAAGCGGAATGCGACGACACATTAAACATCTAAATGATCCCCTTAGAACATTCGTTTGGACCTGTGGTCGCGGACGAAGTCTATCGTGCGCTGTGACTCGCCCGTTCGAGCTGGAGTGCCTAATAGTACCAGCTCGAGGGCGCTAGCTGGCGGACGCCCCTACCGCCCATGCAAACCCATGGGGAGGTGGGGGGCAGCTGCCGGGCTCCAGACGAGCCGATAAAGCGTGGTGCTGGTCGCCCCCCTGACTGGGGGGGGGGGGTGGGGTGGTGGCGTAAAAAGACATCCCGCTCTGCGCTACCCGGGGTCAATACCCCTCGATTCTATCGCCGGCCCAATCCCAGACCACAACCACAGCTGGAAACGGCACTCTGCCAGCCCCAGATATAGCACTTCACCGCCGCCGCCCGGGGATCTGCCGCGTGTGAGGAGTCCATGCTGAGGTCCTCGACAGGGGAGCTGGCCTGATACAGCCCCGTACACGCACCCAAAGTGGCCAGGCCGGATGGGCCGGAAGAGAGCGTTCCCACACCTCCTCCCCACCCAGCGAGCACAGTCCCCACCGGACCTCTGGCGGCCGATGGGACCCACGGGGAGACAATCTACTCCCTCCACAACAACCAGCGCGAACTCCAGGATAGCGTGGACCTCGTGTCCAGCTAACGAAGACACACAAGGCCTGGCACGGCCCCTGAGGCCGGCCCCTTCTTCGGGTTTTGCCCTGGCTGCCGGGCCCATTGCTCCGCTTGCTGCCCTTTGGAGCATCGCCACCGGAGCCATGGGGGGGGGGGAGGGCTAAAGGGAACACGCCGAGGGTGGAACGAGGAGCGGAGAAGCTCTGTCATGTGCCGCTGCTAGGACCGGCCTGCGCAGCCTGATGCCGGGAAGCCTGAACCCTTCCTATAGCCTAGCCCCAAACCAGTCCCTCGCCACAGCCCAGGTCAAACGCACCAACTCAGCGGGCCTCCTGCAGGGACGTTCCCGGGAGCTTGCAGCTGGGGCGGGGGGCCACTCCGCCAATGGCGTGCGTGGAGGGCCCTGGGGTTCAGGAGATTGACTAACCTCGCTTCAAAGCCGGCCAACTCAGGACACCGGGACCCGCAGCCGAACAGCAGCACCACCAACCAGACGGCGTGTCCGGGCGCGCGAAAGAGGACGACAAAATGGTGGGGGGAGGAATATATACCCCTCCCCCTGTCCTCGCGCCCCGGAAGAGATGCTTGCCTAGCGCGCTGCGCCAAGGCTTGGGGGACTCCTCCCTGAGTCCCTGCGGGGGTGTGGGGTGCCCAGCTGGCACTAGAGGGCTGCCCTCGTTAGTGGCCCCCTGCGGGGGCCTCGGACAGCCGCATTTCTAGTGCTTTGCAGCAGTTTTAAAATCGTCTTAGACTTTCTCATTGCTCAAATGGGTGTAATTTCGGATATATATATATGTTTGCCTCGTCTTCATTGCTTGATTTTGCTCGTGAAAAAGTGTCACTCATAGTCGATGAAATGTCACTCATAATTACACTAAAGTTATGAAAATGTCACACATAGCAATCTGAAACCTTGGCAGCTATGAAACCATACCGGGTTCCCCCTCTGCTTACACTCGGCACACATGGCCATGCGGTGCTCCCACCCCCTCAACCCTTCAGCTCCTGGCATCACTACATCACCATTGATGGGTGTTTTTCTTCAAGGATCCGCCTGGTTCTATATGTTCCTGACCCATACCGGGACCGGACCATGATGGCCATCCTCTCTCCGCAACCACCGTATATCTTGGGTTCCTTCCGCCTCTGTCATGACACTGGCGCTATCTTACTTGGGTGCATTGTCATGCACACCATCTCCCAGGATAACCATTCACCCCGCGACTTTATTGCGATCTCACAGGCACTGTAGGAACATCCTTAGACACACAGCCTTTAACATGCGAATGTGTAAGCACCTCTTCCATACTGGTGGTTCTAATCACCTTCCCAAGGCGGCTTGCCCTCTTTCTCCTCTTCATTATGTTTCCTGACTCTCTTAAATTTGTATTTCAAGTTTATTTAGTTTGGATCAATCTTTTGAGCTAATGTGCTCTAAAATAAAACATTTAGTGTTATTTTTGCCACAATGTCTTGTGGGAAGATCGCTGAAACTCTATTGTAACCAAGGTCCCTGTCCTAATGTACTGTAAAACAGCGTTTGCCACAGATTTTCTAAGAGTTTCCTCTTAATTATACTGCAAGGCTGCTTTTAAATACAATTCTATCCACAGTTGACTAAAAATATTGATAAGGCTGAATAAAAAGGTAGCATGTTCCTAAAAAGAGTAAATAAAAATATAGAAAATAGATTTGAGAAAATACCTCTAAAATGCATTTTGTGCTCTACAGTTGTGGTACAGTCTAAACTTTTTCCGAAAAATCCGAGGGCGAAAGCCAGCTTCCTCTCTCCTTGACCTACCTTTTATGCTACGTCGGTATTGGGGGCCTTATCCCCAAAACTCTTTACTCCTGGTAACGAGCTTGAGACTGCACTGAAGCCTAGGAACCTTATCCAGAAAAAAACTGCACTGCATGATAGGATAGGAAACCAGCATATAGTCAAAGGGCACTAACGCCCAATCCTCAATTGAATCACTGACACACTAACCCACCACTCTCCATCGCTTTTTAAGGACACTATGGAATTTAATAGAGTAACTATATAGCTGAATAATGTTAAGAAAAATACTCAAATTCATGCAGTTAAAAAGTGCAGAACTACAAGCCATTGTATGTAGTTTTGAGTATTTATTAGCGTAACTGAATTAAATAAAAATAGCACTTATTAATATGTGCAATAATACGTCAACGTCTCCATATTTACACTTCACATGTTTTGAGCAGTAAGGCAGCTTTGAAGAATTGTTTAGACCAAAGCTCCCCTTTAGGTCTGTGGCACATACTGAACTGCCAGTGCAGACCACCTGTCAGATTTCATTTAGTAACTTCATAGGAAAAGACCCGATATGAATGACATATAGCGATGGAGATCTATGTCTACTACCACATATTATGGATATTGCGGGTGAGTTACATCCAATTATGCAGTGGTGGATTGGGAGTTCTGTTTTGATTCTTTTTACCCATTTCATGAATGAGGAGTCTGTGCCCTATGCAATCATCACTTCCCAAAGGAACAATTAATTGTTTTCTTTGGAGGTTTATGAAGAATCCCTGTGTGGTCCATCAGGTTTAAGGCAAAGTTCGTATCCGAGATGATGTCTCTTCCTGGGAAACATCCATGTTGTATATTAGATGAGAGAGTTCCTGTCAAAGAGGAGATCTTCTTGAAAAGTATCTTAGCAAATCTTTTTCAGTCTGCATTTAAGCATGGTATTCGTTTTTAGGACTGACATTGTCTCGATGTTTGGAGGACAACAATATTCTGGTTGCCTCTCAGGTAGGGTTTAGGGTGGGGCATAGTATGGAGACAACCCTGATGGCCGCCTCAGCTGATAAATTAGGCATGGCCAAGGAGATATGATCACGAGATTAGAGGCATTGTGAACTCAGACCCTCTCCTAAAAATTTAGCCACAAATTTGGGCATTCAAAATAATTAATCGCTCAGCATGAGAAATCAGGTGGGAGTGGTTTGTGGATCCTGATACAGATTTCTCTGAATGTGCAGAAAAAAATTGAAATAGGGTCCCCTGCACTGATGCAAGACAATTATTCAGGCTCTAGTGTCCAACCGCTTAGACTATGGCAATGCGCTGTATGTTTCCATAAACGATTCCTTGTTATCTCACATACAGATCGTGCAGAATCAGGGACGTTTTAAGGATTTTGGGAGCCCTGGGCCAAATGTATTTTGGGGCCCCTGTTCGAAACAGCTTTGATTTTATGATCCAGTTTCAGCTCTTTCATGCCCTCTTTGGTCACATTCTAAATGTGTGTGCACATCTCATTTTCAGGGATAGTGATGTGTGTTTTCAGTATTGTAACACAGCAGCAGCTCACTAATATTACTACAAATAATCTCTGTCACACCCTCCCATTTCTCATATGTGAGGTCCTGTATTGATCTAAAAGAAACTTTTTATCATGGATGTAGCATTGAACATAAACACATTTTGTCTGCAAAATGTCTGTGATAGACTCTCACACATTAAAAATAAATGATAGAAAAACGCTATTTACAACAATCTGGTCACATATTATTCAAAGACATCAGGGCAAGACTGCAGAACATAGCTGGCTCTATCAGGGGGGCCCCTGAAAGGCTAGGGCCCTGTGCCGGAGCCCACTTTGCCCATGCCTTAAAACGTCTCTGTGCAGAATACAGAAGCTAGGCGTGTCTGCAATCGGCCTCCTTGTACTTCCCCACAACCACTTCCAAAAACTCTCCATTGGATTCTAGTAAGGAAATGCAGCGTGCTCAATCCGCTTTCCAGACTCACTGAGCCTTGCATGGTGATGGTGGTGGCCCTCATTATCTTCAAACATGGGCCAGCTTTTACCAACCTGCTAGAAGCTTTGATCCGCTAACTGGACTTTGGCCTCCCCGCCACAAATCCATAAGGTTAAAACTGGGGGCTGTTCCTTTGCATATCTTGCCCCACATCACTGTAAGAATCTTCCGCTGGATATAGGTCTGTGCAAGAGTTTGTCCTTCATCAAGACATGTCTGTCCTGAATACTATATCTTCCCCCTCTTCTGTGCTCCCTGTGCATTGTTGTTCTTCTAGCTCCAGGATGCCCCTTCAGGGATGAGTGGTTGCAAATAATTTAGCACAACATTGTGAAGGGTTCTCATGTGTATTGAAATGCCATTCTGGCCTGAGGAAGCTTTTATCTTGGTAAGCTTGTGTACTAATATTCTTGAGTTGTTATCTCAGGCCTTCAGACTTGTAAAATACGAACATGCGCCCCACATTTGATTTATCAGCTTGTTGATGGGAGGCCTTGTATCTTTTCTGCTTCTCGGACAAAGGAAAGCATGCAGCCAATCTTCATAAATGAATTATTGTTTGTGTCTGCAGGATAGATGACATTGTATGCATCAGTAATGAAGGGCAAACATGTCCCAGTTTGTCTTATGAAACAGATTCAGTGCTTGTCTCTGCCATGCATAGCAGTTTCTTTTTTGGGCTACCAGGAGCATATATACAAAAGTATTTACCAATGCATGTTTACGCACCTTTTCTTCACATTCATTTCAAAGATTGCATACCGCTTCGTATACTATGTCTGGCACTCTCCACAATTGTGTTGAATGAAGCAATACCGAAAAATCTCTATTTCAAATGTGTTTTCAAGAGGTCATCAAAAAAACGATGCTGCAATCTCTCTCTTTCTCACCTTAAAACTGCACCCAGCTTCTGCAAGAGAACACTCGTGGCTCTGTAAATGCTTGTTCGGAAAGTCTGTTCTAATAAAGAAGGGGAACAATATAAGATAAATTAAACCAAACCTATTGCAAAACGAGACGGCTTTTCCACAGTGTTATGTCACGTCCCTTCTGCGAGTTACACCAAACAGTCTCAGATACAGTGGCACTGTTTCGCAAAAGAGTCGGACACCTTTCTGAGCTCACATGGGTCCATATTTCCACAATTTTCATATTCACAAAAGTTTTCCATGTAACTTCTGGAAACCTGCAACAGCTACAGATTTCCATGAAGGTTCCTGTAGAACGGTTTGTGAATTCCAGCTTTACTTGCAAGAATACACATGCATATAGTTGTATTTTTAGGTCTCGAACAGACAGCTGTAGCTGTCTCTCGGAGACCTCTTGTTATCAAAACACATACATACACACAGTAAAGAAAAATAGGCCTTCAGCCTCTTGGCTGTTAGCACTTTTAGAAGCTGCATCTGCAGAGTGGGTTGTTATTAATGCATAGCCATATTTCATGGAAGGTTACATAGGGCTTCAAGTAGTATTTCGTCATACCCTCCACTATTACTACCCCCTTGCTGAGTCTGTGCACCACTTACACCCCAGAATCAAGAATAGCCTACAATCACAGTGTTTGATTTAGGCTGCCTTGCTTCTTTTGCATCATTCATTAAGTAATCCGACAGATGCATTCCTGACAGACAGCAGGGCATGTAGCTTTAAATGAAACATCTCCTCTGCAAATTTTCGACACAGGGGCAGACTGTCCTTTCATTTCATAGGACATTTCCCCAGTGGGCTGGAGCTTTTGGAAGCCGGTTTTGTGAGTTCCATGTCCGCTGCTGTCGCCTCTGTCACTTTATTGCAGCGGGCACAATGGCAGACACGAGCAGAGAGAGAAGAGGGAAAGAGGGGCAGTAGGAGGCCTGGAAAGATCAGAGAGAGGGAGAGGGAAGAGTGAGAGAAGTAGAGAGACAGAAGTGGATGGGAAGAGAGTCTATGAAGTGAGGGGGGCTGGTTTGTACATTTTTGTCAGGGATGCTTTTGTTTGCCAGTCCAGTCCTGCTTCTGTATAAAGAGGAAGAGGTTGTCCGTTGTCGGCTTCTTCTTGCTGTATTATACTGGGGGTTCCAGGAGAGGAGTAGCAAGCTGGGAGTCACGCATGCAGGACCAAGCAGCTTTAAAGGGCATTGTGTACGTATTTTCAACTTGCATGAGATGACCAGTGTGTAATTATATCTATGCTGCAAGCAACCTCACAGCAGGTTTCTCAGACAAGCCGAAGAGATTGATATACGAAAGAGACCACCTCCTATGCACAGTATCCTGAAACTGAGGAGCTGTGGAGGGGATCTAAACAAGGTTTGAGTTTATACTGTAGACTTTTGGCTCAGGTGGTGCACTGTCCCTTCACTGGTGTTAGTCTGTTTTCTGTTTCTATGAGTCACTACCACTAATCTGCTGACTCAAATGATGGTGCCTTTTGAGTTTGATCTTCAGTGAGGTCATATCCTCTCTTGAGTTGATCACACTTGTATCCCAACTGAGACCAGTGCTAACAGTTGTTGCACTGACAGCAGCTTGAGGGATAAGGCGCCCTGTTCTCCAGCAAGGTGCCCAATCCTACTTGGTATGAATGGGTGTTCAAACCCTGACAGAACGGTACTACAAGCAGACTGTGTTGCAGTGCTTAGAATGCATGAAGGTAAGGATTTGGGAGTGAGAGTATTTCAGGTGAGGGCCGATGTCTGCCAGTGACTTATAGGTAAACGTAGCTCACAGTGCCAACCAGAGTTAGAGTTGTAGAACTGTAAAAGTGTTCCTGTGAGCTTATACTGGAAAACCTACCTTGATTGCTGTGCCCAATAAGGATGTGGCATTAACAGTTCCCTGCAGGCAGAAATAGTTGAATATGAAGGGCAGAGGAATGGTCACCTACACTTTACAGCTTAAAACTAAGGTCTGCGAGATGCTGCCACCTCAGGTTATACAGCACACAGGCTGGTATTAATATTATCTTGTTATGAAAGGCTAGGCAGGGTTGTTGGAGGTGGTGATGCCATTTTTTTTTAAAAACACGCATGAGTATCAATAGTGTCTAAAGGTTTGTGCATGCCCGGTTCCCCTTGCCGCTCTAATGCGTTGGTGCTTTCTTCTGAAACATAACATGAGCTACTATATTTTTCAGTGTACGTTTTTTTTTAATGAAGAGGAAAATGTTTTGATGAACGCTGCTTGTGTGTGCAGTGGCAGCTATAGATAGCTACACACCCAGAAGTCGCTCTTGAGGAATCTGATTGAAGCAAACTTGAACTTTTTCGTGTTTTATTTTCATTTTGCCTCAGAGAGTTGTGGTGTAAGCCATTGGGTGCGTCATGGCACATGTTCATTCGAGGACTACAAATATTCATCTACACTCCTTTTTTAATTTCACCAGTGCAAGTCTAATACCCTTCAGGCTGGCATTTCCTATTCCTTCCTAATGAGCACCCTCCAACCCAACCACCTAGTGGTGGCCCTATTACAACTAATATCATACTTTCAAGCCTCAACAAACAGGCACAATGATTTCAGTGTCTACAATATCTCAAGGAGGTTATTGTTTAGCAGGTGTCCAGCACCCCAACATGAGTTTATTGTCTTCTGTAAAATAGCAAGCACTAGCAAAGGCAATAATTCCGGACTTTTGTTTTGGCCAAAGCTTCTTGTTGATGTTGTTCATCACAAAAAATGGTTATTGCTGATGTTAAACAGCATTGCCAAACAAAAAGCCCCAGTGTAATGTATACTTGTTCATGCCTCATCACACATGCACACCTATGTGTCAAAGCACTACGGCAACCCCAGCCTCATGACGTTTATATATGTATGTATCTCCATGTGTGCACATGTATGTATCATGACTCTGCAGCAATTGGTTGGCTTAATTGTCCCTTTCGTTTCCTTACTATTTATTTGTCAGCTTGTGTGAGCATTATTTCCTCTTCTTTTGTATGTCTCTCCTCCGGAGCATGGAACATTACTTGTGTCCTTCCACTGATCACTTTTGCAGCACTACTTTTTTCGCTTTGGTTATGCACTTCACAATAGTTTATATGTTTTCTAGCTGTCCCCCTCATATACTGCTCTTCCCCTCTCCACAGTGCTCCGTGTGGCTCTGTCTAACTCATGTGCTTCTCCCACCCCTCCTCAGTGTTGTGCTTTTCCTCATGTGCTTCCCCCTTCTTTGCTTTCTCACCTGTGGGATACCCGCAAAAATGTGCACTCCTCTCTACAGCCCATGTGCTTCTCTTGTCCCACACTCCCATCTCTCCTCCATGTTCCTATCTCTCCTCCATGTTGCTTTTCCCAGCTCTCCTTATTGCCTCCCCCACTCGCACCCTCCGTATTGCTTCCCTCCACCCGTGCCCTACAGGTTGCTTTCAACCACTCGTGCCTCCCAACAAAACCCTCTTTATCCGGACATAAAAAGAGAGAAAAAGTGCCCACTTCCTGTTATAGGCGCACATGCGTGTTGCGCACGACAATTAGACATTGTGGTCTGCTGGCAGAAGCATGCCACCATCCCTGTGATAGCAACGAATCAGTGTCACAGTTTATATTCATAAGATATGTTGAACTGCGACCCACTACAATTCTGTATTTTGTGAACCGACCTACACAAAAACAATTCAAAGAGACATTTTTTTCTCTTTCTATGCCTGATGCATTATGCATCACACATAGAAATAGGAAATAACGAGGAGGAAAACTATTTTTTTCCTCCTTACTCCATCCTGTGGACGGTATCCTGATTTGATTCAATCCCAGGTTTGCAAACCTTTGTAAATCTGGAATTGTTTCAAATCTTCGGGTGGATGCAGAGGAATGCCTATGCTCCACCCATGGAACGCCTCCCAGAACGAAATGTAGCGTAATGCTGACTAAGCCACTGAGTTGCGCTACATTTCTTTACAAAGCTACCCAAGGTGGAGTAAATGTAAATTGCCCCTTGCATGGCTTTGTAAATATTACTGAATTCTTTGCATTGTCTTTGCATCGCCTTGTGCGTGCAAGAACAAGAAAATACTTCATGATTCTGAGCTGCAGTGAGCAGAACCCTGAAGTCTATGTAAATATTGGCATGTGCTTCGTAGCAGCTGTTTCAATGCAAAGGACCTCGTCATTCACTACGAAATAAACCCTAGTGTTAGAAGTAAACAATTAGATGCAGTGAAACACCACTTGGTGACTTGAATTCTGTTTTTCATCAGCTTTGTGGCGTTATCTATATAATAGAAAAGCAGATGTGCGCAGGCCCTAAAATCGTCTGACGTCACACTCTAAGTACATTTATCTCATGTCATAAATATATCCGGTATTAGAGTGGCAAATAGGAGACGGGCCCAGATGGTAGCAGTGATTACAGCGGCACGCGCACAGCAGGTGAGTGCAGGACGCACTCCACGGTGCTGTTAATTCTGGGAGAGCGAGCAGCTGCCCTGACAAAGGTTTGCATGCATAACATTGGTAATGGAATATTTATTGAAATGCAAATAGGTACATCTGTTCTCACAGTTAGGTAAAGTATCGTGGTATTTTAAGGAGTAACCACTCGGTAGTAACCACCAGCTGTACGCTGGTCAGTCTTATTAGCACAAATGGACAGCCGTTGGGCACTGGTGAATTTGATTTTGATTAATCTGATTACATTTTTATTTCTAGAGCACGTGATTACTAAGAAGGTGTCCTGACGATGATAGAGAGAACATTTTGAACGTTTTCAGATCACGCAAAGCTAAGCTTTAAGGTACTTCTGGAAACGAAAGTGTCGGATATTGAGCGAATATGTCTTTGCAAAGAATTGTAAGTTTTGCAAGTTTGGTAGGAAAAGGCACGACCTCTTTCACAAATCTTTCTGATATTGGTGAGTGTTGCAATAACTGTTCTAGCAAAATAAAGAACGCTTTATGGGTGACAGAACTGGAAAGGTTATGTTAAATATCCAGGAGCAGTATTGTATAAGGGTTTTATGACAAATTTAGAGACATCTGAAAATGTCTCTTTTCTCAATAGGCAAACAGTGCAGGGTTTTTAAATAGAGAGATACAGACGATCGATCCGGCAGGTTAAATAGTAGTCTGGCTGCATAGTTTTGAAGGCCAGGGTCTTCCTTAGAGATCGTAAATTGATAACAGAACCATCATTTGTTTGGAATGTGTGATAGACTGATGAGATAGCACCTCTCATATTAGGACTTGGAAGTACAGACATTCCTGGAAATGTCATATACCAGCCCCATCTGCTGCCAAGAAAGTAAGGGCCGAATTTATCAAACAGTTGTGTCGCCCTTGCGCACACAACAGGGCACAAGAGCAACGCATCTCTTAAGTTAGATTTATCAAGCCACGTAAGGCCACCTTTTGTGGCCCTGAGTGGCTTGATAAATCTAGAGTAACGCAGCGCAGCGCAAATTGCTGCGTTGTGTCACTCTGTCCCAGGGAGGCGTTCCCTGGGTGCAGAGTGGGTGTTACCAGGTATCCACCCATGGATTTTGGTGCATTCCCAGATTAACCATTACTGGTAGACCTGAGAATGTGTCAAAATGCTATGCATCCCCAGGGGAGGCATAACGGGGAGAAATATCTGTATTTCCCCTCGTGTTTTCCTCTTTCTCAGTGTGCTGTATTCTGCAGCGCACATAGAAGGAGGAAAATGCCTCAGGGGATTTTTTTGTGTTGGAATGTCTCCCTTCATGCACAAACACAATCCTGCTTACAACGCAGGCACCCTTGCTGCATGGTGCAAGGGGGCCTGCGTTGGTGATACGCAGCATCTTGTGTGCCAGGGCAGGCAAGACAGGATTGTGCTATATAATGTTAAATACAGCGCATTCCTGCCCTTTTCCTAACTTGCAGTGCAGCACAGAGCAGTAAGGTAACTTGCTGCGCTGCATATTTTTTTCATAAATATTCCCCAAAGTCTCATCCTCCTAAAGACGATATTAAGGTCCTGTTCCAAAGAATCTATGTACAAAATATGGCCAAACACTTTATTTTAGACTGCAATTTTCAAATATATTGGCTAAAATGGCATAGTTTTATTCTTGCAGTTCCGAAGAGGAATGCCTGTAAAATTACAATCAGTCAAAGCCTGGTTCAAGAGCACTATTTCTCTGCATGAAAAAAATAATGTATGTGATTTTATGAAAATTGTGTACATGTCCTTCAGGGATGCTTAGTGGGCAGTAGGGTGGAATGTTAAGCTAACATGCATTATGTGCATAGGTGTAGTAGGTGATCTGGTCAAAGTCAGACCTAAAAAGAAGCAGAGTAATGGTTTATTGACAACATTCAAAGTTAGGTAGCTAAACATAAACTTCAGCTTTTAAAGTATATGTCTCAATGCTATATGTTTTGCTGATATGGGGTAAATATTGTGAATAAACTATTGTTGTGGAATACTGCTGTGCTGTGTTTCAATATTTTATAATAACAGCTTTTTTAAAAATAGTGCTTCATACTAAATTTTTTATATCTGTGAGTGCTGTACATTGGGGAAAGTCACAAGTTCAGGCTGACCATATTGGAGTGTAGGTCGGATACAGAAATCAGGTTAGTCCCGATAAAAAAGTTATCTACCCAAAGTCTGGTGCGAAGAGTTCCATTCGCTCTGGAGGAAGCTGCGAGGAGCAGGGAGAGCGTCATGGATGGTCATCACTGTAGCGCAAATAGCAGGCCAGGCAGCACAAGCTGTTGTCCCTGTTGCTTGAAGGCGTCAGGCATCGCAGACGGTTGTTGATGAAGCTTTGAGCTGGCAGACGCCACGGACTGTTGTTGCCATAGCACAAAGAGCAGATCCAAATTGCAGTTCATTGCTGGCAGTTGATACAGCATGATGAATTGGGTTCACTGGAGCTTCGTGCTGGTGGTCGCTGCAGGTGGCAGAGTCTCGGCGTGACTGGACCCGTTCGCAGACACAAGGACCCAAAAACTTCAGGATTCCACCTTCTTTCACAGAAGAAGCTCAACTGATACTAGACAAGGGTCTCAGATCTGAGAAGGCGCCCCTTGTGGATAAGGAACTTACTCAAGCAGAGGCCAGCAGGTCCATTGCAGCAGGTCAGCTGGGCAGTTGCAGGGAGTCCTCTTGAGCCTGTTGAGTCCTTCTAGCTCAGACATAAGGTCAGGAGACAGGAGGTCAGCCAACTGATCCTTGGAGTCACTCAGGTAGCCTGGGATGGAGGGAGCAGATCCAGTCTCCCTTCTCAGAGAGCATGGCAGTCCTCGAGCAGCAGGGCAACCCTCTGGGGGATCAAGGCCGCCCTCCAGCAGCAGGGGAGTCCTCTGGGGAACAAAGCAATCCTTCTTCTGTAATGTCCACAAGTCCAATAGTGTACAGAAGAGTGGCTCTAGTGGTAAAATATTATGCCTTATGCCAGCCTTAGAAGTGGGGGGATTCATATACTATCCCCGTGCAGTGGCGGCTCGCAGAGGGAGTGCTGCGGGGCGGTGGGGAGGGGCGGGGGAGGGGCTGGGTGGGGGGGTAGTGTAGTCGGACATACGACGGGCAGGAGTAAGGTAAGTAAATGCATAAATAAAACTATTTACCTTGCGCTCGCTGCATCGCCAACACACAGGAGCTCAAGGAAAAAAAATGTAACAAACTTTTTGTCACGGTAGTGTTGTTAACGAACATCACTGGAAGACTCCCAAAAGTGTGAATAGTGTAGAGTATCCATAGCCCTCCAATAGGACCAAAGCTGTGGGGGTATCTTGAAGGTGAGTTACTGTGAAGACACTTACAGGAAAGATGATGGCACTGTGTCGCTGGCGGTTCGTAATCTGGCTACCTTGAGCTCTAAGCCCTGGCCGCCAGGTATGGTGTTTACATGAACTTTGCAGACTTTCTGATGGGATTCTCTGCTATTCAGAAGCATGGCCTATATCAACTGATGATAAATAGTGTGAGTGAGGTGAAGGCTTCTATGAGGAACCTGATGACTATGGTATTTTGTGTCAAGAGATTGCAACTCATGGGTAAAGGCTGGTTGCACGTGGCAGACATGCCATAGAGTGTGTGTGTTTCTGGTGCTTCATGTTTATTTACCTCTAAATGTGTGGTGTAATTCCTTCTAAATGCGATGAATCATTTGCGTGCATCCTGACCAGAGGAGGCTGCGTCCTTAAAGCCCATGCTTCTTACCTGCAATACACTCTTGCCGTTGTGTAGATTTCAATATAGAGTGTGACGCAGGTGATAAATCGCACAACTTTGCACGGTATGCAGAGCCCTGTTCTTACAATGCAAGCCTTTATCAGCATTTTGTATCTGCTCAGCTGGTTTCAATTTCCGCCCACCCTTAGCATGCCTTTGCAGATTTATAGGCTCTACACCCATTCCTCATCACAGATATCTCATGTAATGTTGTTCCTTCAGTTGCATCTGATTCCACTGTGAGGGACATCACATCAGTTCATAAGCTTTATGCCAATCTTTAGAAAGCTGAAGAACGAGCTCTATATGATGGCTGCAGTGCATAACAAGAAGAATCTTTCCTTAATGCGCCTGAACTTTGGGTGACCCGACATGCATGAGGATCTATTGCAAGTCAGGGCAGTTAATGGACAATGGGAGCTTTTTCAGCTGGTCCTTTTTACATGAAGCAGGTGCACTCGAACATATGACCACAGGCTGTACAGCTGAATTAATAAATTGCATTAGGTTTCATAGTTACTACACCAATTTAATGCTGCTTACATCTGTTTAAATTGGTTATTATTTACTAAGAATGCCACTGTTGCGATCCGTGATTTTTGGTAATATATTTTCCACATTAATCTGCACTTTACTCTCCAAAGAAACCATCAATAATAAATTCTAATCTGTTTGATGCAGATGAAGCCTTTCTAATGGCAACACAGCGGTATGCAAACCTGTGTTACCAAAACACTGCATAACCTTACTACAGTGCACTGCAAATTCCATGTTATTACCACGTAGGGGAATATGCTATATGTAACCATTGTAGAGACTGAGGAGGGGCCATAATTGGAGGTGAAGCCTCTAGGGGGTAAGGATGCCCTATACTCCCTCAACAATAGTGGTAAATAGCATGTTACATTCACCAGATTGGCATGCATGGTGTAAAGTCGTGCATGTGAATTATTAGTAAAAGTATTTTGATATTTACACTGTCATTGTCAATAAGTGAAACAGGGTTTATTAGTACACATGGTGCAAATAACATATGTTAGTTGGCAACAATTATTTTCACTGATGTTAAAAAATATGACAAATTTACATGGATTAGTATGAAACTTTCCAAAAATAAAGTTTATCGACTTTGGCTCTTTCATCGAAAGTATCGCAATTATAAAACAAGGGTATTTTTCTTCTTGTTGGGCAAGTACTGAAGCATGGTTTGAAATATGTGGTTAAAATATCTACAAACATTAGCAGGATACATAGAACATAATTCAGCTGTATTTTGGTGTTTATGTTTGCAATAATAGCATTTGTTTCAAGAAGAAATTTAGATAAGTCCCCCTATAGGTACTCAGAACAGCTTAAAGAAAGAAACAAAGTTGGTGTTCCTAGGTTTCTGAGCATACATTTCAATTCTCAATGTCTTCGAAACCAATATTCATTTGTCCCTCACTGACATGCCATAATGTTGATCAAGTTATTTTCTAGGTTCACATCTTTTGCCAGTTCCCGTCCGCATCACATGTGCAACAACATAAGAAGTGACTGAAAGTTTACTTTTGTACAAGAGTGTGAAAGGATAAGGAATGTCTTGACAAAAACGCAGATCTTTTAAATATAATCTTTGGCTTGATACTCTGATGCAGAAATTTGTGCTGGACGATCATCATAGCATTCCGCTTTCCCAGTAGGGAATAAGTGTGGATAACATCTTGCTTCCAAAGTTTTTTTCCCCAAACACTAATTGGCTCTCCTCTAGCTTCCCTGATGTGATAGAGTTCTAAACCATCACCCATGATATCTCTTGAGTGAAGTGGGTGTATACTGTAATGTTCAAATATTTCTTCAGCTTCTTCGGTAATGATCTTTTGAAAGTGTCCAGTAACATTTTCTCTTCCAATAGATAAATAAGAGGGTGAGATAAAGTGTTCTATGTCAAAATCTTTATAGTAGATGTTGTGTTTTTTTAAGGTAAGATATAGCTTTGTGAACCTTGTCAATACTTAATAGTTCCTGCCAAATTGTTTTGTCTTTTGAAGGTACTACATTGACTATAACCAGTAAAGGTTCCTCTAATTTGTGTTGTATTCCAAGAGTGGTAACGTTTTTTTGATTTTTTGAAATCTAAGGGAAGGGAAACTACTTTCCCTTTCAGTGCACAAACTAATTCATGTGATTGAAATTTTCCTGATTTTGGTCACATCCTGATAATAATTTGAAAAGGATGTACAGTTTGTATTAAATTACTGTCATATACATTAAGTTGCAGTACCTCAGATGGTATTGGATTAATTTCCAAATTGATATGAATACCCCGGGATAGCATTAAGTTATGCTCTAGTTTTTCTAGGAAGTAGTTGCATATTATCTGATAGTCATACACATCAGATCAATTTTCCACAATTAGATATAGACAAGAAATTCTCCAGGCAATTTTGTTCTCATCCTCAGTTTTGTCAACGAGGACTGTAGTTTTCCCCTGCTTTGATAATATGTTCTGTGGCAACAAATGCAAATTTGATTTGGTTTTTCCAAACTGGTTTCTTGAAACTGAAAAATGTCCATTTTGTAATTGTCCAAGTTCATTAATGCATTTTTTAATGGATTCAGAGTGAAGACAATATATGTAGAGATGTTGTTGTCACGTACTGCACCAAAGTATTTACAATGAATGTACTGTGTAATACTCTTCACTTGTGCTGGATAAGATTAAAGTAGAGTATTATTGAGTAATTGCAAGGATGGTGTTTTGAAAAATTATAATGTGCAAATAAGTTTTTGTATAGATGAACGTGTGTGGAAATCATCTTGATGTGATGGCAGGTGAAGTCACACATGGTTTTTTTTAAGGCAACTTAAAGAATGTTCTTGTACGTTAGTGAAGGTCCGATCTGGGCACAGGTCCATAGTCTGTAGTAATTTAATTGTGTTGAGAACAATTGATTTTTTACATCTAACCACAAAATGTCAGCATGGAAGTATCTTGAATTTTGTAAATGGAAGTGTAATTTCATTCATATACAGGTTGTTTTTTTCTCTCCAGTACTACATCTACAGAAATATTTATTTTTTTACAATTTGTTTTGCTGTATCCCTGCTACACTTTGATGTAACACTTCATATAAACGTCCTTTATCTGTGACGGAAAATACACAATTATTGTGTTAATGGTAAGCCTCTACATGAAAGTATGGTTCAGTACTGGAGGTATGTCTCCAATTTCCATGGAAAATTGTTCAGGGTTTTTTTCTTGTTAGTTCTTTCTTGCATAGTTTATGTAGGTAATAGGCTGACATTTAACAGCCCAGCCTTTTCATCTGATTAAAAATAATAATAAACATTTTCCTTTTCACAGGAAATGCTTTTTCAACAATACCATGAACATATTGTTTCTGTATGAGTGTGTCAATTTTTTTCTCATGAAAGAAAGTGTTTGGGGTAGCTTTGGAGGACACAAATTGTATACTGCTGTACATTAATGTTCCAAATGTTTTTTCTTCCTTTCATAATGTGAACATTTTTAGAATACTTATAATTTTTAGACTTGTGATGTGTACCTGCTAAATTTTGCTCTCTTTGGTTTTTTTCATAGCAAGGGTACTGCTATCCATCCCAGTGTTTGTAGAAAAATTCTTAATATTGTAAGTAGTCTTACCAGTACAGTTGTTTGGCTCTACAGGTCTTTGTTCTATCTGTGCATTTTGTTGTTGTCTCATTTGTCTGCTGTAAAGCTTCATTTGTTGCCCCTTGCCATAATTTGTTGTAGGCATGTTTGTAATCCAAAGCAAATCTTGTGGTTGAAACACATAAGAAATTATTAATTTCACAAATAAAAAGGCATGGGCAATATTGCCCCTTTTTGGCTATATAAACATGAAGTATATTTTACCTCAGAGTATGACATAATAACATATACCTGTTGTATGATACAATTTGTAGTTGATGATGTATAATCTGTAGTAGGTGTTATATATTTTGAAAGAACAAATAGAGCTATTTTACTTTCCAACCGTCACCACTGTGGCAATGGTTGAAGATGATACTTAGTACTATTGGGCTATGTTCGTAGCCCAGCTACTGGGATCAGCCAATCAAATATATTGTGACTTCTTTCTTTTTTATGTATTGTTTTTGTTTATTGGTTTCCATTATTATGTTCTCCACATAGTAGTGAGTGTAGTTCACAGGTAGATGGCTGTTCCATTTTGTAGGACAGGTGTGCATAAGGAAGATTGTTTGTGTTTGACTTATTGGGCATAGTTTTAATTTTTTGTACCAGAGAGCACGCAAAGAAAACTTATGTAGATTAAGATATATGCTATTTTTTATGGATTTGTTTATTGGTTTCCATTATCATATGACCATAAATGGGTCTTTCAGTTGTTCATGTAGTTAATCTGAAACATTACATATGCAATCTAGTCTATTTTTGGGGCTTCCTTGCTATTTTGAGTAGTATTGTGCTACATGTGAAGCCCAAAGTGAACATATATCATGAGGTTTTAGCCCTTATAACTTCATAACTGCATCAAAACATCACTTATCAATAAGGATAATCTAAACTCTATAATGTGTATTGCTGGCAAATTTAATCAAAATCTTTTCAGCTGTTTCTGCTCTACTTTGAATAAGAAAAGTATCAAAAATAAATTGGGGAAAAAAATCTGTTTTGGGACCCCCCCTTTTATCTTTGCACCCCCTTAATGATTCACCACAAACATTTGCAACATCTCAAAATGCAGAAAATGCGATAGGTCTGGAAAGTTTTGTGGAGATTCATCAAATGTGTGGAAAGTAAATAGGGAGGAAAAATCTGATTAATTCTTATGCCTGGGAATCCTAACTATAACTACAGAGTTGCTACCACTACCGTAGTTATAGTTAAGATTCACAGCTATTGGGATTTCTCAGAATTTTGGTCACTAATACCTTTGCGCCTGCTTGACAAATCTCCATGAAACTTTGTAGATCTATTCCTCCTTTTACATTGGGAGATAATTTAAAAAAAATCCAGGTGATTGGTCAAGGCATTGCAAAGAAAAACGGGGGGCCCCAAAATGTCAGGAATCACGGGCCTCGGTGCCTTCCCAGCACGAAGTAAGGAAGGAAGACTACATATCCCATGGAGCTATCTGCTGGAGGCTCATGGGATATATACAGAGGATGCACAAGGATTTCCATTCGTTATTGATTTTGTCAGAGACGGAGGGTGATTAGCGGTCGTTGAGGAACAGAGGGTTTCTGGATGCGGAGCCGGTCTCGTGGAGGAAACGTTCCCCGGCACCTTAGTGTCTTTGTTTTCCTTCCTGAGGTAAGGCAGGACGGCTGCAGAATCGGAGCGGTCCGCTCTTTGAAACCATTCATGGTTTCATTTCTCTAGATTCTGCATAGCCCCATTGAGGGTTTTCTTTGGTCAGTATGAGACAGCCTTGGAGGGCTGTTCGCTGTGTCTAAGAAATTAATTCTACTGCTTAGTTTCTTGCTCGGTGCCGCAGAAACGGAAGCAGTTCTTGAATTCAATAATAGAGCAGGCAGCTCTTCTTTTCCAATCACTGCAGCGCTCACAAGGAGTGAGGAGGGTAATATTTATCCACTCTAGGCTCGAGTGGTGTTCATAACTAATTCCTGGATTGGAGGCATTTATCTTTCAGCACATCTTTTGGTGTACTATTTTCCTTTGGATACAAACCCCCTTTTGCCTATATCATTTTCTATCTTTTGATCTGAACTCTCCTGGGAGGTTTCCATTCCCTATATATATATTGGATTAGCGTTCATTGTGAGCGTGAAGACTAGGAAGAAATACGAGGCTCTGAATGTGTACTAGGATTATTCCTTGTTCCCAAGAAGTTTCCTTACAAGACTTTTCTAGCCCATTTGTGTTCTACATGTCGATGTCCTGTTATGTTGTTGTGTGAGGTATGTATGAATACGGATTAGTCTTGTTTATTGGTGATTGAGGATTTGAGCAGGAAGGATGAGTGTAAATCTTTCTACATTTATGCTTACAGATCTCAGCAGGCTATCAGGTGTTTTGACGTGTGAGGTGGAATATCAGGAAGCAGGGTCTGCTTGGTTTCCTAAGGTATAAACAAGGTACAAGTGAGACTTATATGAGAGTAGTATTTGTGCACAGAGTTAATGTGTGTTTCTTTGTTCTTGCAGATGTCAAACTCCCTGCTGTTCCCATTCCTAATTCCCTTTCCTTTACCTGCTCACCCTTCGCTCTGTGTTTGATTATTCCCAGTGTCTGGGCTAACAGGAGGTGGACCCCTTTCTGCATCATTCCGATTCCGAAGAGATTTTGTTTGGGAATTCGACAGATCTGACAGATTTACGCACCCAAGAAATATATACTCTTCCCGATTCGGGGTGTTGCACAGAGATGGCTACATTAGATGATGTAATGCAAGCACTAGCTCTGGTGCAGCAGGAATTGATAGCGTCCAAAGCAGAAACCGCTACCCTTAAAGAGAGGTTAGATCGACAAACCAGAAATCCCTTTGACGTCACTTCTTTAGCGCCTCAGATATAAGTGCATGTCCCTCCCCCTATACCACTAGCTATGCCTGAGAGATATTCAGGAGATCCGCATAAGATACAAGTGTTTTTGACCCAAGTCATGTTACACTTTTCCTGTAAACCGGCTTCATTCCCGAACAATCACTTCAGAGTTGCCTTTGCTATTTCCTATCTTGCGGGAGATACGGTCAATTGGGCAGTACCATTAGTCAAGAATGATGATCCAGTACTGTGTGATTGGAACGCTTTTCTGAGTGAGTTCGAAAGGGTGTTTGATAGGAGAGCTACCACCTTTAGCGCTGATAAGGAGCTTTTGGAGTTGAAGCAAGGGAAGAAAGATCTTGTCACATATTTAACTACTTTCAATCGTTTAGTGGCAGAGACCGCTTGGCCTGAGGAAAAAAGAATGTCACTATATTACCAAGGGCTTAGAGAGGAGATGAAGGATATACTGGCCCAGATAGAACCTCAACCCACTACCTGTATTGATTTGATGAATCTTACGTTGAGATTAGATCATAGATTAACCAAAAGAGCTGGGGATAAACGCAAACACGATAGGACATACGTTAGATACGATAAGGGCTATAAAAGATCTTCTACTCCTCCTGAAACACAGGTAGAGGCTATGGAAGTGGGAGCCATTCGATCCCCTCTTTCTAAGAAAGAAAGAGAAGCTCGAAGAGTAAACGGGCAATGTATGTATTGCGGAAAGAAAGGACACTTTGTCCGTGAATGCCCTTCAAAACCCAAGACAGCGCAACCGTATGTAAATAAGAAGGTAGCAGTTTCGTCATGGAACAAAAGGAGTGTCTTCACGCTCCTTTTTCCAACTCTGTAAAAGATGACTGGAAGGTTCCTTCACTGTCGGTGGTAGAAACACATGAAACCGAACCCGACATAGTACTACAGATGTTGTTGCAGAGTACAGACAAGAGTCATGAAGTAGCGGTTATGATAGATTCCGGGGCCACCGGTAACTTCATAGATCAAGGGTTGGTACATAAATTTGAATTGAGTCGCATCCCCAGAGACAATCCGGAGAAGGTATTGGCAGTAGATGGCAAACTGTTGAAGTCTGGCCCGATTACCGAACAAACCGCACCAGTTAGTTTACCGGTTATCAGTGGAGGACTTAGGCATGTAGAAACCATTTCATTGAATATTATCGAGGCACCCCAATACGAAATAAATCATTTTGGGAATGCCTTGGTTAAGGCATCAAAACCCTACCACTGACTGGAAGTGCAAATCAGTGATATTTCAATCTGAAGAATGCGTTGCATCCTGTTTAATTAACATCCATACACAGGCCGTAGCGTTAGCTCACCCATGGTGCATTGCTACGGCTGCTGAAAAAGAGATAGCCCTGCCGGTAGTGTATGGACAGTTTGAGGATGTGTTCAGTGAGGTTAAGGCAGAAACACTCCCGCCACACAGCGATTATGACTGCCAGATTGATTTAATAGCTGGGGCCACCATACCGTCCTGTAGAGTGTATGCTTTGTCTGAACCAGAAACAAGACATTTGAGAGAATATTTGGATCACTATCTTGACATTGGTTTCATTAGACCTTCTCGTTCCCCTGCTGCGTCTCCTCTTTTCTTTATCTCCAAAGCGAATGGCGACCTAAGAACGTGTATAGATTATCGCATGCTTAACAAAAATACCATCAGAAATAGGTACCCTCTTCCTTTGGTCTCAGTATTACTTGATCAGGTTAAGGAAGCAGTTGTGTATACAAAGCTGGACTTGAGGGGAGCTTACCATTTGGTGAGAATGAGAGAGGGAGACAAATGGAAGACAGCATTTAAGACACAGTATGGGCTTTACGAATACACTGTCATGCCGTTTGGGTTGTGCAACGCCCCTGCTGCTTTCCAGTTTTTTCTGAACGATGTCTTGAAAGAATATGTTGACACATTTGTGGTCGTGTACATTGACGATAGCCTGACTTATTCAGAGAACGAAGAAATTCATGTACGTCATGTTTCGTTGGTGTTGCGAAAGTTGAGAGAACATCAGTTATACTGCAAGTTGAGTAAGTGCGACTTTAACGTGCATGAAGTCAAATTTCTGGGTGTTATGTTGAGCCCTTCTGGGTTGGGTATGGCTGAGAGAAAAGTGAAGGCTGTGCAGGATTGGCCTGTACCCACCAATGTAAGAGATTTGCAATGTTTTTTAGGCTTTGCCAACTACTATCGTAGGTTCATATTGCACTTCTCCCATGTCTCGGCACCTATCACTAGACTTTTAAGAAAAAGAGAACTCTTTGTGTGGACTACTGATGCCATGGAGGCTTTCACCTTTCTCAAAGAGACTTTCACTACAGCTCCTGTTCTCAAACATCCTCAAACTGAATTGCCATTTATAGTGGAGGCAGATGATTCGGACGTTGCAGTAGGAGCGGTTCTGTCCCAAAGAGATAAACAGACAGGGCAATTACACCCAGTGGCTTACATGTCGAGGAAGCTAAATCCGGCCGAGACAAACTACACCATCTCTGAGAAAGAACTGTTGGCCATCAAAAAGGCCTTTCAAGAATGGAGGCATTATCTATGGGGGGCACAACACCAAGTAATGGTATATACTGATCACCGAAACCTCCAGCACTTGAAAACAGCGAGACAGCTTACACAAAGGCAGATGAGATGGATGTTATTCTTTGCTGAGTATGATTTCATCATTACGTTTCGACCCAGGGTAGAAAACCGGAAAGCCGACACATTGTCTCGCCAAGGGACCAGCAACGAACCAAAGGAAGTGGTTAAGGAAGCCATCATTAATCCTCCAAGAGTTCTATGTGTGGTAAGGGTTGAGAATATCCTAGATGAAGTGAAAAAACACCATTCGTATGACGATTGGAATCAATGGGTTGAGTTACACAAACAGCGAAGTCTCAGACAAGGGTTGCCTTTCATGAATGGCAAGCTCTACTTGCCTTCCGCTGGTATACAACGTAAGGCATTTGATTGGTGTCATATGTCTGCTATAGCTGGACATCCTGGGTACTTGAAAACCATGCAGTTGTTGCAGCGATACTTTTGGTGGGATACCTTATCTACTGATGTAAAGACATGGATAGCACAATGTGAAGTCTGTGCCAGGGCCAAGGGAGATCACTCGAAAACAAGGGGTATGTTAATGCCTATGCCCACTCCAAACCAACCATGGCAAACCATAAGTATGGATTTTGTTTCAGGATTGCCAAAAGAAAAGGATTACTCTGCTATATTGGTGGTCATCCACAGCCTTATGAAAATGGGGCATTTCATACCTTGCATCAATATTCCCACCGCTGGGCAAACCGCCCAATTGGTACTCGAGAATGTAGTGAAACTACATGGTCTTCCAAGGGTTATCGTTTCTGATAGGGGCCCTCCATTTGTAGCTCGGTTTTGGCAAATGTGGTGTAAGGTCTTGCAAATCTCTTCCGCCTTATCCACCAGCTTCCACCCACAAACTGACGGACAGACGGAACGTTTAAACCAAACGCTCAAGAGGTATCTGCGTTGTTATTGTAAGGAAACTGAAGAATCGTGGGTCTCCTTATTGTGGATGGCTGAACTAGCATACAATAACTCATGGCACAGTGCTATTGGGGTGTCTCCATTTCTTGCGAATCATGGATTCCATGCAAAGATAATACCAATTACTATACCAGAAGAGGTAGTCAATCAACCAGAGGTCCATACAAGAATAAAAAAGATCCAGGTTGTACATAAGAAGATCCAAATCCATTTGCATCATGCCAAACAGCAGTACAAGAAATGGGCAGACAAACATCGTGTAGAGGGTCCTCTGTATAAACCTGGAGACAAGGTCTGGTTATCCACCAGGAATATTCGGTTCAAGGCCCGCAGTGTATTCCATCCAATGTACATTGGCCCCTTTTCTGTGCTCAAACAAGTGAACCCTGTTGCCTACAAGCTGCGTCTGTCTATTCACTTACGGATACATCCTGTGTTCCATTGCAGCTTATTGAAACCGGCCAAGAGTGCACGTTGTTAGGCAACCCCTCCAATTCTACGAAATGGACATATGGAATATGAGGTGAAGTGCATACTGGATTCTAGATACTGGAGGGGTTCTCTCTGGTACTTGGTGTCCTGGAAGGGATATGCTGCGGAGGATGATTCCTGGGAACCCATGTCAAACATCCATGCTCCTGCCCACCCGGACAAGCCTGGGCCTAAGAGGCGCTGTTAAGGGGGGCGTACTGTCAGGAATCACGCGCCTCGGCGCCTTCCCAGCACGAAGTAAGGAAGGAAGACTACATATTCCATGGAGCCATCTGCTGGAGGCTCATGGGTTATATACAGAGGACTCACAAGGATTTCCGTGCGTAATTGATTTTGTCAGAGACGGAGAGTGATTCCCGGTCGTTGAGGAACGAAGGGCTCCTGGACGCGGAGCCGGTCTCGTGGAGGAAGCGTTCCCCGGCACCTTAGTGTCTTTGTTTTCCTTCCTGAGGTAAGGAAGGACGGCTGCAGAATCGGAGCGGTCCGCTCTTTGAAACCATTCACGGTTTAATTTGTCTGGATTCTGCATAGCCCTGGTTTTTTTTGGTCAGTACGAGACAGCCTTGGAGGGCTGTTCGCTGTGTCTAAGAAATTAATTCTACCGTTTAGTTTCTTGCGCAGTGCCGCAGAAACGGAAACGATCCTTGAATTCAATAATAGAGCAGGCAGCTCTTCTTTTCCAATCACTGCAGCGCTCACAAGGAGTGAGGAGGGCAATATTTATCCACTCTAGGCTCGAGTGGTGTTCATAACTAATTCCTGGATTGGAGGCATTTATTTTTCAGCACATCTTTTGGTGTACTATTTTCCTTTGGATACAAACCCCCTTTTGCCTATATCATTTTCTATCTTTTGATATGAATTCTCCTGGGAGGTTTCCATTCCCTATATATATATTGGATTAGCGTTCATTGTGAGCGTGAAGACTAGGAAGGAATACAAGACTCTGAATGTGTACTAGGATTATTCCTTGTTCCCAAGAAGTTTCCTACAAGACTTTTCTAGCCCATTTGTGTTCTACATGTCGATGTCCTGTTATGTTGTTGTGTGAGGTATGTATGAATACGGATTAGTCTTGTTTATTGGTGATTTAGGATTTGAGCAGGAAGGATGAGTGTAAATCTTTCTACTTTTATGCTTACAGATCTCAGCAGGCTATCAGGTGTTTTGACGTGTGAGGTGGAATATCAGGAAGCAGGGCCTGCCTGGTTTCCTAAGGTATAAACAAGGTACAAGTGAGACTTATATGAGAGTAGTATTTGTGCACAGAGTTAATGTGTGTTTCTTTGTTCTTGCAGATGTCAAACTCCCTGCGTTCCCATTCCTAATTCCCTTTCCCTTGCCTGCTCACCCTTCGCTCTGTGTTTGATTATTCCCAGAGCCTGGGCTAACAGGAGGTGGACCCCTTTGTGCATCATTCCGATTCCAAAGAGATTTCGTTTGGGGATTCGACAGATCTGACACAAATTCGTTTTTCCACTAATACATTTTCCATAGACATTTGTATCATACGTAGTGCGAAAACGGCTGGTTGGATTTACATGAAAATTGGCAGAATTAGACATCAGGGTGTGCCGATAATCTTTTTAGCTATTACATGTAAGTAGGGTAAGTATTTTTTAAGTTAAAAGGCATTTTAACTTAGCAATGTCTGTGGGCACTGTATTTTTTTAAATTTTGTGATATTTTGCAGAATTTCGCGGATGTACTATGGTACATAGTGATTTCAAGTCTTTATGTGATTGGCTACTGACTGCCTTATCATGCGCATGTATAGCGGTATACCATGAACTTATTGCGGTATACCACGGCACAATATATAACTAAGTATTTTTTTAATTTAACTTTAAATCTACTTACAATGTTCACACATACTACCAAAAATTACCATCTACACCAAATAATATTTTCCTGCCACATTACATCTACTTCCATTAACACACTTTCACGCTATGTCTGTTTAATTTCCCACATTCCACTGTACGCCACTGCACTCTATGCCACTCCAATCTATTCTATTACACTCTACGGCACTCCAGTCTATGCCACTCCATTATACGCCACTCCACTGTATGCTAACCCACTGTACGCCACTCCACTCAACCGCACTCAACTCTGCACCTCTCCACTCTACACCACTACACTGTACGCTATTACACTCTATGCCACCCCAATGTATTCCAATACACTGTACACCCTTCCACTCTATGCTACTCCACTGAACGCTATTCCTCTGTACGCAAATTTACTCTACGACACTACACTCTATGCTATTGCTATTCCACTATATGCCACTCCATTGTATTACATTTCAGTTTTACCACTACACTGAACACTGCTCCTCTGTATGCCACTGCACTTTACTCCACTCCACTATATGCCATGCCATCTCCACTCCACTCTATGACAATCCACTCTACATCACTCCATTCTAAAGCACTACAATCTGCACCATTCTACTCTATGCCAATCCACTCTACCGTACTACACTCTACGCTATTCCACTGTATAACACTCCACTGTACGCCACTCTACTCTACGCTAAACCACTATATGCTACTCCACTCTATGTCACTACACTGTATGCCAGTAACACTCAATGTTATTCCTCTCTATACCACTCCAATATATGCTACTCCATTGTTTTCCACTCCACTCTATGCCATTTCACTCTATGCCACTACACTCTACTCTATTCCAGGGAACGCCACTCCACTCTGCAACACTCCACTCTACACCACTAGACAGTACGCTATTACACTCTAGGCCACTATGCTCTGTCCCACTACACTGTTTCCCTCTCTACTCTACAACACTCCACTCTATGGTAATACACTCTACAACTCTCCACTCTATGCTACTCCACCCCACACCCCTCCTGTCTACGCTATTCCACTGTATGCAACTACACTCTACCTCACTCCACTGTACGCCAGTCTACTCTCTGCTACTTCTCTGTACGGCACTCTACTCTACAGTATTACACTCTGCATCTCTCCACTTCATACCACTCCACTCTACTCTTGATCATGTTGCTTGCTGTGACACTAATGTTCAAAGAGCAGGATGTGATGTGCCAACATTGTAATAACTCCCATTCCACTGCGTAGTAAACACGGCTATCAGACGTACATCATGGTCAACTGCAATGTTAGGGTCAGGCACATCACCCAGGATTTGCACAAAAATGCACTACATTGCCAAGATCTAAAAATCCATGCATTGGCACTATACAATCTTTTGATAAGCATTATTATGCAGAGGGATGCCAGACACTGCAAACCAAATGAGTGACCCGGTAAGTGCATCAGGGGGACTGCTGGGTACTCAGTGATGAAAATTAGTCATCCAGAATAGCATATCATTGGAGTTGCTGAACGCTCATCACTGAAAGAAATGAGCGACTTGATCTGCATGTCAGAGGAGCTGTTGTGCACGTTGCACTGAAAAATAAATTGGTCCCAGCAAAAAAAGTCAGAAGTGCTGTTGGAGGCTCAGCATTGATAATTATGAGGGCAAAGTGCATGTGAAGGGTAATGCCAGATGCTCAGCAGTGTAAATGAGCAGCCTGACAAGCATATCAGATGAGCTGCCAAAGAGGCAGAGAGAAAGATTACTTATCTCCCACTGATGTAGCCATACCTGTCTACTGAAGAAATGTTGGCAGTGATTCAGTACAGCCCAGATGGCACTTGGTGTTGGAGTACACAAAGCTACATAAATGCAGTGTGAGTTCCTCTTCTTGTCTGTCAATTGCTACTGCAAGCATCAGCTGCAGCCCTATGCCGACAAGAACAACAACAGCTCTATGGCTGCAAGTGGTGATGCCAGAGGGCAACTCAAATGCATGTCATTACCTGCTGCAACCTTTCAGAGGTAGAAGAAGATGTGATGCATTAAACTAATAATACTCAACTGTGTGACATCCCAAACACCAAATGACTGTCCAGTGGGCTGTGTCAAAACATGAATAACACTAACAACATACCCATTGGCTAAAAGGGCACAACCTTTGCCCTATTATATTTATGTTGTTCTGTTGATTGGTCATGCATGTGAATGACACAAATACGAATCAAGAGCTGAAGCTGGATGACCCAAGTGGCTGCAATTTGCTAAATATTTTTTTCATTATATGACGTACAAGATAACTAAAGCTGTCACTAGGCCAGATCTAAAAATGAGGATCCTAATTTACTAGCATTTGGCACAAGGCAGCGCAGCAAGGGGGGAGTGGTCTGGCTGCGAGGGATGTCAGCAGCCTAAATGGCAAGCCACAGCCACGGCCTCCACATCATCCTACATCCATGTTGTAGCAGCAGCCTGGACCCCTCATCACTCATCTGCGGACCTCCCAAAGGCAGGGAGCAACAGTTGACGGGTGTCTGTCCCTGTGCAGACCCCACCCTGGTTTCTAGTTGTGCTCCCTCAGAGGCCTCCAGCGCGTGTCGGCTGTGGACCTCGCGCCGGCACAGTCTTTCATCGATAGGCCCCCTGGGAGATAAGAGACCCATCAGAGGTGAGCGGAGGTCAAAGGGGGGCCCCCCTGATTTGTTGGGCCACCGCACTATGAGCCCTTTTACACATGACCCTGGATTTCATTCGCACTTCCTCCGAGGCCTTGGCGGGAGTGGCCGATGCACATTGGCTGTGAGCCTTGCACCGGCACAGACTACTGTCGGCGCACTCCTGGGAGATCCGGGGCTTTCCAGAAGTAGACAGAGGTGGGAGATGGCGCCATGTGACTTGTTAAGGCCCCCACATTGTGAGTTTTTCTGCCCCCTGGGTCCTGCACTGTACAGAGCATTTCTTAGAGCTGGCCTGGAGCCCCGTTGATAGTATGGCTGAGCCTGGAGGGGGACCTCTGGGCTCCTGACTCGGCCTCCTGGATGTGATAGGGGCTGGGGCAATGGTGAGACTGGTCGGGACTGGTGGGGAGTCCCTCGCATCATTGGACTCTGGGAGCTGCACCTTTGGGCCCATCCTGTGGCACAGCTTTGCAGCGGACCGTTGGCCCTGGAGCCTTCTCCTCCTGTTGCCTGGCATCTGGCCCCTCTGCCTCCCTACGGAACATTATTCAGAGGCTCTCCCTTTGGATTTCTGTTTGACCGCCATATTGCTTGCTGGGACTGCTCGTGCTGCCTTGCCCTCCCTGGATGCATTGTCTGGTGGGGTAAGTGGGCCCCTCTACCTTTGGACCTCTACAGATAGTCAGAGAGCTGGGAGTCCAGTCTGCAACTTTGGGGGTCCTGGAACTGCTGCCATGGGGCATACAAAATTAGCAAGGACACCGTTGCCCTCAGCCCCAACTCTTAACAGGTGTCCCAGCAGGGACGAGGACCCCACTGGGGGCCCCTCTGGCCACGATAAACATGATGCAATTCTGGCTGCAATTGAGACCTTGTGCCTTAGCTTGGAGGCAACGGTGGAAGCAAAGGCAAACAATGGCAACCTTCTCCGGCAGGACCACCAGATATTGATCAAGCGGGTCACCATTAATGAGCGTTCCTTGGCAGATCTCCAGCCCCAGACATCGGATCTCCAGAAGCAACTATGGGACCTCAAGGAGCAGGTCTAGAGGTCCTAGAGATGTGGGCGGAAGACGCAGAGGGCTGAGCGTGATGTAGCAATGTCTGTCTAATTAACCTTCCTGAGGGCAGCAAGGGCCCAAACATGGATGCCTATCAGGGGGAAAGGTTTCAGGGACTGATTTCAATGGACAAACTCACTCCATTCTTTTCCATTGAGAGGATCCATGGGTCCCGGCCCATCAACCCCCGCCGGGAGCCCCCGAGAACCATTGTTACAACGCGGCTACACTGTAAGGACAGAGATGCTGTTCTCCAGATAGCCCTTCAGTCTGCTCCTCTCCTGTGAGACAACCACCGTATCCTGCTCTTCCCCAACTTTACCTTTGCAGTGCAGCACCAACAGGCCTTCTTCTTGGTGGTTAAGTGCAAGCTTCGAGACCTGGGCTTTAAGTATACTTTGCAGTTACCCTCAATTGTGTTGACAAATCCTATTTCTTTCAAGAACCTTCAGAAGCTTGGGACTAATTGAGACTTTTTCACCTAACCCAGTGACCCAGGAGGACCATATAGATCGGCCTGGGGACTGCCTAGTCATCGCCAATGATTGGGATGCAGCCATCTGGCCTGACCACGGTTCCCTGTTGTGCCCTCTCCGGCACAGGCTCAAGATGGCCACCTCTTGGCCTTGAAGGCTGCAGCATGGGTCCACCACTCCTTCTGTCTCAGATCAGAACACTCTGCAGAGAGTGACTCATCAGATGCCTGATGACATTCTCTGTGCTGGAAGGACATCTCTTATCTACTACACTCCCCCCCCCCTTTTTGCCCTGGGTGCTCTTCCTCCGCTCCTCTTGTGAATTGCGGGGTTTGGCCCCCTGTTCCAACCAGGACAGGGCCCTCTCCTCTGGTTGCTTGCCTTACTCCTCTCTGGACCTTCCCTCCACACTTCCCTGTGCTTTCGGTCCTTGACCTTCCACCCTTCTAGGAGGGTTGGCTGTGCTTGTTTGGGTGGCTGGCCATTGCCTTGTGGCCCACTGTATTTTTGTTCTGATTTATTGTTTCTTGTTCAGTTCATGTGTGGGTGGTCTAATTCGATGTGAGCATCCTCCTCACTCTATTTCTGGGGGGAAGTTTCTGTTATTCTTTGGGATTCGAGCATCCTCATGCTATTCTTGTCTCCCGGTGGGAAGTGGGGGTCTTCAGGGGTCACCATGACAACTTAGAAATATACGGTCCTCTTGTGGAATATCTGTGGCATGCATACACCAGGAAAACACTACCGCGAGCATGCAATTCTCAAGTGGCAGGACATTCATGTAGCCATGTTACAGGAGTCTCACATTACTAGGGTGGATGGACTTAAACTGCAGAAACGATGAAGGGGACAGGTCTTTGCCAACGACTTCTCAGTATATTCGAGATGCGCCCTGCTGGAGGTGTTACACAGGGAGGTTGACTTGGAGGGCAAAAATGTGATCCTGAAAGAGCGCCTGAAAGGTAATCATGTCCTGCTGGGGTACATTTATGCAACCAATACCGATCAGCATCAGTTCCTGCATCGCCTCTCTTTTGTTCTTTCGTGCTGGGATTATTTGCCTTGGTTGCTAGGCAGTGATTTTAGCACAGTCGTGGTTCCTGCCCTGGACCACTCTCTGCCTCCACTCCCGGTGATTCTGCAGGCCTGACTGAATCAGTGGGGCTCTCGGATGTCTGGCGACACCGCAATCCAGGCATTAAACTCTAATTCTTTTACTCCCATATTGTCAGGACCCCACAAGTCTTACCTTCTGCTTGCGGAGTAATCTCACAGGGAAGACATGAACAACCTCCACCATCTCACACCTTTCCCTAGAAATGGTATATATACTGACCAGGGTGAAGATGGGGACCGGGGGAAGAAATCCTAGAGGTGTGGAGTGGTGTCTTTACTGAAGACCATGTTGGCTACACCCACCGATGACGAGGGAACCCCTCTTAGGAAACACCGTCTGTAGGGATAAACCATATGGGTAAGTACTTATCACCACTGGGTCACACTCATACAGATGTACACACAGTCAATAATAGTACTCTAATGAACTGTATAATCACCAGGGTGTGGTACTGCGACCGGTAGGAAAGAGAAGTCCTCACACACCAGGATAGCATTAGAAATGAAACTATAAGCGCTCCTGCGCGTGCTGCCAAAGGAAATGTAACAAAGCGCTCCTGCGCTAAACAATTAGGCAAGGGGAGTGGCTACACGCTCCTGCGCTAGCCCCAAAGCAAAGAAGTCCAAGCGCTCCTGCGCTGGACAACAAGGAAAGAGATGTGGCTACTCGCTCCTGCGCGAGCCCCAAAGCAAAGAAGTCCAAGCGCTCCTGCGCTGGACAACAAGGAAAGGGCTGTGACTACGCGCTCCTGCGCGAGCGGCATTGAGAATAGTACTAAGCGCTCCTACGCTTGACAACAAAGCACAAGTTTGTGGCTGTGCGCTCCTGCGCGAACCGCAACGAATAAAGCAGGTCAAGCGCTCCTGCGCTTGATAACGATAAATACCTGGTCAACGACCTAAGGAGTGCAGCAGTAGCATGGGGACCCGACAAGGAGCAGCCGAGGCACAATCCTGAATCCGATGCACTGCCGGGCAGAGCACAGCGAGCTATTATGCAGTCTCACCCACAAGTGCAATACCGGCTGCTCTTAGTGGTCGCTTCCGGCAAGGGAAGCTGAACCGCCAACCAGTCCACTCACTTCCTGGCTCTGCAGAACGACTGCAACGAAGCAAACCATGGACACGCACAACAGACAGACCCCACCAGACACGCCCACAGGACCGGAATAATGACACATATACACAGGGTCTATGCGCATCTGGTTTGTATGGTGTGTTCTCAGACCCTCTGTTCCTTTATAACGTCGCCACATTATCTTGGGAGTAAATTTTCAGATTATAGCCCCTTGGTGGTGGACCTCCATTGGGGTTGAATTTCCTCCACCATATCTACTTGGCAGCTTTCCCCTGGGTTCCTAGAGAACCCTCCCTTTTGTGACAATTGTTCCACTAAAATTCTGGAATTCTTTCATTATAATGACGGCACAGCCTCTTCCTCGACTGTGGAATGGGAGGCCTTCAAGCTTGTGTTATGGAGCAAGAGCATACGTGCGGTGGTTGGTGTCTGCCCTGTGATACTCCATGAGCTGGAGATGGGCGAGCACGATTACATAGATGTAGAACGACGGGCGGCGGATGGCCCTCTCCTTCTGCCTACCCGGGCCCCTCTCCGTGAGACAAGGGCCCGTTTGCTGGAATAGCTACGATGCCTGGACTTCACATTTTTCACTGCCAGAATGCAGGCAGAGGGTGACAGGTTGGGTAAGCTGTAGGCTTGGCTGGCCAACAGGGACACTAGACAGGAGTCAGTGCTTGAGCTCCATGCCCCTGACGGGTGTGTCCTTAGCTCCCAGCAGGGGATTCATGAGGCCTTTAAGGCCTAGTATACTGATCCCTATCGCCCCCCACCCCCAGACCCCACTCCACCAGCCCTGGGAGAATTATTGGCCCCTGCACAGCTTCCTAGGCTGACCCCGCTTGAGCAGGCAGACCTTGATGCCCCCTTTGAGTACAGGACATTTGTGCTACCATTACAGCTCTGGTAAGACTCCCAGGATGGATGGCCTCCCGGCGCAGTTTTCGAAGTCCATTCAGGGTGGTTGGCCCCACAACCCCTCCAGCTCTATGATGGAGTGTTGGCTACCGGATCCCTCCCGGACACAATTCATGCTGCCTCCATAGCTTTTCTGCTTTTTCCGGGAAAAAAACCCTTGGACCTGGCATTCTATTATCCTATTGCCTTTCTGAATGTGGACTATAAGCTCTCGAGCTTGCTCCTGGCCAGGAGGGTCCAATCTGTGCTGCCACGTATAATTCATAGTGACCAGAATGGATTTATTCCAGGAAGGAATAACTCTCTCTTTGTTCACTGGCTGTTTCGGATCATGGAGGCGGTGCAGACTCACTGGCCTAGGGCAGCAGCACTGGTGCTGGACATCTATAAGGCCTTTGACTCCCTCAACTGGGATTACCTTTTTACGGTCTTGCAGCGGTTCGACCTTGGCCCCTACATTACTAAATTTAACCAGCTCCTCTATAACTCCCCTACAGCTCAGACCCACTTTTGGGGTGATATTGGGACCCTTCGCGGTCAAGCATGGCACCCATCAGGGTTGCCCTCTTTCGCCCTTGCTCTCTGCCATGGCTATGGAGTCATTGGCTTCTCAGGTGATGGTGGATGGGCTAGGCTGGGGCATTCCTTTGCATGACGGAATCCATGTGGCTTCACTTCATGCAGATGACAGGTCTGGGTACATTTCACGGAGTTTCGCAACGTGGAACTCTGTGAAGTGACAAAAAAACTCAGTGGAGTTCCGCAAGTGGCGGAGTGCAGTGCGAACTGCTGTTCGTGCTGATCTTCCTGCCGCTTGGGTAGAAATTCTGCCCGAGCGGCAGCTCGTGCTCACCAACTTACCGTTTGCGAGTGCTAGTGGGGAAAAAACTCCGCTGTTCTATGCGGTGCAGAGTTTTCTGCACTCCGAGAGCTCTGCGGCGCGCAGAGTGCAGAAAAGTCCGCAAACTCCCCGAACGGAGTGGAGTTCACCGCACAGGCCTAATGCCCTGCTCTATCTGTGAGATGTGGACTTCGACCTTGGGGATCAAGGTATATCACACAGCCCAGACCTTTAAGAAGGGAATGTGACTACGGCAGTGGCCTTGATTTACTCATCCATCCCATTCTGGACATCGCTCCCCCTGTTGGTCTCAGGCTGTGTAGCAATTTTGATGATCATCCTCTCCACCTCCTTCATTATTTTGAAAGCCTCCCCCTCTACCTTCCCGATCCTTGGTTTGGGGCTTGCATGCCCTACTGGTGGATTTCTTCTGGCAGGGATCACGCAGGCGGGCGACTATCGCGAAGCTCCAGCTCCCTCTGGAGCAGGGGGGCCTTTGGGTGCCTAACTTGGAATAGTATTATTTGGTGGCCCAACTGCAGTGGTTCTCCTGTTGATTGGCTGGCCGCTATTTGGCAGATACAGAGACATATAGCCCCCTATTCCGAGGGCACTTCTCCTCCACCTTCTTCGAATTCGGATTTGCCTTTTCTCCAGAGGGTTGCTTTGATATACTTTAGACACGCTCTCCATCTCACTAAGCACGTCCTTCCATATGCCCCGGCAGTCCTGTTGCTCCGGCTTCCCCTGCCGGAGAACCACCATTCCGGGGGCCGATCCAGAAATGGGAGGAGGCTGGTATTATTTGCTTGGGAGACCTTTACACCGAAGGGCAGTTACTGCAGTTGGAGGCACTGGTGGAGCCGTTTACCCTACCTGAGAGCCAGTTTCTTCTTTATGCTTCCCTACAAGGGGGGACACCTGGAGGGCCTGAGGCCCTGAACAGGACACTCACCAACTCCTGCAAACACCCCGACTATGGGTGGGGGCCATAGATTAACTACCTGGCTTACCAGGGCTCTTCTTACCTGGACACAGGCTTCACTGCAGTCCTTGAGGGTGACATCGGAGGGTAGACCACTATGGGATAGGGAATGGGAGAGGCTGCTCGTGTATCCAAGGTGGATGTCCCTAGGGAATAGGAGAGGGCGCTTGTGTATCCAAGGCGGATGTCCCATAATGCACACCTTAGGCTCATCCAATTCTATATTATCCATCATGCATATATCTCCCTGCACTGGACTGTATGGATATTTCCTGGTGCCTCTGATCTTTGCCCTCGATATGGTGCCCAGTTGGCAGATCTGAAACACCTTGTCTGGGAATGCACACACTCACATGCCTATTGGCTCTCAGTATTTACATAGCTTGAGTACCTCACAGGCATCCTGAACCTTTCCTCCGGGGAGGTGGGTGCCTTGGGCATTTTTTCTAGACCCCGGACGCAGGAAGTGGTTTCCTTGATTTGGCCCTTATATTAGAAAAGAAAGCTATCACATCCCACTGGAAGTCTCCCGCTCCTCCCACCTCGACTCAGTGGCCGGTGATATTCACCAAGTGGGCAAAAGCCAAGGCTGCTGCATAGGGAGGATGCACACGTAGTTCGTCGGTGCCCACTGGTCCCGGGTTGTTAGGCCTTGCTCTCTAAATTACTCAACCTGTAGTTGGAGTCCCCCTCAGGCTCTGATTCCCCATCCACTTGAGGACAATTGCTTATCACTGCTACTCTCCAGCCACTCCTTATCAGGGAGCTCGCCCCACTTCATGTCTAGGGATACTTCTGGTGAACTTTTCTGGCAGTGCCTCTTCCTGGGCCCCATCTCACTCAGCCCCGGGTGCTGCACCTAGCCCTTTCTTCATACATTTGTTGGGTACATGGCCCCCAGGCCTTGTGAGAAAGGGTGGGCGGAGTTGGCCACTTCGCGGAATTCCACAGAGTTGCCTAAAAACTCTGTGGAATTCTGCTCCGCTCCACACCGCCAGCTGCTGCCACCCGCCCGAGGCCGCCGCAGACTTACCTGGTCACGCCGGTGCTTCCGTGCCCTGCCCGGGCTGTCCTCCTGGCTGTCTCCTCTCTCCACTCCAGGCTCGTCCAACTCCCCAGGCAAAACGAAACACCTATGCTCAATGTCACTCTTGGGAGAACTGCAAATGACTGTGCATGCGCAGTCCTCCCAAGAGTGATGTAGAGCGTCTGGGGAGTCAGATGAGCCTGGAGTGGAGAGGACTGGAGAAAGCCAGAAAGTGAAGGACAGCCCGGGCAGGGCACAGAAGCACCGGCGTGACCAGGTAAGCCAGAAAACGGGGTGGGTGGCAGGGCAAACTCCGCTACGCTGCGGAGTCGGAGGTTTTTTGCTAAACTCCGCGTTCCCAGTGGAGCGCGGACTTGGCAAAACTCTTCATACTCCGCAGGCATAGCGGAGTATTGTGCCCGGGGTTACTTGTGAGGGGATGGCCAGGTTGGCCCAGGCTGGAGGATGCTTTACCATATTTGCTTTATCGTGTATCTATGCTTCTCTAGCTTAGACTTTATGTGACCTCTATCATTGCATATTTGTACAATTATGCATCTATCCTGCTGTATTATTTTGCTTTGTTTAAACTCACTTATTTTGAGAGACAGCGGTCCCTGAATAGACAGTGATTGTAAAACAAATAAATATAGCCCCAATCGGTACTATATTGTAGCCATTATTCCATCCGGAAAAGGCAATTTTAATATGCATTTATATTAAATGTAAAAAACATAGAAATTAATAACAGTAGGACACAAGCCTGTATCCATAAACTCACATCACAAGAGGAAACAAAAGAAGGCTCAGGCAGCATGTGGTTGTCTGTATATAATCATTACAATGAAACAAACAACAATTGAAGGAGGTCACCTTTACACATAGTTTAGCAAATAAATCAGAGTGTATAAGGCTGACAATTTTGTCGACAGCGTTTCGATCCTTAACATTAATATCGGATCATCATCAAGACTTTCAAAATAATGCCTGAATACATATTGCCTGTAATTAACTGAATCGAAACCACACGAAAATAGAGATATGAAAAAGGAAAAAAGGGGAAACAAGATAGAAGACGAAAGTTAGTGAGGGCTAAATTAGAAACCGCATAATTGCGACACCAGGCAATGGGCCAATTGAAATTTACGCATGAGTCCTAGTAACAGAGTCAGGGAGCGAGCCGTAGTCAGCGCAGGTAACGAGCAATTAACGGCGATGTGCTACTAAGCGGTGTGTAGTAATCATGCACAATCAAGTAAGTGCGACTAAATAGTTCTATCAAGGTGAGCGCGAATGTAGCATTCAAGCACAGTCAGGTGAGTACGACATACGTTCTATCAGGGTGTGTTGACCAGGAGACACAGAATGGCTTTAAGGCTGTGATGGTGCCTCAAGTGAATGCTAAGTGAAGGGCGGGACAGGGAATAAACAAGGTATACCTTGCGGCTAGAGCAGGAAGCAGAATGGTCCAGAATAACCGAGGCTACCCAATTGTAACCACGGACGGTGTCCAGACCTGGCAATGGAAGGGGAAAGGGGTGAGAACCAGGAACAGAGGAGGAACGAACAAAAAGAGAGCGGGTCCGGAGGCATACCTCAAGATACGAGGGGATGAATGCCCGCGTTGATTGAATCATAAATTGGAGCCGCAGGCATCTAATTAAGCGGCCGATAGAAGTCCTGGAGTCAGGGATAAGAGGAGATGGGCAGTTAAGGAAGGTGTGGCGCTAGTGCTGAAAGTGTAAGGAAGTGAGGGAGCGGTTCAGTAGAGCTTATCGATCACTTGGGAGACGGCGGCATAATGGCATCTGCTGTCCAGGAAGTAGAGAAGGACACCCTGAGGTGGTGCTTATGGGCTGTGCAAGGTGGTCATGTGACTGCAATGGCATGGCGGCCATCTTGGAGTGGGGAAGCCTCCCCGGGGAAGTGAATGAAGGCTAAAGGACCTGGTCATGTGACCAGGGTGACGCGGCGGCCGAAAAGAGAGAATAAAAATGGTAGATAGACAAGGGAATTAGCACTTAAGATTACACATTTGATCGGAAGGCAAGGTAGAGCATACAAAATAAAGAATTTATAAAAAAAAAATTCATTAGAGTTATTGCGGGACATTTCAGAAGAAGGTACAGTTTTAAAGTATGCCATGTACGGCTTTCTGTGTCTTAGAGCTTGAAGGCAGATGTTAACAATATTTTGGTTTTTACAGTAAAGTTGTCCAGTCACTCCAGGCGGTTCAAGCCAGTGTGAATACTGCCAGTACGCAGGATCCATTTCAATTCTTCTTTGTTCATGAGTTGAGCAAGATTAGCTCCTCGTGGAGGCAGCTTGACAATGCTTATTACTGTCCAGCGTATGTCGTCCTCGGTGTGACCCATGATTTGAAAATGTTCAACTAAGGGTGCATTAGGCGTGTTGCACCGTAGCCTGCTTCAGTGTTGGCAAATCCTTATCCGGACCTTTTGTATCGTCTGTCCGATGTAGATCAGATTGCAGTTGGAAAAATCTTTCAATACAAATTTGATGGTGCCAAACACAAATTCTTTACATTCAATGGTAAATTTGCAAACTGTTCAATTTCCACATTTCGCATGTCCTGTTAGGGTAGGGAGACCCCAATGGTCGTGTAGTGTCCCTATACTTGTGGTGCTGGGTAAGGCGGCCCTGACTAAATGGTCCTTGATGTTTTTGCTTTTTTTGAAAGCGAAAAGAGGGCGATCCAGATTTAGAATGCCAGCATTAATGACATCCCAATGCTTGAATATGCTTTTGCGTAATTTATTTGAAGCTGGTGAAAAAGTGGTTACGCATGCAATACGATTTTGAGGTTGTTTGGTTTTTGGTACAAGTAGGCAGTCCCTGGGGCAATACCATGCCCTTTTTAGGGCATTCCGTACGAGTCTGCGTGGGTATCCCCTTGAGGTTAGTTTGGTACTAAGGATCTTTGCTTCTGAAAAATAATCTTCCTTCAATGAACAATTCCGTCTAATACGGAGGAACTGGGAATAGGGAAGTGAGTCCCTGAGTGCTCGTGGGTGATTGCTGTCATATTTGAGCAGTGTGTTATGCTCTGTAGGTTTCCTGAATAGGCTGGTAATCAAGGAGCCCTCTTTATGTAGAATGTTAAGGTCGAGAAAGGGGATGGTAGTTCTGCTGTGTGATAGTGTGAAATTAAGGCCGCCATAGTTGTTGTTTAGCCAATGTAAAAATTGTTCAAGAAGGATTTGCGAATCGTGCCAAACCATAAAGATATCATCAATGTATCTCCTCCACATTGTGATGACAGTGTGGAAGGGATTCACAGACGAGAGAATGTAGTTAGACTCAAGGGCATCCATGTAAAGTATGGCCAGATTGGGAGCAAAACTGCTCCCATGGAAGTACTACTGGTTTGTTGGTAGTATTGGTTGTCAAAAAGAAAGAAATTCTTAGTGAGGCAAATTTCTAAGAGTTGCAGTATGAAAGTCGTGGGTACAGCATGCGGGCGTGGACGTGTGTTAAGAACACCTTTAATCACCAACATAGAATCAAGTTGTGGAATATTTGTATACAATGATTCCACATCAAGAGTGCACAAGATGTCAGTTAGAGGGTCAAATGGTTGATTTTCCACAAGATTAATCATATCCATGCTATCGCGAACATAGCAGGCGGTGGTAGGGACGAATTCTTTTATAAAGTAGTCGACATATACTCCCAAAGGTTCCAAGATGGAACCACAACCCGACACTATTGGGTGGCCAGGTGGGTTTACTAGGTTTTTGTGTACTTTTGGGAGAGTGTAGATTACTGGTGTGCGAGGGGACTTGGTATTGAGGAATTGGTGTTCCAGTTTGCTCAAGAAACCTTGTTCTAGGCCTTCAGTAGTCACTTGGAGAATCAGTTTCTGGAGCTCACTGGTGGGGTTTGTAGGGAGTTTGCAATAATGGTCGGTGTTCTCAAGTTGTCTCATAATCTCATTTCTATAAAGGTCACGTTCTTGCAACACTATCCCGCCTCCTTTATCTGCTGGCTTTATGATTATGTGCTCATTCATTTTTAATGTATTCAATGCGGCTTTTTCTTCCAGGGAAATATTATACGGAATAAAGCGGCGCTCTTTTTCCATTGCGGCCAGATCATTGAGGACCAATTTCTCAAAAGTGAGGATTTCTGCTGGTACCATGTTGGCAAAAGGTGAAAACGTCGAAGGAGGTCTAAGGGGTGTATTGGGTGAAAGGGCAGGTCGTGGATTAAGTAAAAAATAACTGTGAAGCCTGATTTTGCGGAAGAATCTAAGTACTTCTGCCTGGAGGTCTAAAAAATTGGTGTGGGTGGTAGGGACAAATGAGAGGCCTGTACTTAGAAGTGACAATTCTGAGTTAGAGAGTTGATGTGTAGACAGATTAAATATGGGCATCAGGAGACTGTCTGGCATGATGGTACTGACTGTTGAACTAGTTACCATTGGTAGTGGGTTCGTCGTGTTTGCCGTTCCCCTGGGGGGTTCTGAACATATGGTCGTTTCAAACCTCCTCTCTTTTGGGGCTCCTGTTGGCCGTGTCCTAAAAAAGGAACGTTTGGTCTTCTATTCGATGTGCTAGGGCCGTCTCCTTGATCAGAATTATCTGACGAGTCAGCCGACGTGTCAGAGAACCCAACTAGATTGTTCCGTTTGTTATACTGTCCCCAAGGTCTGGAGTTGCGTGGGTTGTTGTAAGATCTGTTGGTGTAAAAGTCCTTGTGTAGGTAAGGATATGCCCTTTCTGGTGTGAAGGATTTGATATCCTTCTTGACTTTGACAGATTTCTTATTTTGTTCAAGACGATAGAACTCGTCAACGGTCTTCTGTACTTGCTCTAGCAATTTCTTGCAATCAGTAGTGGAGCAACTATCTTTGATTTGCTTTTCTAGTTCATTTGTTTCATCAGTTAATCTCTTAAGTTCCTCTGTAGCAGTGTCAATTCCGAGTACCATCCAATGCCTAGAGCAAGTGGTCCCGATGTGGCTGAAGTTGGTAATGTATTTGTTAATCTCTGTGAAGATCCCAGGAATGTTTCTAACCTGCAGGCCAGTCGGGATGATGTCTGCCTTTAAGTATTCGGTCAACATCCGTATCATCAACTGTAGTCTGACAGTTTCTTTTTAACTTTTTCAAGTTGTTCTGGAAGTGAAGTATTAACCGCTATTGGGGTATCGGAAGAGTCAGAGAAAAGTGAGGGACCTTCAAGGATCTTTCTAATATAGTCGTCTGTGTATAGTGGTGCGTGATCTGACATAGCCCTAAAGAAGTAAATATGAAAGGATAGAGAAATTATAGAGAGAATGTAACTGCTAAGGATCGGGGAAGTGACCCACTTGAAACAAGGGGAATAAGAGCCAAGACCCTTGCAATCAGGCGATTGCGCTTAGTATGTGTATAAAGTACAAGGGGAACCCAATTTGATCGGTCAGGGACCTTGGGAACTAACTTATTTTGAGAGACAGCGGTCCCTGAATAGACAGTGATTGTAAAACAAATAAATATAGCCCCAATCGGTACTATATTGTAGCCATTATTCCATCCGGAAAAAGGCAATTTTAATATGCATTTATATTAAATGTACAAAACATAGAAATTAATAACAGTAGGACACAAGCCTGTATCCATAAACTCACATCACAAGAGGAAACAAAAGAAGGCTCAGGCAGCATGTGGTTGTCTGTATATAATCATTACAATGAAACAAACAACAATTGAAGGAGGTCACCTTTACACATAGTTTAGCAAATAAATCAGAGTGTATAAGGCTGACAATTTTGTCGACGGCGTTTTGATCCTTAACATTAATATCGGATCATCATTAGGACTTTCAAAATAATGCCTGAAAACATATTGCCTGTAATTAACTGAATCGAAACCACATGAAAATAGAGATATGAAAAGGAAAAAAGGGGGGGGGAAAACAAGATAGAAGACGAAAGTTAGTGAGGGCTAAATTAGAAACCGCATAATTGCAACACCAGGCAATGGGCCAATTGAAATTTACGCATGAGTCCTAGTAACAGAGTCAGGGAGCGAGCCGTAGTCAGCGCAGGTAACGAGCAATTAACGGCGATGTGCTACTAAGCGGTGTGTAGTAATCATGCACAATCAAGTAAGTGCGACTAAATAGTTCTATCAAGGTGAGCGCGAATGTAGCATTCAAGCACAGTCAGGTGAGTACGACATATGTTCTATCAAGGTGTGTTGACCAAGAGACACAGAATGACTTTAAGGCTGTGATGGTGCCTCAAGTGAATGCTAAGTGAAGGGTGGGACAGGGAATAAACAAGGTATACCTTGCGGCTAGAGCAGGAAGCAGAACGGTCCAGAATAACTGAGGCTACCCAATTGTAACCACGGACGGTGTCCAGACCTGGCAATGGAAGGGGAGAGGGGTGAGAACCAGGAACAGAGGAGGAACGAACAAAAAGAGAGCGGGTCCGGAGGCATACCTCGAGATACGAGGGGATGAATGCCCGCGTTGATTGAATCATAAATTGGAGCCGCAGGCATCTAATTAAGCGGCCGATAGAAGTCCTGGAGTCAGGGATAAGAGGAGATGGGCAGTTAAGGAAGGTGTGGCGCTAGTGCTGAAAGTGTAAGGAAGTGAGGAGCGGTTCAGTAGAGCTTACCGATCACTTGGGAGACAGCGCATAATGGCATCTGCTGTCCAGGAAGTAGAGAAGGACGCCCTGAGGTGGTGCTTATGGGCTGTGCAAGGTGGTCATGTGACCGCAATGGCATGGCGGCCATCTTGGAGTGGGGAAGCCTCCCGGGAAGTGAATGAAGGCTAAAGGACCTGGTCATGTGACCAGGGTGACGCGGCGGCCGAAAAGAGAGAATTAAAAATGGTAGATAGACAAGGGAATTAGCACTTAAGATTACACATTTGATCGGAAGGCAAGGTAGAGCATACAAAATAAAGAATTTATAAAAAAAAAAATCATTAGAGTTATTGTGGGACATTTCAGAAGAAGGTACAGTTTTAAAGTATGCCATGTAAACTCACAACAAAACCTAAATAAAAAGACGTGTTTAAAAAAAAGGCAGCACAGCTACCGAAGTTGCTGCGCTGCCTTGCATCAAAGGAAGAGAAACAATTAGCCATATCTACAATGATACGGTGCATTTGTTTCTTTACCCAAGTGCTGGCACACTTTTAGCTGCCATGCGCCTTCTCTCACACGCTTGTTCCATAGTGCAAGGGTGAATGTATTCTATAAAGCATAGGTTTAAGTACAAAAACTAGCCTTTAATACTTTTCCCACTGTGAATATGTGCTGTACAATGCAGCACACATGCAACGTTGTTAACATTGTTATGTGTACCTTCAGGAGGTGTAACTTTGTGGCACAAATCTCTTTCTATGAATGTTAGTAGAATGGAATTTGCATTAAAACCCATTGGTGGTTACATGGGAATGCCCAAATACCTCCCATGGAATGACCCCTTGAAAACAAAGTTGCGTAAAGTAGCGAAAAACGCAACTTTGCGTTACTATGGAATACTTTCCATTGCAAATTCTAGTTTGTGTTGGGTAGTAAATCCAACTCCAACACTCTGCGCCGGATTTGTGTCACAAAAGTGACGTCAACCCGGTGCAAAGCGTTAGTAAATCTGGGCTGAGATTTGGAAGTAGGATGGCACTACAAAGTGCAAGTATGCCATTTAAGGGGTGTGATAAATGTTGTAATTGGTTATTCACTGAAATGTGCCTCAGTTTTTTTTTAATAGAAAATGCAGTAAAACAATTAGCTACCTATGGAGAGATTTACAGAAGCATTTTAAGGCAATATGGTGTGTCAGTTCTTTCAGTAGATTAGAAATTAACAATATTGCTACCCTGTATCATCTATCAAATATAAGAATTATGCTTCGCAGATGCAATCAATTTCTCACAATATTCCACAGATGTATGACAAACATTACCGACTGGATGAAGGACAACTGTCTCAAGCTCAACACAGACAAGCAGAAGTCCTCATCTTTGGGAACAACAACGCGCCTTGGAACGACGCATTGTGGCTGGCTGAACTCGGCCCATCCCCCGCCTGACAGACCACGAAAGCAACCTCTGCATCATCCTCGACAGCAAGCTATCTATGGAGAAACAGGTAAAATGCAGTTTCATCTGCCTGCTTCCACACCCTATGCATGTTCCGGAAGACTTTCAGGTGGCTCCCAGTCAACTCCAGAATGACCGTCACGCAGGTTTTCATCACCAGCAGGCTAGACTACGGGAACACACTCTATGTAGGAATCACCACACGCCTTCTGGAGAGATGACATACAACACAAAACTCAGCGCCAAAACTCAAACTTGACCTCCCCAGATGGACCCACATCCCACCACACCTTAAGAAGCAACACTGGCTCCCGATCCAGAAGAGATGCCAGTTCAAGATGCTGACCGATGCATACAACAAAGCACCAGCATACATCAACAAATAAATGACCTTCCACCAACCAACCAGACACCTGCAATCCACCTCCCACCTCATCGCAGACACCTCCCGGATCTGCTCAAGCAACACTGGAGGACATTCCTTCTAGCACATGGCATCCATACTTGGAATGACCTCCTCCTGCACCTCAAGGCCTCCACATTGCTCCGGGAATTCAGGAAAGGACTTAAGACCTAGTTGTTTGAATGAACAGATCACCAGGATGCAGCTAGCAACTCCAGTGTCTTGAGTCCCTCACTGGTGATTTGCCACACTTTAAAAATCTTTGATGGATTGATTAAAATTCGGCCTGGATGGAGCTTGCAGAGGTGTACTCCGCGGAATTCTGCGGAGTTACTGAAAAACTCAGCAAAATTCTGCAGAGTTCCGTAAGTGGGTGGAGTTGCTTAGCCACCCCTAACAAGGCCAGTAGGCCACACGTTCTTTTTTTATGAACGTTTTGAATCTCTATCAATGCTGCTATTTGTGAATTACTGAAGATCTGTACTCATATGTAGTGGGGGTTGAGGGAGGGTGGAAGGGCTGTTCACAGAACATCAGGACAATAGACATATCTTAAATGAGAATGGTAAGTGACAATTTCCCCTGTCACAGAAGACATTACAGAGTGCAAACACGGGTGACGCGCTCCATTCTGGATTTATTTATTGGCCGGCTATTTAAATATATTTACACTGTGTTGGCAAGTCATTAAGCTGAAGATTGCCCAACATTAATGACTCCCTTTTGGTAAGAGAATACGAAAAACCAACAGTTTATAACTGTGCAACATGGCGGCTTGGCAGGAAAGACGGATGTAATAACTTGGAATAAGGTGGATGTCACACAGTGGTATAGTGATGGGGTATCACTGCATGACAGTATGTGGAGGTAGCACATGTTGGCTTAATGTGGGTGGCACAGAGAAGTGCAGGGATGTTGCGACAGGACACTACTGCCTGATATTAGAAAGTGGGGGCAGCACAGGATGACATAGGTTGGGTATCTTACCATGCAGTTCTGCCCTGCTGTGGCTGCTCTGGTGCAGGTAGGGCTGCTCCAACTGGTGTGATGACAGTCTGGATGACAGTGGGTTGCTTCTGGAGATGCAGGGGGACAGAGGCTGCTGCTTGAAGTAGGGAGGGCCACCAGACAGTCCGCCGGTGGCCGAGGGCCCCCAGGTAGAGGCTGAGCCAGAGTAGACAGAGTGGAGCTCCAGCACCCCTCTGTGTGAGCAGAGGGGAGCCCGAGTCATGGTAGGAGTAGTCTCCCCTAGAGCCCTGTGTATCCCCCATATAGGAGTGCTCCCCGTTGGAGGTTAAGTGGGACACAGTGTGGCCCCCCAGGCCCATGCCATCCATGTTCCCAGGCAGGTGGCCGCTCATCATGCCCATGCCGCCATCCTGCCCCTGGCCATTGGGGCACCGGCCAGTCCCCCCGCTCAGACCTGGAAGCTGTATGAGTCTGGGATGTGGTTGAAGCCCAGGCCATTCATCATGGTGTCCATGGGCCTGAGTATCAGGCACTTGCACCAGAAGCAGAGGTGCCGCCGGTGGAAGTAGCCCTCCTCGATCACGAACTCAGTGGCCAGGTCGATGGTCCAGTAGTGACACTTGCCGGGCCTGCTCAGGTCCTTGGGCAGCTTGATGAAGCACTCTTGAGCGACAGGTTGTGGTGCACCAAGTTCTTCCATCTCTGGTAGGAGCCAGGGCCGGCTTTAGCACTGGTGGTGCCCTGTGCGACAATGTTTGTTGGCGCCCCCCCAATGACCACCTCTGCCACGGATTCCCTCATTACCACCATTTGACAATGCCCCCCAGTCTCCATAACCACTGTCTCTTAGATTCATTTAGTTTTATAGCGCCACTATACCATTTTAAGATGTCAGAACAATTTACATCACATGCACATTGCACAGAGACAATCATCGCTGTGCAAATCAGTATATAGGAAAGGTTATGTAAGACAGAGGCCTACAAGGAGTAGGAGTCACATGTCATCCTTACTGGTAGGCAGTATAGTTTAAGAGTCCTTGGACTGGAAAAGCACAATTTCAGAATTTAAAATGTAACACCATTGTTAGGGGGTTTCTTTAATAATAAGAATTGATTTCTCCCCAAATGAATCCCTTTTGCAAAATTAGGACAACGAAAGACTGGGCACAAAATATATAGCTCTAATATTTTCCTTGCAATTTACATGCAGCAGGCACATTAACCCTCTGCACTATGATGATTCAAAACTTTTACTAGACAAAGCTCCGGTCTTTCTCCAGGAAGAACATTAATCACCGGAGTTGTCATTTTTATTGATGTCTGGAATTTGCTGGGTCAATGTACGCGGCATCAGGTGCTTTTGAAAGATGAACATGGCGCCCCCACCCCAAGTCAGCACTTGGTGCGGTGGCACCGATCGCACCGCCCTAGAGCCGGCTGTTGTAACTAACAGCTCGTGTTGAGCTATAGAATGTAGAATGTCTTTACCTCAATGGATTGTTGAGGGGGCATTCTGGCTTAGGACGTACTGCTGTGCACACCGTCGACCTGTCGGTGGTTGCTTTTGAATAAAGCCATCTACCCAAGATCTCTCGTATTCGTGGCTTTTATCACTGGCGACGAGAGTGGGATGAAGAAGTGAATAAGCAACCACCGACTTCCCTCGGATCTCCCTCGGACCTCCTCATCGACGACCCCGATGAAACTCAACAAAATGGACTTTTGGCAAGGAGTTACTGGAGTCACTGGATTTAAATGAGCCTCATTGCTACAATACATACTGGAGTGTGTATTTGGGGATATTCACCACATATTTGCCACTTTCCACCGCTATCGGCACTGGACGTACAGTAAGTAACGGTTGATGCTTACTTTTGAATGGACAACGTCGCGTGTTCTGCGTCCTTGTGTGCTCCGTGCTCTGTCACCTGCGTGCTCCATTCCTTGGATCATCGGCGTTCTCTCTCACTGAGACGCTGACACAGATTCGACGGCTCTGACGGCCCGACGCTTCACGTTACGTTTATGACGTGTTTGGCGGCCATCTTGGTAAAGATCCTCTCAGTCAGCGTGCGCGTTGCCATGGATACGCGCAACAGCTGACAACTCCGATACGGCCAACGCGGGCACAGCGAAGGTTACTATTCTCCACAGCATCGTTCCACTCTCACGACTTCGGCGATTTTCATGAAATACTCACGGTGAGGATTAAATTGTTGTTGTGATTCTGCCTTTTTCAACGCAGTGTTTACAAGTGTAGAAATTATGGCGACATCTCCCAGCATGTCCCAACCCCCGCATTTTTGTCTGAAAAAGGAGAGCCTATTCTTCCCTGGAAAAGGTGGAGAAATCTATTTGACTCATATATAGTGGCCATTGGGGGAAAAGTTTTCAGCCTTCAGAAAGCAACACATACTGTTGCATAACTTAGGTGTCGAGGGCAGAAGTATATATGATAGCATTGACGAAATAACAATTGGGAGTGGTGATGGAGAGCCCGCGGATGTATATGAAATGTCCATGACCATGTTGGAGCGTTATTTTGGGCCCCGCATCAATGTGGTTTTGGAGCGCCACAAATTTTTACAAAGATTCAAGGTCCCAATGAACGTGTAGGAAGTTATGTCGCTTGCCTTAAAACATTGGCACGCACCTGCGAGTTTGGCGAACTTTCGGATTCCTTGGTAAGAGATCAACTGGTGCGTTGTACCAACAGCACTAGGGTGCAAGAAAAACTCCTTTCTAAAAATCCCACGTTGACTGAAGCCATTGCTACTGTTGAGGGTATGGAAAACACATCTTCCTGGGTAAAGGAGATGAGGAAGGGTCATGATGATGATATGCACAACAAGACCGAGAGCACAAAGAGGAACCAAGACAGTGTTCATTCAATGTCTGATGGTGATGTTAATGAAGAGATTATTGACAATGTGGCTAGAGTGATGCACGATCACAGGAGCAAATATCTTCCTAAGAATCCCCCATCACACCCAGCGACCAATAAGGATAGTCAATCACGCATAGAACGTGATCGTTCGCAACATCAACGTATTCCTACTCGTGATAGGAGTTTCAATGATAACCAGAAAGGACGGTGTTGTAGGTGTGGTAGTTATTCTCATTCCTCTGCTTACCCGAATTGTTTTGCCAGAGATTCAGTATGTAACAATTGTGGGGTAAAGGGACACTATGCACGTGTTTGTAAGTCCTCCAGAAAGAATCGTGCAACTGAGAATGCTCCTGAAACAGTTCGCACAATAATTGTTTCCAGTATTTCTGAAAGTAATGGTGATGTCGATGCTGAAAGGATAAATATGCCATTATGTGACATAGCTGTAGATGGAGTTGTATTTGGTGTCATGGCTGATTCTGGTTCCCCCTTTACCTTATTAAGTAACAAGATGTGGGATGAAAAGGTTGGTCTTGACAACAGAAAGCTACTCCCTCCGGATATCTCACCAATTAGTTATTGTGGTTCTCCCATAGACATTGTGGGGTATGTAGTTGCTAAGATTATGTTTAAGGGTAGGGAAACTGTAGGGAAAGTCTATGTGGCTGAAAGGGGAGACAGTCTGCTTGGGTGGAGGCATCAACGTGATCTTGGTATAATCTTGAACCCAGGTGCCAAAAACCAACAAGATCAGGTCATGTTAGTTGACAATATGAATGATCCTGGTGAGTGTTATAGAGAATTTCCTGAAGTGTTTACTGATGCTCTTGGTTGTCTCAAGGGTTTTGAACATCGGATCATTCTGAGAGATGCAGCCAAACCGTGTGTGCACAAGGTGCGTAAGGTACCGAACATGATGATTGGACCGTTGAAGGTTGAGCTTGACAGACTATTAAAATTGGGAGTGATTGAGGAGATTGAGGCTTCAGAATGGTTGGCCCCGGTGGTTTTGGCTCCCAAAGACGGTGGAGCTGCTGTTAGGATGTGTGTGGACTTACGTGGGTTGAATGAATGGATCTGGGTAGATCGCCAGCCCTTACCGAATATTTCTGAGTCTATCAGCCTGTTGAAGAGTGCCAAGATTTTTAGTGTTTTGGATCTTTCCTCCGCATACCATCAGATCATGCTTCATAAAGATTCAAGGCACTTGACCTCATTTGTGACTCCTCTGGGAGCTTACCGTTTCCTGAGAATGCCTTTTGGGTTGGCCTCGGCGGCGGCATGTTTTCAGAGGATTATGAAAATAGTTTTGGGAGATCTACAGAATGTCTTGTTTTTTCAAGACGACATCTTGATTTATGGTAGGAATGAAAGTGAACATAATGATGCTTTGAAATCGGTTTTGGAGAGATTGAAGGTGAGGGGACTCACTGCAAAGAAGGAGAAATGCCGCATTGGACTAAAGTCTGTTACCTACCTTGGGCACGTGATTTCTGGAGATGGTATTCAGCCCAAATTGGAGCTCGCAGAGAGTATTGCCAAAGCTCCAGCGCCTGAAGACAGAGAGCAAGCAAGGTCGTTCTTAGGCATGGCTGAGTTCTATTCGAAGTTCGTCAGGAATTTTGCTAGTGTAGTTGAGCCTATTAGGAGCCCTGTTAAAGAAAGGGTACATTTTGTTTGGTCCTCTGAGTGCGAAACTGCTTTTAATCTGGTCAAGTCAGAAATTAGTCGAATGCCGACTTTGGGACATTTTGACTCCAAGTTGAGGACGATATTAACAACAGATGCAAGTTTGAAGGGACTAGGGGCTGTACTTTCACAAGTATCTGATGGAGTAGAGCAAGTTGTAGCCTTTGCCTCAAGGGCTCTTAGGGAAGCTGAAGTCAATTATTCTTGTATTGAAAGGAGGCACTGAGTGTATATTGGGCGGTGCAACATTTAAAATTTTATCTTTGGGGGATTCCATTTGTTGTTAAATCAGACCATCGGCCCCTTGTTCAAGTTTTCTCGTGTCATCATAGTGACCACATGACTCCCAGGTTAAAAAGGTGGAGTGAAGGTCTTCAGGAGTTTAATTTCCACGTACAATACATTTCGGGGTCGAGTAATAAGTCAGCTGATTGCTTGTCGCGTCTACCTATAAACAACGTGCAAGTCGTTGAAGAACCAGAGTATGCATGTTGGGTGTCGGAATCATCAATCACGAGGGAGGATTGGATAACTTCGGCTGGTAGTGACAGAGTGTTTGCTTCTCTTAAAGTAGTCATTACTGGAGGTTGGCCAGAGTACAAAGATCTTGATGCTGATCTAAAGTCTTTCTGGGCTGTGAGGGATGATCTTACCTTCTGTCAAGGTTACCTCATGAGGGGCGACAGGGTGGTTCCACCTGATGTGCTGAAGGGAAAAGTGGTGAATTTGGCCCATGAAGGACACCTAGGGAGGAGCCTTACTAAAGCACGTGTCAGGGAGAAGTATTGGTGGCCGGGAATGGACCGTGAGATTGAGTCTGTTGTTAAAGATTGTCATTTGTGTGCCATTAATGACAAGTCTCATACCACCAGTCATGCCCCTTTGTCTCCTGTTTGTGTGCCTGATGTTGTGTGGACAAAGTTAGGATTGGACATTATTGGTCCATTCGAATTAATGCCTTCTCATGAGAGATATGTTCTTTTACTTGTTGATTATACCTCCAAGTGGGTTGTCTCCAGATGCATGAACACTGTTACTTCTAGATCTGTGATTGAATTTTTAAAAGATGTATTTGTGTCAGAGGGAATACCTAAGTACTTGATCACAGACAATGGAGTGCAGTTTGTCTCCCATGAAATGCACGCTTTTCTTGAAGATTTGGGGATTATTCATCAGAAAACAGCTTTATATTCTCCGCAAGCAAATGGTCTCACTGAGAGAATGAATAGGGTTGTGAAGAGTTGTGCCCAGCGAGCATTAGATTCCAAGATTTCACTCACCAGTGTTTTACGGGATACATGGTGGGCACACCGTACTGTTCCCAATGCCATTTCTGGGAGATCTCCTTTTGAGGCCTTGAGAGGAAGGATGGCCAGCTCTAAGCTTAACCCAGTGTGGCTTCCCATTCGGAAGGGGAGAGTTGTGTCTGATGATATGAGGAAAGAAAAGTTGAGTGATTATCAGACAAAATACAAGCAGCGGTATGATGATAAGATGTCGGTCAGGGTGGTAAAGTGGTGTTTGGGCGACCGTGTTCTGGTAAAAAGAGCTAAGCATGGTCGCAAAGGCACGTCTAGTTTTCTTGGTCCATTTACCATCATTGCTATTAAGAAAAATGTTGTTGTCCTTGATAATGGTTGTACGTGGAGCATGTCCAGGCTTGTTAAAATCACTGAGACGGCTCCACCACTCTGCGCATACTCCTGATCCTGTTCATTCTGAAGGAGTAATCGACCGTTCAAGGAGACGCAGAGCAACCTCCTGTGAGATTTGATGATTATGTCTTGAATTAGATGTAATGTTTTATAATGTTTCTTTTTCTTCTTTTATTTTAATACTGTGGAAGTCAGCAATGTAGTGACAGTGCTCTATATTTTTATTTATTGTTTTACCTTGCAATTGCTGTGTTCTAAGGCATTGTACTTGTTTTTGCCAAGCTTCTTCTTTTCAATTCTTTGGTGTTGTATGGGGGATGTGTTGTAACTAACAGCTCGTGTTGAGCTATAGAATGTAGAATGTCTTTACCTCAATGGATTGTTGAGGGGGGCATTCTGGCTTAGGACGTACTGCTGTGCACACCGTCGACCTGTCGGTGGTTGCTTTTGAATAAAGCCATCTACCCAAGATCTCTCGTATTCGTGGCTTTTATCACCGGCCCTGGTAGGAGCCGCGGAAAAAAGGGAAGCAGGACTGCACTGCAGGAACTGGTAGATCTCACTCAGCGTCAGCCACTGCCTGGGTGAGCTGTGGATGGCCATGATGATCAGTGTAATGTATGAGTAGGGCTGCTTCTGGGGATTCCAGATAGCTGGGCTGCTCTTCTTTGCCTTGGTGGCACTGGTCCACAAGGCAGCTTTCAGGGCAGGGGCCGGCCCTCCCGGGTGCTTGGCGGGGGTGGCTAGCATGTGGCTGCTCTGGGCCGAGGGCTGCTAGATCTTGGCTATCATTGGCTAGGCGTGGGTCGCCCCTGTGCATCTGACATGGGTAAACTCTGCTCTGCCAGCTGTGATGGATTTTTTCTGAACTCCGCCCTCCAACCGAAGTGCGGAGTGGCAAAACTCTGCAAACTCCACGAGCGGTGCGGAGCTCACATCCCACCCCTAATTAAAATATCAATGCACTCTTTGACAGGTTGCTTTGTCTTCCCGCCACAATTTTTATCAAATCACCTAAAACTTTCTACGTGCCCAATGAACAGTAAGAAAACTCTGAATAAAGCCACTTGTTGACGTTGAGGAAGATTATACAATCAATCACCTTTAGTACACTGTTTTCTTTGCACTTAGCCTTGGCATTGCTTTGTCCCAAATATATCACCAAGTACCTTCCACAATGAAGCTCACAAGCCAATGATGAGACTATTTCACAAGAACTACTACTCTATTATGTAAGATGATTGTGTTACACATTACATATCCCACCTCACTGAATTGTGCCATCCTAGTCAATGCTGATCACTTTGTATCTAAATTACGCATGAAACACTTGGTAAGGTTCCTTGATAAGGGCTTGCATAAACTACATGAGAGGCTAGGTGTAAGAAAAGGCCTTTTTTGCGTTGTCACCCCCTACATTTTGCTAGATTTTATTGCTGGTGAATGGCCACTGAACAGTGTGGCGCTGCCGTCCAGACCTGTAAACATGTGTACAATTGGCTAATCCCTGATTGTCATATTTAACTTACCTGTATGTCCCTGGTATATGGTATCTTTAGTACCCAGTGTCTGAAAGTTAAACGGCACTAGTATTTTGCAGCACTTATTGTGACCATGTAAAATATGACTAAAGGCCTGCCACAGTTGCCCAGCATGCAGTTTTAAAACTGCCAAATTGGCATGTTAAAAACACCATTTTTAAAGGCCTAGACTTCCCTTTTTAACATTTAGAAGTCACCTCTAAAGTTGGTCCTAAATGCCTGGAGACAGGGTGCATGGTAGTTAAAAAATAGGACATGAGTTCTTCAGTTTTGCTTGTCCTGGCAGTGAAAAACCTCCAAAGTTGTTTTTCACTGCAGCATGGCTGTCTCTCCCATAGAAAACTGCTGAGTTCCATTATAACATCATATAATGCATAACTTCAGTTTGGGAATAGCTAGAATCATGGTTCAAGAACTCAATAGGAATTTAAAATCCAATCTAATGGTGGGGTCAGATTTTAAATTACAATTTTTAAAATGCCATTTTTCTGCCTGTAGACTATAATAGCACTTTCAGAGTTGATCCCCAGCTGTCTACTGGGAGGTGTGAATGGCTTCCAGGAAGGAGAACAAAAGGGCTTTGGCTGCGAGAAGGTGCAGCCTCCTCTTGACAGGAAGATTTGGGGGATGTGCCCACCAAAAGCACAAGCTTTTAAGAGACGTCCCCTGTCACAGGTATATGTAACTCTCACCTACCCTGCCACTGTGCAAGTAGCCTGAGTGGCACCAATCAAAGTGGAAGGAAAACGTGCTCCAGAATTGGTTTGCAGGGGTGAGTTCCTCATTTCCCTTCAGCAGTGTGCCCAGAGGTCTGACCAGGTGATGAAAGACTCTGCTGTGTCGGATTTTTGCAGAGCAGGGCACTGTAGGATTGTTTAGAACCAAACACCCTGGAAATTATGTCTATATGGGCAGGGGTGCACCTGTGAACGTTTTCCCCAATGGACCGGGAGTTTCCTCCACCCACAAGCTAGTGACAAGAATAAAAGTGACACCCCTGGATACCTTTTTCAGAACACTGCTGGACCTGAGGAAGACAGATGAAGGACTGCACCCGCGGAACCTTTTGTACTTCGTAAAGAGGACTTCACCTACTGTTACCTGTGGAGACAAATGACAAGGGCTGGACTCGCTTCCACTTGAACTCAGTACAAAAGAGTGAACTTCAAGGTCTAATTGACTAGCCTCCAGTTAAGCTACAGGGAAACTAAAGCTGTAAGAAGCCCACCTCCCTGAAGAGCCCAGCTGATTAGTTCCAACTGGACTTGCCTTGCACCATCCTGGTTGCTTCCCCTGGAGTGAGTCCAGACCATCAAGTGGGGTCCTTAAGGTCCTCGAGCCCTTGGATAAGTGTCAGAGTGTACTCACCCTGCCTATTCCAAAAAGATGGGACTTCAAACCTTTTTAAATGATTTTTGCTAAAAGAACCAGAGGCTACTACCAGACTGTCACTGAGCAGCAGCCGTTGTCATCGCACTTCCAGTCGGACGTCTTTCTGGTTTGCCCTGCTGAAAGGATCCTGACTTCCAAAAAAGTTTCTAAGTCGGAAGGTGGATATCTTCACCAGGTGAAGGCACCAAAAGTATCTAGACAAGAAGAGGCCTTCCTTGGGCATGAATTTCAATTTCTCCCACTCAGAGATTTCTCACTAAAAGACTTAGTCCGATGACAATCCGACTTCATGGAACTCATCTCACCCACAGTCGCTGCCTTGCCGCACTGATGATTTTCAGCTTCCACTCCAGAGACTGAGTCTGAGGCTAAAACTTTCCACTGGACTGAACACGGTCCCAGTATCCAACCCACACTCAATGGCAATCAGCCTTAACTTTTGACTTTGAGCCAGTCTAGCCCGACCAGATACCTGACATTAGTGCTTTGTTTTTATTGGTGCTAGAAACATTTAAAACTTTGATAACTCATGTCTCGGTTTCCCTACGTCTGTTTTTTTTGTTTTGATGTCTATTGTCTCATTAAAACTTTCTCTATTTGTATAAATGGGAGAGGGTATTGTTTTGTATTGTGGTTTCTGCTCTTTAACTCTTTTGGTACTGATAAATATTTTGCACACTTCTCAAAAAGTTAAGCCTGTCTGCTCTATGCTACATCTACCAAAGGTTAAGCTCAGCTTTAAGTGATTGAGACCTAACAGAACCTTTATGTGATAATGCCATTATTACTTGAAGAGGACTACCATTCACTTCAACCAACTATCCACTTTCTTACACTGGGTTACTTTTATTACACTGATACAATGTTGCAAACACCTTTGCCAAATTTGAGTCTGCTGATTTAATTTTGCACCAACATTTGTACCAACAACGCGTGGACCGACAAACCAGTACAAAATATTGTTTTCATGTTGCATGTTTTCGAACACAGTAAATATATATAATATTTAATTATTTCGTTCAAATCAAACAAACACTCTTTAATGCTACTATTTCAATAAATTAAATAGGAAGAGAAATTTCCAGAAAATCGGATAAATTGTTCTGAATATGTTATTATTTGTAAACGGATTCAGAACAAAGAAAAATGAGAATGCTTACTGCAGTGCTCACATCAAGGTCCATGTCCCAAATAGTATTAGCCGGGGGTTGCAGCCAATTAACGTGCACAGAAATGTGGTTCCTAGCAACGCTCAGGCCTAATGAGAAGCTGGTGGTCTTCAGTTCAGAGCAGACAATCCAGCCATCTGTGCACGAGCCATGGGGCCACCATCTCATTGCTGTCTGGCATTCATCTGCTTTGTTGCCACTGACGAAGGGCCAGAAATGACACAAAATCCATATATTGTGTGCATCTTTTATGCAAAACTGATTGATGTCTAGTAATGCCCTGAAGCTAACGATGAAACAACGAGCTAAAAGCACGAGCCACTTGCGTGAGAATAAAAGAGTCTAATTTCAAGCGTTGTGTTTGACTAAAATGCGGTACATAATCGTATAGATCACAAACATTATGAGCAAACGAGCATTTTTGGGTGGAATATCATCTAAGAACTCCATATTTTCACGTTTATAGCCTACTGAAAATCTTAAAAGTGTTGCAATAATGACAGAATATAAAATGCAATACTAACTAATTCACAAGGACCTCTTAAACACCTAAACTCAGGAAAATGTATATACTGATTTAGGAATTCAGTTTGATGCATATGTCTCATTAACAAAAACATTAAATTTTTGTTTTTTGTGCATTACCTGCTGAAATAACGTGAAAAAAGCGGTGATTTTGAAGGTGAACATGATCTGCAGTGAAGGTATTACACACAGTGCATTTCTAAGAGAGTATATCCACAAATTCATATTCTGGGTATTTAAACTCGGTGAGGAGAGTCTGAAATTGTGAAAGCCGTCCTGCCTATTTCAAAAGCCCCGAGGCTCTATGCGACTTAAACACGGCTAGAGATTTTGAGCACATAGGTGACCTTTTAGCTTAAGGTCAGCGGTGGCCAAGGCTTCACTAATTTCATTTCACTATGAAATCAATAGGAGAATCAACATGCATTAAATCTGAAAGTTGTTCTGCCAGTTAAATGTGAACTATAGATCAATAATTGTTCCTAGTAGAATTGGTTTGCTGCATTTAAAATATTAAGGTTATGCATTTTGATACCCCGGAGCTTAACGCAACATATTCTTTCAAACTAATAACACCCGTCTCCCTTCCCTCGGCATAAGCCTTTTATTTTGTTCTATGTAAGGGGCCTTTGCATCTGTTCAGGTTTCATTGAACTTGGTGTAGGGTGTAGGGCTTGAAAGCAATTTACTAACCTCCAATTAATCCTTAGTCTTCAACTAGTGTCATAACTAAGAGTGCGCAAATTACAGGAATTTATTTACCAGCAATTACGCAAAATGCAAAACCGGCGTTTGGCACTATATTTTAGAGTGAAATGAGTCCTCAACCAAAAGAGTTTTGAGCGGAAAAGTTGATGCAGTTTCAGTTTAAAAAACAAAAAGACACTAGATTTCAGAGGCAGATAATTCGGCACTTGAGCGTTACAAAAACTATGGGGCAAATTCACAACAGAATGGCGGAGCGCAGTGTTACGCCACAATTAGTAACGTCGCGATCCGACATTCTGAAAGCGCAGGGATGTGCCCTATTTACAATAATACGGCGCCCCCCTGCGTTTCCTCTAGCGCTGGCGTTAAATTTAGCTGCCTAGCGCCAACGCAGGCACCCATGCCCCATAGTGCAAGGGTGCCTGAGTTGCAGGGAATGATTGTTCATGTGCAGGAAGGTGTTCCTTTCTGCACATAAACAATCACTAATGGCGATTTGTAACTTCTATGTGTGCTGTAGAATGCAGTACATATAGAAGTTGCAACTCGTCATTATATAATGATTATTTATGTGCAGGAAGGGACACCTTTCTGCACATGAACAATCACTAATGGCGATTTGCTCTTTCTATGTGTGCTGCAGATTGCAGCACACATAGAAACAGCAAAAACGAGGAGAAATTAATCCTCACTGGTCTTATTTTTGGCGCTGCCCCATATTTACGCCAGCCTTGTAAATAGGGGGCATCATCAAAAAGCAATGAGTGTGTGCGGCGGAATGCCCACTGCAACACCTATTGCCCTCCCCTTTCACACTAAGGGGCATATTACCAAGGAAGTGGCGGAGAGAGGCATTAGCCGTCTTGGCTTAACGCCTCTCTCCGCCACTTCGGAAACGCCAGGCTGCACCATATTAACAAGGATATGGTGCAGCCTGGCGTTTCCCCCTGCGATGGCGCTAAGTTACACAACTTAGCGCCAGCGCAGGCACCCTTGCACCAGAGTGCAAGGGTGTCTGCGAGCAGGGAGGTTTGTTTATGTGTAGGAAGGAGTTCCTTCCTGCACATAAACAAACCTAAAATGCCATTTTGTAACTTTCATGTGTGCTGCTTCATGCAGCACACATGGAAGTTACAAAATGGCATTTTGAAAAACGGTTTGTTCATGTACAGGAAGGGGCACAAGGCAGCACACATGGAAAAAGCAAAAACGAGGAGAAATAAAGCATTTCTCCTCGTTCTGCCACCTTAAGACCAGGATTTTTCTGGTCTTAAGTTCGGCGCTGCCACCAATTATCGCCAAACTTGATAATAGGTGGCAGCGTCGACTTCAATGGGTGTTGTGGTGGAACGCTCACTGCAACACCCACTGCACGCCCCCTTTCACGCTAAGTTTAGCATGAAAGGGGCCCTATTATCAAGGCAGCGTTAAGCCACTTAACGTGGCTTTAAGCCACGTTACGTGGCTTAACGCTGCCTTGATAATAGGGCGCTGACCCTATCACCACCACAGTGTCACAAAAAGTGACATTGTGGTGGCGATAGGGGCTTGATAATATGCCCCTAATTGCTGCATGAATAGGGGCATTATTTACAAGGCGGCGTTAAGCCCAGTTAAGTGACTTAAAGCCACATTGTAAATAAGGTAAAGGGGTTATCGTCACCAGAACGTAAAAAAAAGTGACGTTCTTGTGGCGTTAACCCCTTCTAAAAATGCCCCTATATTTCTGGGTATTTACTTTATTGGATCATGAACTTGAATTTCCTGTATAATATATTCTCCAGCTAGTATTAATTGTGTTCATGTGGACAGGCCTTAGGAGCAAGGACAACATGTAAACAGGGGATATAACTGCTAGGACAAGTTTCTGGTAGGTAATAGTCCTTTATTCCATAAATGCATGACAGGACGAGTAAACTACAACCATCTCCATCAAGAGCAACGCCCGACTCCCAACCGCCTCAATCCCCACATTCTATTCCCCTGACAACCCCAAGGTTCCAAGGACAGCACACGGGACCCAACACATCTTCCCCCTTTTCCACAACACATAGAACCCAGCACATCCTCCCTCTACATATCAAGGAACAAAACTAAAAGAAGAATTAATGCAGAGAACACATGTTCCTCTATAGATCAAAACCAAAACATAGATGGAAGAGAAAGGAAAAACAAAGAGAACACATTAAAATGCATTGCAAAACATGTATATACATATGTACATGTGTAGTACTTGGCAACCTAACAATCAAGGCACAAAATCACACAGCTTGGAAGGTGGTTTCCTAATCCTGGAGGAAACTCTCCTCTTTTCCCTGTCATCCAAAACATGTTCCCCACTTCCGGCACTCAAATCAACACTGTTCTTGCGAACATCATGTGCAATGGAGATCTTCTCCTTGTTCCACCACTTCCCATTTTGCAATCTGACTACATTCTTCCTCACATCCACAACCTTTTGCGGAGAGGAAAACCTGGAATCCTTCCTGGTGATGATCCTGGGTACCTTGACTCTGACAAAATCACCAACAACAACCTTGGACTCTCTTCCACGAATACCAACATACCTGTCCTGAGCTTGCTGTCTTTTCTTACCCACATCTTCTAATTTCTACTTGGAAATGGTGAAACGCCCCATCCACTGTCTTATCATCTTGGACGCAGGCTACCTGCCCCTTAATAATGCAAAAGGAGATAGACCTGTATCTGCATTGGGAGTAGTGCGGACAGCCCACAACAACTTACGTAATTCTTCCTTACAATTCAAACCACCAAACCTGGCTAACTGTACATTGTCTTTAATAACCCTGTTAAAACGTTCTACGAGGCCATTGCTTCTAGGATGGTATAGGGAGGTCTTGGTGTGCTTAACACCAAAAAACCTTAATAAATCAGAAAATTGGGATGACGTGAAGTGCAACCATTATCCCATAAAATGTCATCAGGAATGCCTTCCCTAAGAAAAATAGATTCCAAAAATTTGATAAGGTTGGAAGTATTGGGAGACATAACAACTTAATTTCTGGCCAACAGCTATGAAAATCCACAACAATACCATATTCTAACATGCCTCCATAAATAACCATGGGGCCAATGATGTCAATGGCTAATTTTGCCCATGGCTTATCGGGAACGTCAATGGCTTCAACAGGACTGGAAACGGTAACTTGACACTTGTCACTGCCAGCACAACTGACACAATCTCTAACAAAATGCTCAACACTCCTGTCCAACCCTGGCCACCAAAAACATTCCCTGATCCTTCTCTTCATGGCACGCATACCGATGTGCCCCTCATGAGCCAGAATAAGGACTCTGTTCCTCATATTCTCAGGAACAACCAACACACTGGACCGGTAAAGGAGATCATTGATGATAGACAACTCCTCAAAGACATGTTTGTAAGCATCACTTTTTAACCCATCAGACTTCCACTCAGACCAACCTTGACGAATTCCATTTTTCACCTCAGTAATCTGCACATCAGCATCACAAGCAGTGAGCCACTCACTTTCCAGTATGGCACCATCACATCTCTGTTCAACAGCACACACCAGATCAGTTTCCATATTCTCTGATGTTTCACCCTCATCAACCATATTGTAACTAGGAAGACGGGACATACAATCTGCCAAGAAATGTTTGGTGCCCGGAACATATTTTACAGTGTAATTATATTCTTGAAGCCTATATTGCCATTTGGCAATCATGGGTGTGGTTCGTTCCATGCCTTTGGTAGTAAATAACTGCACCAAGGGCTTGTGATCAACTTGAACAGTGAAATGAGAACCCCATAAGTACATTTTGCAGTAGACAATGCCCCACCAACATGCTAAGGCTTCTCGCTCGATCACCGAATAGGATGATTCAGCACCCTTCAAGCTCCTTGAAGCAAAGGCTACAACCTCATCCTTGCCCTCTCTATGTTGCATGAGAACGGCACCTAGTCCCATCTGACTGGCATCAGTCATGATGATGGTTTCATCACAAGTATTGAATGGTTTCAAGGGTATGGCATGAACAAGTTCTTTTTTGATGAGCCTAAATTGTTGATTAGACAGGTTACACCAAACAAAAGTTACATTCTTTTTTAGTAGATTTCTCATGTGATAAGACTTCTCTGTGCACTTGGGAATGAATCTTGAATAAAATTCAATTAGACCTAGGATAGATCTTAATTGATCCTTGTTCTTGGGAGGATAAAAATCATCAATAGCCTTAACAAGGTTAAGCTTAGGTTCTACACCCTTGGCAGACAACTTATAACCTAGGTAATCAATATTGGAAACACTAAATTTACATTTTTCCATACTGAGGGTTACACCTCTTGCCTTTAAAATGGATAAAACTTGATGCATTCTGACATCATGCTGATCTTGATCATTGCCAAACACTAGAACATCATCTTGAAATGCGACAACCCCCTTATTATCCTTAAACATGCCTTCTACCACCCGTTGAAATACCCAAAAGGCATGCGCTTGAATTGAAATAAACCTTCCGGGGTAATAAAATATGTTAAATGTCTACAATCAGGATGAAGGTTGATTTGATGGTATGCAGAAGTCATGTCTAACAAACTGAAAATGTTGCCACTCCAAAGTGGAAAGCATTTCAGGGATGTTTGGCAAAGGGTGATGATTGATCCAGATTTGTTTGTTAAGATTGTGTAAATACACACACATGCAGACAGAACCATTATCCTTGCGTGCTAATACAATGAGGGCAACCCAATTAGAACATTCAACAGGTTCGATAACACCAAGTTCACAAAGTTTCTGTAGTTCTGCTTTTAATTCAGCACGCAAGGCTAACGGAACTCTTCTTACTTTGTGTGCTACTAGGTAAGATTCATCAATCAACCTGATCGTATGGGTATAACCCTTCAGGGTACCTAGACCCTTTTGGAAAACTTCGGGAAATTGCATCTCCCACTTGTTTATGTATTTGACAGGCGAAATGGGAAGATAGCTGCCCCTCAACACAACCTGAGCAGGATTGTTAGGGTCAAGTAAAATGCCTAGGTTCTTCTGATCGTGCCAACCTCACAAACACGAGTCATCCTTGGCTACATATACAACCCCATCAGAACTATTAGTTTGAAACTTCAAGGTGGCAGGGAATTCACCCACCACATCAATGATCTTGCCACCGTATCCCACAGGACGAAGTTTGAAATCAATCCATTGAGTACTTTTAAAATGGTTGTGCCAAACTTTCTCACTCAACAAAGGTATCAGGTGAACCAGAGTCCGCCATTACCTTCACATCAATGCCATTGATACTCACTATGCAAAACGGTCTTACAAAATCATTCAAACCAATGTGACAGACACAATCGTCAGCAGTAACATCCTTGACCATGAGCACTTGTCATCCTTATTAGAATAATGCTCTTCCTCATCACCCTTACTGGGACTCACTCCATATATTTTTTTCTTCTGTTGGACCCTATAGGAAGATCTACAAACTTTGGCAAAATGACCTTACGCATACACTTAGCACATGTGCGGTCCTTGGCAGAACAAACAATAGCATTCCCTAAATGAGAAGGACTGCCACAACGATAACACTCTAATTGTCTGAATGGAAGTCTCTTAAATGACTTGTCTGATGTTTTACCAGTGTCAGATGTATTTACGGAAGTTTCCTTGACCTTGGCCTTAGAATACTTGTATTTCACCTCTAAAACATCAGAAGAGTGAGATTTCTCGTCTGTCACAGTCAATTGACTCATGAAGGATGTGGTGCTCTCAATCCTAGAAGCAATTTCCACAGCCTTCTCCAACGTAAGATTAGGTTTAGATAATAGGGCCTCTTGAATTTCTTGTTGTTAGTTTTCTCTACCAGTTGATCACGGATCATTTCATCCTCAAAGTCACTATACTCACACGAAACAGCCAAAATTCTTATGCCGTCCTTGGAACCTTGAGGTTGTCAGGGGAATAGAATGTGGGGATTGAGGCGGTTGGGAGTCGGGGCGTTGCTCTTGATGGAGACGGTTGTACTTTACTCATCCTGTCATGCATCTATGGAATAAAGGACTATAACCTACCAGAAACTTGTCCTTGCAGTGGCGACGAGGATGGGATACATCTGCACACGTCCGGAACGCTCACCAACGGTCCTCCGTCGAGATAGGAAATAGGAGATGGAGTATCTTGAAAACGAGGAAACAACACGTGGGGGACTCGTCCTGTCCCAGTACAACTCGTCGCCACTGCAAGGACAAGTTTCTGGTAGGTAATAGTCCTTTATTCCATAGATGCACAACAGGACAAGTAAAGTACAGCCATCTCCATCAAGAGCAACGCCCCAACTCCCAACCGCCTCAATCCCCACATTCTATTCCCCTGACAACCCCAAGGTTCCAAGGATGGCACGTGGGACCCAACAATAAAGTAAACATTGGTAATCCTTTTTTATTAGGGTCTGACTCTTGAGCACAACTTGTACATGCATTTCTCAACCACTGGTGCTATTGGATAAGTGAGACTAAAGATGCTGTAACACATGTCCACCTGTACAAAATCAGGTCTATCTCCTGTTAGTAAGGCCAAAGCTGCCCACCAAAGGACGACCATTTGGAACTTCTCAGACGTATTACTTTTAAACGATGATCCTCACAACTACAGATGTGTCTCTAACTAGTTATTCTGCATCAAGGAGGTGAAGCGTGTGACCATCACATGGGAACCTTATTTCGACATATTGCACCGCACCCGACAGCAACAGCCCATCACCTCTACCATTGTCTGAGCCATCACAAAATTTGACCAGCCATATACAGTCAGTTGGGTGCTGCTCTAAAAGGAGTCGACAGGCACAAAATATTAAGATACAACAACTCAGTTCTGAATAAAAAGCAGTCAGTCTTGTGCAGCATCATAAGCAAGGTAAAGATTTAGCAGCATATTTGCTAACATTTGACGCAGCACAGCAACCAAAGTTGCTGTGCTGTGTTATATCAAAGGGAGGGAGCACAATAACATCATATCTACTAAGTTATAACACTGTTTCTCTCTACCCCTATGCTTGGCAGTTTAGGTATTCTTGCACCACACAGACACACCTGCATCTGAGTGTCCTTTAAAGCACACATGCAAAGTTGGAAATCTTTGGCAAAAAGAAAGCTTTTCTCCACAGCTACGCCTGCCTCAAGGAGGCATACATTTCTGCTGCAAAGCCCTGTCTATCGTTTTAGTAGATAGGGCTTTATCTAAAAAAAAAGGGTGGTTGTTAGAACTGAGATTCCTGGTTGGCTGAGGTATGCACCCAGGCCAGGCAGGAACCACCAATCTAGTCAGGGTAAGCTAGATACACACTAAAAGATAACCTGCTAGTAGCTTGGCACAGAGCAGTCAAGCTTATCTAAAGAGGCAATGTGTAAAGTATTTGTGCAACACACACACCCAGTAACACAATGAATATACCACAAATAGACTCCACACAGGTTTAGAAAAATAGAGAATATTTATTGTGAGCAAAATAAAATTTACAAAAAAAACCCAACCAACAGAAGTCAAGATATGATTGTTTAAATAATAAATGCAAAAACAGTCCTTAGAAGTCGCTAGAGGTCAAAAGGTTACTTGAGGTCGCAAGGGATCGTGCAAATCCAAAGTTCAGGTCGACTGCAATGGAGGGCAGGTTGGCTACAGGACCCACGCAAGGCCCGTTGAGAAAGTACCTTTGATGTAGCAAAGCATTGACACTGAGGGCACAATGCGTCGATCTTTCCACGTAGTCTCTGCGCGGTCGTCGAGCTTTGCTGAGGTGAAGGCAGTGCATCATCGTCTTGCTGCACAGAGTGTCGTCATCGGGCCATGCAGGCTGTAGAACCACTGTCGAACAGCCTCTGCATCGAATTCAAAGGCGATGCGTCAGTTTCGATCGACGCAAAGGTACCAATGAGTTGGTTTTGTAGTAAAACAGGTACAGAACCCACTTCTGAGGCCCAGAACTTGGAGAGTGTTGTAAATTGTAACAAGGGCAACCCTATATGCCAACAGGGATGGGGTAAGTATTATATATATGTACAAGGTGACAGTAGCATAATTCAGTAGGTGGGAATCACCTCATGGATGAGTGATTCCCACACTTAATGCTGTTACTCTTATGATATAGAGAACATTTTTCAGTTACAACACAAAATAAAAGGTCTGACGTTTTTTTTTTGTTGATATATATTTTCAAAAAATTCTACGGAATCATCAATATACTTTTTATACAAAAAAGTGCAAACAACGCAGTGCTCAAATGAATGTGACAATAAATAAATGTGAACACAAGGCACTGTACAATCCAGGCTCGATGAACAATTTTTTTAAAAGAAATATGGTAGCAAATATTGCATATTCATAATATTCATAATAGAAATGTGAGCCACGGATAAGATGTCAACTGTTCAACCCAGGTTGATTGAAAGAGTCTCCTCAAGACTAAGTTGCTGACTACGAGTCTGGCTTTCTTTGACCGCCAGACTTGTGGTGGCACAGCGGTGGCGAACCTGTGGCTGCCCTATTCCAATCCGGCCATTTGGACCATGCACCCCTGTGCCAGGGAACCGCCGTTCCCTGGTGGTGGAGCAGCGGACAGGGGTATCCAATATGTAAGGCGGGACCACCATGGTCCGCCGAGCATATTTCAAGATTCCCCACCGCCATCCTTTTCATGGTGCTGAGCCTGCCATGAAAAGACTGGCAGTGGGGAAACAAAGTGGGCCCTACAGGGCCTCCATGCCCCTACCGCCATGGGGATGCATTAAGGGGACCACAACATGTGCCCCCCTGTCTGCATGCACCCCAAATTCCAGCATGGCATTGACTTCACAGTCCATGCCGTGCTGGAACTTCTTTTGCGGTCCCATTGCGGTGCCTGTTTTTAAGGCACTGCCGAGTGAACAGCAAAAGAAAAGCCCGCCAGACACGAGTTGTACTCATAATCTGGTGGGAAAACCATGGCTTTGGGGGTGCTGTGCCGGCACAAAGCCAGCACTGCACCGCCAAAGTCATAATCAGCCCCTAACTCATTCGGTTTAGGACCTAAAAGAACTGGAGACAGAACCCAGGAGCCACATATCAGTCACTAAATATATCTCAATCGAGAAACCAGTAGGTACCCAGCCTCCACTTAGAAAACACCACTCACCAATGAGTATGTATAGAGTATCATGTGATTTCTTCATATGAACTCCGTTATATCCATCTCAAGTCAGGTGCAGGCCAGGTGCCCTCAGGGCTCATCCTGCTTGCAAATATCAATCAGTATCCCTTGCTGACTCCCTAATGGACTAGGGAGAAGGGGGAAGATATAATGTCCACCCCAAACTAAAATTAATCTCTATTCCAAACAGACTAAATATGCTATGTGTGTATGCGTCAGGATGAATCAATCTTGAACAAGTAAAAATGACACGCGCAGTCTGGTGCCTTTTAAAAATAAACAATTGTACAAGCGGAATTCCCTGTTTAGTCAAAAAAACGCGCTGAACCCAAAATCATCCTCTCAAGAGTGCCGGTGAAGCTGTATCATTTATAAAGGGGCTCCATGCATCATAAATTAGAGTGTAGCCCATGTGGAATTGCAACTCTTAACTCCTAATAGTGTATAGCGCCGTGCCTGGTACTGTGCCCGTGCTCCTAGGTCATTAATGTGCTTACAGAAAAATCCGTACCTGGAGGCGTTAGCAGGCAGAAGTGAAAGTAATGGTGCCACGTCCGCCATGTGTCTGAGATAACACTCTTTGGCGTTTTCAATAAACTGAGCCTGAGCGCAATACTGGAAAAAAGGGATCACAGTATATGCAATCTCCACACTAACAGAGTGAACGATCGTTATTTCTACTGTAGTGCATGTCTACTTACTCATGAGATCTGAAGGAAGCTCCTAATGGCACGCTCTAAATCCGCCTTGCAACTCGCTGTCTCGTGGATGGCGAAGACGCCGCAGATGTGGCTATCTTATCTCCTGCTGATGTCCATGAACAATGAAACGTTAACTCATCCCGTCATCTTGGATGTGGATATAGGGTACTCATGGTGCGAGATCCTGTCTCCTACCCACTCGTATGGCATCAGCCGATCCCCTAGAGGTGCAGAGTGCTCATCATGTGCGAGATCTAATCTCCTGACATACTCCTGTGATATATTGGTCCCCTTCCAATGTCAGGTGGTTGAAACAGTGTGCCTTTCTTATTGTCCAATTGGTCTAGGCATGATGTAAGAGGAACTGTGCTGTAGGGTAGGTCGGCTTACTGGGCCTATTGAGATAACCTACAGTGCGTAAAGACGGCTGACAGCATTAAACATGAAGTGAATTGAAAGATTAATTGAAAAATGATTATTTGGAATGAATCACACTGTAAAAGTGTATCCAATACTAATTAATTCTATGTTGCATCTGTGGTAAATAGTTGAATCATACACCAAATTAGGTATGAGGAATAATCAATCAACAATAAGTGGCAATCCATGCATCACTCTATAACAAACTAACTTAAGGAATAGTTATGTAAAGGTCTCAGATGTACCACAATAGCAACAGAAAAGGCAATGTACAATCTGAAGTGAAGCCAATGCTTAAGAAGCAGAGACATACAATGTATCGGGTAAGCAATGAAAGGCGTCTCATATCAGTAATGTCATTCAAGCCAATTTGAGTACTGTTAAGTAAGTCCATCCATTTGCACTCTTTCCTGTCCAAGATGTCTTTGATGTTGCCGCCACGACTAGCCATTGTGATCACTTCGGCAACTTGCCAGTAAATGTCATTTTCCGAGTGCTTCATTTCCTCAAAGTGTCGAACCAAGGGTGCTCCACCCACTTTTCATCTTATCCTGCTCTGATGCTGTGTGATCCGTTGTTTCACCAGGTGGGTGGTTTGACCCACATACATTCTATTGCAAGGGCATATTCTAAAACCTTCATGTTGGTGGTGAATTCACAAACAATACAACTCCCAAATCTGTGGTGTCCCACCACTGTCGAGAGGCCCCATAGTGTTCTAATGCCACTGTTCCATGGCCCATCCTTATGTGCCCTCGCCACGTCGTCCCTAATGTTCTTTTTGCACTTAAAAGCAAAGAGTAGACTCTCAGTGATCGTATCCCAGACTAGTCACCAGTTCCTCCTTATTATTTTCTACACTTCATTGCTGGCAGGAGAAGACACTATTAGGAGTTAAGAGTTGCACGTCCACTCTATTTCATGATGCAGGAAGTCCCTATATAAATGATACAGCTTCACAGGCACTCTTGAGAGGATCATATTGGGATTGGCGTATTTGTCCAACTAAACAGGGAATTCGGCTTCTGTGACTGATTTTTTTTTTAAAAGGGCACAGACTGAGGGGCCGATTCCGATCTCGGCCGGTAGGGCTCCGAATCGGATTTGGCATAACCGGATCCGATTCGGAGCCCTATTTCCCGACCGATTCGTACGTGCGTCCAGACGAGCGAGTACGATGCGAAATCGCCGACCGACTCGTTCGGGCGTCCCAACCGCTCCGACCGACTCGTTCCTGGGTCGAACCGCACCGACCGACTCGCTCGGACACGACTCGCACTGCGCAATGGAGACGTTCCCCGGCCGGGTAAGTACGATGCGCGCCGCGAGCAGTCCGACCGACACGCGCCGCCCGGCTCGAAAGAGCAGTCGGAGCCGTACTTCGGGGGTCCGTGTCGGACCCCCCTGTACGTGTAGCCCCGCGAGTCGCACACAGGGGGGACCCATGGGTCCCCCCTACCTGTGTGTGTACGGCGCGAGTCGCTTCGCCGCGTACCCGCTGTAGGGGGCGCCCTTGTTCGCCTCGCACCCATTGAGGCAATGGGAGCCCGCGTACGCATTGTACGACCAGCTCCCATTGACTTCAATGGGAGTCCGACCGACTCGAGTCCGATAGCATACGGACGCATCGTACTCGTTCGGTCGGGCTGCACGGGTCCGATTCGGTCGGAAATCTCTCCGGGTCCGGCTCAATAGGAGAGATTTCCGGCCCGAATCGGAATCGGCCCCTGAGTGTGTAATTTTCACTTGTTCAAGATTGATTCATTCTTTCGCATGCACACGTAGCATGTTTAGTCTGTTTGGAATAGAGATAAGTTTTAGTTTGAGGTGGACAGCATATCTTCACCCTTCTTCCTTGTACAATAGGGTATCAGCATCAGCAAAGGATAACGACTGATAATTGTAAGCAGGGAGGACCCTGTGCGCCCCCGGCCTGCACCTGACGAGATGAATATAACGGAGTTCATGTGAAGAAATCATATGATACGCTGTACATACTCATTGGTGAGTGGTGTTTTCTAAGTGGAGGGTGGGTACCCACTAGTTTCTCGATTGTGATAGATTTAGTGACTGACATGTGTCTATTGGGTTTTGTCTCTGGTTCTTTAGGTGCTAAGCCAAATGACTTAGTCCGGAGGAGACTCTTTCAATTTGCTCAGGTCGAAACGTCGATATCTTATCCTTGGCCTTACATTTCTATTATGAATATAATGAATATGCAATATTTGCTAGCGTATTTCTTTCTAAACAATTGTTAGATGAGCCTGGATTGTACAGTGTGTTGTGTTATTGTCACATTCACTTGAGCAGTGTGCCGTTTGCACTTTTGTGTATAAAAAAGTATATTGATGATTATGGAGATTTTGTTTAAAAATACATATCAACAAAAGAAACCCATGTCGGACCTTTTATTTTGTGTCGTAACTGAGAAATGTTGTCTATATCATAAGAGTAACTGCATTAAGTGGGGGAATCACTTATCCATGGTGTGATTCCCACTTACTGAATGATGCCCATGACACATTGTATATATATATACAGAACTTGGAGAGGGCACCTCAGGCAAGAGCAGGACTCACAGAAGGCAGAGTCCAGCAGCAGCAGTAGAATTGCAGGAAGTCTTTTGTGCCACTGAGACTTCAGAAAATAGGGCGCAAGCCAGCAAGTCCTTGGACATAACTTGGAGGGAAGGCAGAGTTCAGCTCTCCTTCAGAGTCAGGGAGCAGCATGCAGCACGGCAACAAGCAGAAAAGCAGTCCTTACAGAAAAGCCATTCAGTTGAGTCCTTTAAGCAGCACAGCAGTCCTTCTGACAGAGGTTCAGTTCAAGATCCATAAGTGTCTGATTTCAGTGGCTTTGATGTAGGGGTGACTTCAAAGCAACTCTCTGAAGTGCAAAAGGATCCCTTTCAACCCAATCCTGTCTGCCAGTCTATCTGTAGGGGAAAATCAGTGCTTTGTGTGTGGACAGGACACTACCTATTGAAATGTGTCAGCCCGTCCTGTTTCCTCCCTGCCCAGGAAGACCCATGAGAATGCAGATAAATGCAGATGAGTTCTCAGAATGCAGGTTAGTGTCACCTTCATCTGTTTGTGGCTGTCAAGAGGGAATGCCCAAAGTGTAGTTGTCACCTAACCCAGACGTGCATTGGAGACAGGCTGCAAAGCACGCAGAGTTATAAGCACAGAGCAAAGTCTGCTTTCTAAAAGTGTCATTTCTAAAACAGTAATGTTAAATCCAACTTCACCAGTAAGGAGGATTTATCATTACCATTCCAAACATATATAAAACATAAAAAAGCTACCCCTCTCTGATAAGGAATTACAGATTAAAAGTGTATTAAGGAATTCACAATGCTGGTCAATGAGAGGGGTAGGCCTCACAGTAGTAAAAAATGAAATATGCTGTTTGTCACTACCAGGACATGCAAAACATACAAGTACATGTCCTACCTTTTACTATCATGGCACCCTGCCCTTATGGTTACTTAGGTCCAACCTTAGGGATGATTTATATGCAATAACAGGCGAGTTACATTACTTTTGGTCTACTTTACAGCAGAAAATACATTTGGCACTGAAAAGTATGTCTCAGTTTTATACTTTACATCGGTTTGAGTCACTTTTGTGACACAAACCTGGTACAACTTGTTAGCAAATATACTACTCAGTCTCTGAGTATGGATAACAGAAACCTATGACTATACATTTGTACTCTTTCTCTGGTGACTCAACACATGCTGAACAGTGTAAAAGAAATGCTTGAGCGTATACTTCCTAACTTCATCGCCAGGTATTGGTGTATCCTTGGACTAGTGTTTCTTTTATGCCTGTTTCATAGTAAAAGAGTTCTAAACAGCAGCAAGATATAGCCTTTACATACCTGTAAAATATTAGTTTTACATTAGTAAGTATATGTATATATTAAAATGCAATTGACATCATTGTAGCTTAAAAAAGTTATTATTTTTTTTAAACAGCAATACTTTTTAAAAGTATATAACATAAAGAACATGTAAACATTAATTAAATAGCATTTACAAAATGTGGTTCATACAAATACATGTTACTTTGAAATAAATGTAACTTTAATGCACAAGAATGTTAATATTGAATTAGAAATTCAATTACATTTATTATATTAATTAAAATATATTATATAAAACATAATATAAAATATATTATAAACATAACATAAATGTAAGAAATTGAGTTACTGGTTGAGAGGATGAGGGATGTGAAACCCTACTCAAGCAGCAACCACAATCCTTGTCAGGGTAAAGTCACAAGCAAACACCAAATTAACTTGTGTTCAACCCTCTGGTAGCATGGCGCAGAGCAGTCAAGCTTAACTTAGAGGCATTGTGTAAATTATTTATGCAGCAATTCAAACAGTAATAAAATGAAACACCATTCAAGAAAAATCCCACAACAGAAAAAAGGAGTAAAATTTAATAATCTAAGACCAAAATGACAAAATTCCAATCAGTAGAACCAGAGATATGCAATTTTAAAGTTTTAAATGAAAATAGCACCAAAAAGCACAAAGCGCCAACTGTGGTTATCTAAACGCACTACACCAGGACAAAGTCACAAGTTCAGACCAACTGCAATGGAGCGTGGGCTGGCTACAGGAACCCAAAGTTCTTTAACTCCTGGTTGTGGAGTGATGCGGAGTCCCGCATCAAGGATGCGCTGTGTGGCAAGGGCAATGAGAGATCCTTGCATGGAGATGCCTCGCACCACAGTGGATCCAGGAAGCTGCGATGCAAGATCCTTCCATGTAGATGTGTCACGCAGCAGCAGTTCAGAGGAGAGGCAGTGGGCAATACGAGGTCCTTGCCTCGACATGCATCATGCCACAGTAGTTCTGAGGAGCTGTGATGGTGATGCGAAGCCCTACGCTGAGATGCATCACACAGTAGCAGTTGCAAGGGGCACCGGGCTGCTATACAAAGTTCTGTGTCAGGAATGCGTCATGCAGTGGTTCTGATGCAGGGCTTTGCAAGGCGATACATCGTGGTGCATCTGTTCTGCGGGGACCACACCTGGGCTGGCAGAGCACCTTCAGGCCCACTTCCAAGAGTCCAACTGCCAGCTAAATCTATTCATGTGACCCAAGGACAGGAATGGAGGCACCAAATGATTGGGACAAGAAAAAGCCAACTTTCTAAAAGTGACTTAAAATCTGACTTTACCAGTAAGGAGAGCTTTAAATTACAATTTGTTAGAAACCAAACTCGACCTGTCTACCTGCTCCCAAGTGAAAGTTATCACTTATTAATTTGTAATAAGGAAACCCAATCTTTTCCTTTGGCAGAGGTAGGTCTTGCAGTAGTAAGAAACTAATTTAATATTTTTCACTGCTAGGACATGTAAATCTTAAAAGTACATGTCCAACTATTTGAATATACTAAACCCCACCCTATGGACTGTTCAGGCCCTACCCTGGAGTGACTCGTACGTATTAAAAAGGAAGGTTTGGGCCTGGCAAAAGATTTATTTTGCCAGGTCGAAATCGCAGTTTAAAACTGCACACTTAGGCTGCAACAGCAGGTCTGAGACATGTTTCACAGGGCTACTTAAGTGGGTCGCACAATCTGTGCTGCAGGCCCACTAGTAAATGGAATAAATAATGGACGGAATGCTGAACAATGCAAACATGCACCCCCAGTCACAAAGATCTGGGTTTAATCCCTTGTTTTTTTGATCACCACGCCACCCCAGTTTTGACCCAGCCATATGCAAATGAGTCTTGAACCTGTTCCTCCTGGCAACAGTCCAGTCCCAATTGCCAAGCCAGGTCCTCACTGGACTGGAAATAAGCATCCTGGGACCAGTTACAGGGCATCACCCCATATCAGCCAGGCTAGCTTGAATCCGGTGGCACAGTCAGCACAGGACCCATGTCTGAGCATACCCGCCACACTTTCTGCGACAAAAGGAAAAGGAACAAATGATGGACGGAATGCTGAACAATGGAAACATTCACCCCCAGTCACAAAGATCTGGGTTAAATCCATCGTTCTTTTGCTCACCACGCCACTCAGTTTGGACCCAGCCATATGCAAATCAGTCTTGACCCGGTTCATCATGGGAACAGTCCAGTCCAAACAGCCAAGCCAGGTCCTCCCTGGACCGGAAACAAGCAGCCTGGGACCAGTTTCAGGGCATCACCCATCATCAGCCAGGCTAGCTTGAATCCAGTGGTGCAGTGAGCATGGGACCCACGTCTGGGCATACCCTTCACACTTAGGGCGACAAAAGCAAAAGGAACAAATGATGGACGGAATGCTGAACAATGCAAACATTCACCCCAGTCACAAAGATCTGGGTTTAATCCATCGTTCTTTTGCTCACCACGCCACCCCAGTTTGGGGGTGAATGTTTGCATTGTTCAGCATTCTTTTTGTTTTTGCAGGCCCACTAGTTTAGTTTAGTTTTGCCATTTGTAGAGCGCCTGGTTACACCACCGGTGTGTCCCCGCGCTAAAACGGTCCCTCTTAAAGAATTTGGGAGGCAATTACATTACACGCCCAGTACCTGTATTTTAGTGTGTCGTTGTGAATAGCCATGTCTTTTTGCGAAATCTGGTTTCGCATTGTTCCGTTCTTAGGTCCATTGGTAGAGTGTTCCACGCTTTTGCCGCGAGATATCTGAAGGAGCGTGCACCCATTCTAGCTCTAAAAATTCTAGGTACTGTCACCAATGCCCTACCCTGTGATCTTAGAGTCCGGCCAGGTGTATACTGTGTTAGCAGTACTTGCAGGTACCGTGGGCCTTTTCTTGATAGGATGCGGTGACAGTGGCACATTGCCTTGAAAACGATTCTTTTTTCCACTGGGAGCCAATGTAGTTCGGACAGGGCTTTCTTAGCAGAGGCTCTTCTTGGAAGGCTAAGTACCAGGCGGGCCGCCGCATTTTGTACAGTTTGCAATTTGGACAGCCCTTTTTTTGAAGCCCCTAGGTATAGTACATTGCCGTAATCCATTTGAGAGGTTACCACGGCATGAACTATGCTTTTTCTCACATTAGGTGGCAGGAGGTCAAGGATCTTTCTTAGGATTTTCATGGTCCCGTAGCATTTGCCCGCTACTTTGCGAATTTGGCTGTTGAAAGTCAATTCAGAGTCGAACCAAACTCCAAGGTTCTTTACTTCCGATTTTGGGGTGGGTACTTGGCCTAGTGTCCCAGGCCACCAGGCTGATGACCAGATTGTGGGGGTTTTACCCACAATCATCACCTCCGTTTTATTCCCATTGAGCCTTAGGCAAAGATTTGACATCCATGCAGCTACGTCTTCTAGACACTTAGAGAAGCGAATTGCTGCCTGTTCCCTGTATTGAGACAGCATCACAATTAGCTGTGTGTCATCAGCATATGACACAATAGACACCTTGTGCTCTTCCACTCGCTCAGCCAGCGGTCCCACAAACAAGTTAAATAAAGTCGGACTCAGAATTGATCCCTGTGGGACGCCCTGAGGTAGTGGGATGCTCTTTGATCTATAGGATTGTTGAGCGACTTGGAAGCTTCGTGCAGCTAGAAAGGATGACATCCATCGCAGTGCGTTTCCCCTGATGCCGCATGCCTCTAATCTTTGAGAAGTATCTTATGGGAAACGGTGTCAAACGCCGCGCTGAGGTCCAGCAGGATCAGCGCGACCGTCTGCCCCTCATCTGCATGTTTTCTCATAGTTTCTGTTGCCATGAGTAGTGCTGTCTCAGTCGAGTGTGCTGCTCTAAAACCCGATTGGGAGGGGTGCAGTACATCGTTCTTATTGATATGGTCTACTAGTTGTTTGTTAGTTACCTTCTCCACAATCTTTGCCACGAATGGTAGCAGTGAAATGGGGCGCAAATTTTCTAGTACTGCTTGGTCGACTGACGGCTTCTTTTGAGTGGCCAAACTATCGCTTGCTTCCATTTAATGGGAACCTCACCTGCTTGAAAAGAGCATTTGATGAGTTCCGAAATCTGTGGCATAATGAGGTTCTCTCCCTGCATTATTATCTCTGGGCGAGCGGGATCTAGTGGGGAGCCTGATTTAATCCCTTTGGCAGTATCTTTGAGATCTTCTAGCTCCTGGACTTTGAATTCATCAATGGTCTCACCTACAAATGTGGTGTCTTGACTGCTAGTTGTATTCATCCCTAGCCGTACTTCCATAGGGAAGGTATCATAGATTTTTGTCACTTTGTCAGCGAAGAATTCTGCCACTTTGTTGCAGCTCTCAATAGAGGCTGTTGCATCCTGGTTAGTGTTTTCGCGTGTTTTAAGAGACTTCAATATGGCGAACATTTCTTTTGAGGAGTTACTGGCCCTTTCAATTTTATCTGTGTAGAAATTACATAGTGTTTTCTTAATTAGTGCATGGTATTTTTTTAGTTCCTTTTTATAGTTTTCTTTGGCCTTACTACCATAATCTTTGCGCCTTGCTCGTTCCTGTTGCTTGCATTCTTTTTTTGCTTTCAGCAGTGTCTCGTTAAACCATGGTGCTGATGCTTTATGTCTCTTTGGGGCATGTGTGTTCCATGGTGCTATCTCATCTAAAGCCGTCGTTATCCATGTTTCAAGTTGGCTAGTATCATTTAATTTACAGGTCGTGGATGCATGGGGTACCACTTTACTAGGGACTTACAAGTAAACTAAGTGTGCCAACTGGTTTTAAGCTAATTGTATCATGTTTAGGGGAGAGAATGCACAAACACTTTAGCACTGGTCAGTGCAAAGAGTCATAAAGCGATCAAAAACAAATTCCGCAAAAATAGGAGGGGTGAAGGCAAATAGTTTGGGGAAGACCTCCCTAAGGCGGACAGGTCTAACAATAAAGATATGCAATAAATAATATTTTGAAAGAAATAAAACATATATATTATAAACAATGTAAAATCGTTTTTTAAAGCCCCCAGGAGGGCCAGGTCCCGGGGGCATTCCCAATTTATGTAGCGGGGGCCCACGGGGGCCCCTGCAGCCCTGGGAACCGCCACCTCCCCGGGGCTTTATTACATAGGTTTGAGGGACGTTATAGTTAGAAATTAGCATTTAAAAAACCTTAGAAATTCACTGAATAAACCACAGGTTTCAGGGACGTTATAGTTTTTTGGACATTTCACTCGTACAAAACCAGAGAAATTCGGCCGTTATAGTTAGTTGAGCTAACTATAACTCGCGCCCCCGCAATGCACTGCTGATGACGTCACATATTATATCATTCATGACATGGTCAGTGACATCACTGATGACATCACTGATGACATCTCAAATGACATCACTGATGACATCATCCACGTGATAATCTGATGCACCTCTTCACACCCTAATATAACCTTTGATACACCCACTCTAAAATACAGACTACCATTTTCGAAACCATAGACACACCAATACCAGTTACTACATACCCACTCACCGATTCCTAGGTCTACACACACATCCACTCATTCACCCATACAGTCACTCATACATGCAGTCACTCATCAATACAACACTATCATATGCACTCATACACCTATACAGACACTCACACACCGCCACTCATCCATAGAGTTACTCACACACCTAGTCAGTCATGCAAAGAATCAATCACACTCCCATTTACTCACCTATATAGTTATACACACACCACCTCACTTATTCATACAGATACTAACACATACTTACTCTCTTATGCAATCACTGACACAAGCAAACACTCATTCATACAGCCACTCTCACAATCACTCACTCTCACATATAGTCATTTATATACTCCAACACTCACATATACTGCCTTTCACATATGTAGTTTCTCACAAGAAACGATGAAGAGTGCACACCTTACTTCCATATTTCATAAAGCGTTCATGTTTACTATGTTTCGCGTGCTAGCCCGGAATCGTGGACTGTCCTGCCACGTAATTGTGAAGTCACTAGAACAAGTGGGGCGGGTTAACACCCCACTCCGGACGCACAGCGTTAGGTGCATAACAAAGATGCCGAAAGTTAATCAAGTTCATCAATGCTGTTTATTTCCATTTAATCTTTCCATGTATAATGTATGATTTGATGCTTGGTGTGATCAACGTTCATAATGACATTTGTGGGTGGGCGGTGAATTCTATAGTTAAATGTCCATGATAAATGTTCGCAATACGGGGTATTTGCACATCTTTCAATAACGGGGATATAACATACAGATGGGAAATGGCGTTGGAGTCCAATATATAAAAAGATAAAACACGAGTGAAACAAATTGAATGACGTAAGAATCTAGGAGGGAAATACGTTCCGCATTAGCATTTTCAGAACAACATTAGAGCATTATGGGCTTTGTATTTTGATTACTGAAGGGGTGGGATCTGGAAAGATATGAAGAGTTGAGAATACAACACAGGTGTTTATAATTGAAGGAGGGAGCGGAGCATTCAGTACGTGTTTGGAAATGAGAAGAGGCAGTCATCAGAACACTCAAGGTACGGGTTCGTGTAACTGATTTTGAAAGGAGTGATTCCAGGGATAGATAAGGTAGTTTTCATACTGTTGAGGGAATTAAGTTAAGAGTGTTTTGTGGACAACCAGCGTTAAACGAAGAATGGGGCGTTTAACTAATGAAATTTACTATCATGAATTCTGCGGGCAAAAACGTTGATTACGGGGTGAGCTCTAGTCACAAGCATGCTCTGTTGATATGGTGTGTATTAGTTGTTAAATTTGATGCATACAAATTATCTCAAGATGTAACCTAACAGTCATGTTTTTAAATTTGTAGTGCACCCCTGACGAAGTGCCATGAAAGGCACGAAATGCATTGGGTGATGAATATGATTTAATCGAGGAGAATCTATGTAGCATTCCATGCTATAGAATAAGGCTCGTAATGGCATGTCTACAGCATTAAGGATTTCATGTGAACATAGTGTGTCCTACATGTGACTGAACAAACCATGATTAACGTTATACATGGAAAGATTAAATGGAAATAAACAGCATTGATGAACTTGATTAACTTTCGGCATCTTTGTTATGCACCTAACGCTGTGCATCCGGAGTGGGGTGTTAACCCACCCCACTTGTTCTAGTGACATATGTAGTTACTCACACATGTACCACTGAGACATCCATTCACTCACCAATACACCCATAAACACACTCACCCACCCATACAGCCCTTCACAGATGCAATCTTGAACCCATATACCCAGTGAATCACCCACTCACACATCTATGCACAGAGTCACACACCCCCCCACCCACCCACACAGACACTCAGGCACCCATACAGATACTCAAACAACCAATCAATAACACATATAGACAATCATGTAGCTACCTACCAACCCATGCAGGTGCTTACACACCAACTGAGAGACTGATACAGACATTCACACAGTTTAGTCACTAACCCATGCATTCAGTAAGACACGTTAATCACTCACTTATACAGTCAGTCACGCACCTACTAAATCATCCATTCAGACACTTATACAGCCACTCATTCTTCAATACACCTTGGCATATATATATAAATAAAACATATTTAAACTTTACAGAAACACATAGTCAGTGGATGATGTCATCAGTGATGTCATTTGAGATGTCATCAGTGATGTCACTGACCATGTCATGAATGATGTAATATGTGACGTCATCAGCAGTGCATTGTGGGGGCGCGAGTTACAGTTAGCTCAACTAACTATAACGGGCAAATATATATATATATATATATATATATATTCACTGAAAAAACCATAGGGTTTAGGGACAGTTATAGTTAGTTGGACATTGCACTCGTACAAAACCCGTGAAATTCCCCCGTTATAGTTAGTTCAGCTAACTATAACTCGCGCCCACGCAATGCACTGCTGATGACGTCACATATTACATCACTCATGACATGGTCAGTGACATCACTGATGACATCACTGATGACATCTCAAATGACATCACTGATGACATCATCCAGTGACTGTGTGTTTCTGTAAAGTTTAAATATTTTTAATATATATAGGAAAAGACATATTGAAGAATGAGTGGGTGTGTAAGTGTCTGTATGGATGATTTAGTAGGTGCGTGACTGACTCTATAAGTGAGTGATTTAACGTATCTTACTGAATGCATGGGTTAGTGACTAAACTGGGTGAATGTCTGTATCCGTCTGTCTGTTGCTGTGTAAGTGGCTGCATGGGTTTGTGAATAGCTACATGAGTGTCTATAAGAGTTATTGATTTGTTGTCTGAGTATCTGTATGGGTGCCTGAGTGTTTGTGTGGATGGGGTATGTGCGACTGTGCATAGATGTGTGAGTGGGTGATTCACTGGGAGGATGGTTTCAAGAGTGCATCTGTGATAGACTGTATGGGTGGGTAAGTGTGTGTAAGAGTGTGTTAGTGAGTGAATGTATGTCCCAGTGGTACATGTGTGAGTAACTACATATGTGAAAGGCAGTATATATGTGTATTGGAGTATATAAATAGCTATAAGCGAGAGTGAGTGATTGTGATAGTGGCTGTATGGATGAGTGTGTGCTTGTATCAGTGATTGTATAAGAGCGTAACAATGTGCTAGTATTTGTATGATTAAGTGAGCTGGTGTGTGTATAACTGTATAGGTGAGTAAATGGCAGTGTGTTTAATTATTTGCATGACTGACTAGGTGTGTGAGTACCTCTATGGATGAGTGGCGGTGTTTGAGTGTCTATATAGGAGTAAGAGTGCATATGATAGTCCTGTACTGAGTGACCATAAGTATGAGTGACTGTACGGGTGAGTGAGTGGATGTATGTGTGTAGACCTAAGAATCAGTGAGTGGGTATGTAGTTATTGGTGTTGGAGTGTCTATGGTTTTGCGAATGGCAGTCTGTAATTTAGATTGGGTGTATCAAAGGTTATATTAGGGTGTGAGGAGGTGCCTCAGATTATCACGTGGATGATGTCATCAGTGATGTCATTTGAGATGTCATCAGTGATGTCATCAGTGATGTCACTGACCATGTCATGAGTGATGTAATATGTGACGTCATCAGCAGTGCATTGCGGCAGGCGCGAGTTATAGTTAGCTGAACTAACTATAACGGGGAATTTCACGGGTTTTGTACGAGTGCAATGTCCAACTAACTATAACTGTCCCTAAACCCTATGGTTTTTTCAGTGAATTTCAAAGGTTTTTAAATGCTAATTTCTAACTATAACTTATCTGAAACCTATGGTTTTTCAGTGAATTTCAAAGGTTTTTTAAATGCTAATTCCTAACTATAACATGTCTGAAACCTACGGTTTTTTCAGTGAATTTCAAAGGTTTTGTAAATGACAATTTTGAAATGTATTAATTGTTATATTAATTTTTTTCATACTGATTTATTACATTTTTAGAATTTTTTTTTTACATATTTTATTTTTTTAATTACATTGTAATTACATTATACATTACATTACAAAAAATACTTTCTCAGAATGAATTACTTTAGTTTAAATACTTTGCACATAGGCAATAGACTTTTAAGTACAGTAGTTACAGTTGTTGCAATGGGCACCACATTTTCAAACACAATGCAACATTCAGCTCAATGTGAATTTCTAGTTAAATGCAATTAGTTACTTTATGGATTACTTTTCTAACCACAGGACTGGATCCTAGATTCAGTCCTGGTACATCTCCTGTAAACAGTTGAGTAAAAGCGTTTTGGTTACAGTCGTGATTTTTAAGGAATATTATTGTATTTTAAAAGTTGACACTTAGAAACTTTTTCTCATAGAATCACCAATGTTATCCTATGGAAGGAAATTCACTTAGCAGGTAAAAACTGTTATCGTTACTTTTTCTTACTCAGTGTTGGATCCTGGATCCAGCACTGGTGCATCTCCTGTAAACAGTTGAAAGAATGCGTTTAAGTCATACAGGCGATTTTTAAGGAATATTTGTAGTTTGTGAAAATCGACACTTTGAAACTTTTCTGCTGAAAACCAGACAATGGATTCCTATGGAAGAAAATATAAGTTACTGGTAAGTACGGTTAAAATTACTTTTCAGGACCAGTACTGGGCTGAAAGATGCAGCACTGAGGTCTCTCCTGATAACAGGTGAGTAAATCAGAATTCGGATTTCGGCTGATTTTAGAGGAATATTTGTATGTTTCAAAAATCAACACTTAGAAACTTTTTCAGCAAAAAGCAGGCAATGATATCCTATGGAAGGAAATTCAAGTTACTGGTAAGTACGGTTAAAATTACTTTTGAGGATCCGTACTGGGCTGAAAGATGCAGCACTGAGGTCTCTCCTGATAACAGGTGAGTAAATCGGAATTCGTATTTCGGCTGATTTTAGAGGAATATTTTAAAGTTCCAAAACTCCACACTTAGAAGAATTTCCAAGTGAAACCAGTCAATGTTAGCCTATGGAAGGAAATTCAAGTTACTGGTAAGTACGGTTAAAATTACTTTTCAGGACCAGTACTGGGCTGAAAGATACAGCACTGAGGTCTCTCCTTATAACAGGTGAGTAAATCGGAATTCGTATTTCGGCTGATTTTAGAGGAATATTTGTATGTTTCAAAAATCAACACTTAGAAACTTTTTCAGCAAAAAGCAGGCAATTATATCCTATGGAAGGAAATTCAAGTTACTGGTAAGTACGGTTAAAATTACTTTTGAGGATCAGTACTGGGCTGAAAGATGCAGCACTGAGGTCTCTCCTGATAACAGGTGAGTAAATCGGAATTCGTATTTCGGCTGATTTTAGAGGAATATTTTAAAGTTCCAAAACTCCACACTTAGAAGAATTTCCAAGTGAAACCAGTCAATGTTAGCCTATGGAAGGAAATTCAAGTTACTGGTAAGTACGGTTAAAATTACTTTTCAGGACCAGTACTGGGCTGAAAGATACAGCACTGAGGTCTCTCCTTATAACAGGTGAGTAAATCGGAATTCGTATTTCGGCTGATTTTAGAGGAATATTTGTATGTTTCAAAAATCAACACTTAGAAACTTTTTCAGCAAAAAGCAGGCAATTATATCCTATGGAAGGAAATTCAAGTTACTGGTAAGTACGGTTAAAATTACTTTTGAGGATCAGTACTGGGCTGAAAGATGCAGCACTGAGGTCTCTCCTGATAACAGGTGAGTAAATCGGAATTCGTATTTCGGCTGATTTTAGAGGAATATTTTAAAGTTCCAAAACTCCACACTTAGAAGAATTTCCAAGTGAAACCAGTCAATGTTAGCCTATGGAAGGAAATTCAAGTTACTGGTAAGTACGGTTAAAATTACTTTTCAGGACCAGTACTGGGCTGAAAGATACAGCACTGAGGTCTCTCCTTATAACAGGTGAGTAAATCGGAATTCGTATTTCGGCTGATTTTAGAGGAATATTTGTATGTTTCAAAAATCAACACTTAGAAACTTTTTCAGGAAAAAGCAGGCAATTATATACTATGGAAGGAAATTCAAGTTACTGGTAAGTAAGGTTAAAATTACTTTTGAGGATCAGTACTGGGCTGAAAGATGCAGCACTGAGGTCTCTCCTGATAACAGGTGAGTAAATCGGAATTCGTATTTCGGCTGATTTTAGAGGAATATTTTAAAGTTCCAAAACTCCACACTTAGAAGAATTTCCAAGTGAAACCAGTCAATGTTAGCCTATGGAAGGAAATTCAAGTTACTGGTAAGTACGGTTAAAATTACTTTTCAGGACCAGTACTGGGCTGAAAGATACAGCACTGAGGTCTCTCCTGATAACAGGTGAGTAAATCGGAATTTGTATTTCGGCTGATTTTAGAGGAATATTTTAAAGTTCCAAAACTCCACACTTAGAAGAATTTCCAAGTGAAACCAGTCAATGTTAGCCTATGAAGGAAATTCAAGTTACCGGTAAGTACGGTTAAAATTACTTTTCAGGACCAGTACTGGGCTGAAAGATGCAGCACTGAGGTCTCTCCTGATAACAGGTGAGTAAATCGGAATTCGTAGTAAGGCAGATTTTAGAGGAATATTTGCACAATGGTGAAGGGAGGGGCGGGGCCTGAGGTGACATCTGTGCAAATGCGCCCCGTGGCGCGTTTTAAGTTGGGGGATTAAGTCCCCTTGAATCATGAGGTTCCCTAGGGGCCAACTAGCCCACCATGAACCTCCAGTATGCGCCAGGGGCTGCGTTGCAGAGACGTGTAGAGAGGCCACACCCCTTTTACACCTCTCTGCAACGCAGCTCTGTGGCGCTTTCTGGATGTACCTGTTGGGCTAGTTGGCCTCAGGGACCCTCAGGATTGAAGGGGATTTAATCCCCATCTTAAAACGCGCCACGGGGCCTGTTTGCACACATGTCACATGAAGCCCCGCCCCTCCCTTCACCACTGTGCAAACGCGCCCCGTGGCGCATTTTAAGTTGGGGAATGAAATCCCCTTCAATCCTGAGGGTCCCTGGAGTCCAACTAGCCCACCATGTACCTCCAAAAAGCGCCACAGAGCTGCGTTGCAGAGAGGTGTAAAAAGGGCGTGGCCTCTGTACACCTCTCTGCAACGCAGCCCCTGGCGCATACTGGAGGTTCCTGGTGGGCTAGTTGGCCCCCAGGGACCCCCAGTATTCAAGGGAATTCGTTCCCCCTCTGCAAACGCGCCAGGGGCGCGTTTGCAGAGTGGTGAAGGAAGGGGCGGGGCCTGCGGGCCCGATTGTTTTTTTTTTTTTTGTCCCCTGAAGGGGAGCTGTGTAGCCCCCTTCCTTTTTCATGTTTTTGGGCCCTGGGGACCCCATCCCCCAGGGCCTTACCCCTACTTGTAATTAAAATTAAAAAAACAAAAACGGGAAGGGGCCGCGTGGCCCCCTTCCCTGGGCCTGTATTGGCCCGGGGACCCCATCCCCCGGGGCATGGCCTTTTTTATTTTTCTTTGGAGGGGGCTGCGTGGCCCCCCTCCTCAGGCCATTTAAGGCCCCGGGGACCCCATCCCGGGGCCGGCCTTTCCATTTTTTTTTAATGTTTTTTTTTATTTTTTGGGGAGGGGGCCGCGTGGCTCCCTCCCGGACCACTACTTGCCCCGGGGACCCCATCCCCCGGGGCTGGCCCTCTCCGTTGGGGACTGTGGGGGTCCCCAATCCCCCACAGTCCCGCCGGCTCCCGCGTCCCTTGGGAGCCGGCATTGCTTTACACATGGGGAGCAGCTAACATGCTGCTCCCCATGTGGAAAGCTGTCGGCTTTGGATATTGGAAGAGAGAGTAGGTTTCCTGCTCTCTCTTCCAATATCCAAAGCAAGTTTGCAATGGCAGGACGGGAGCCGCGAGGCTCCAGTCCTGCCTTAGCAAACTACAGTGTCCCGAGGGTAGGCACCCCGGGACACTGCAGGAGCCGGCCCTGGGGGTGGCGGTCCCCAGGGCCATCAAGGGCTCCAGGAGGGGGCGCGCGGCCCCCTCCCTTAAGTTGCACAGCCCGGGGAGGTGGTGGTCCCCGGGGCTATGGGGATCCGTAATGGACCCCCACATTTACTTTGTAAGTGCCCCGGGGAGGTGGTGGTCCCCGGGCGTGTGAGGGGCTGGAGCCCCCCACACTGTATTTAACATAAAAAAGAAGCCCCGGGGGTGGCGGTCCCCGGGGGCTGCGGGAGGGTAGAAGAGCCCTCCCGCACCATTTTATATAAAGCCCCGGGGGTGTGGCGGTCCCCGGGGCTTGGGGGCCCTTGAGGCCCCCACACATAAAATTAACCCCCACCATGACCCCGGGACTTGGGCCACCCGAGGGCAAATGCAGTCGAAGCGCGGGAGACCGCGCTTCGATTTTTCGGCAGGATTCGCGCACCCTGAGCGCATCCTGCCGATTTTAAAAATTTTTTTTTTTTTTGCCCAGGGGCTCCTTGTGGGACCCCTGAGCAAACCTAGGGGTCAGGGTGTTTCTACCCTGCCCCTTTGTGCGCTTTGCGCACTTGTTTCTGTCCCTCGGTTCTACCGAGGGACAAAATGGCTGCCAACATTTCCTGAATCGGAATGTTGACAGCCAGCTGACAACCAATTAACATGCAGCTCGTGATCGGGAGGGTACGCGGACCTACTCGGCCATAGATATCACTATCTTTTTACTTTTGATTTTCTCAGCAACTACTGAACGGATTTACACCATTTAACAAAAGGGTTCTTTCTGAACCAAGAACTACCTCTTTGCCAAATTTGGTGTAATTCCGTTCAGCAGTTCAGGCTGTAGCCGTGTCTAAAGTTTCCTATGGAAAATTGCATGGGAAAACGCGTTTTGGGACCCCCTTTTTCTCGGCCCCCGCTTGACGAATCCCCCGAGACTTTAAGGGTAGGAGCGGACCGGAGCGGGCCATAAAGTTTGAAAATTTTGCGAAGATACGTCAACCGGCAAGAGAGTTATTTCAAATAGAATGTCGCGGATTTCCTATGGATAATAGGTTGTAACTATAACTATCTACTGGCGACCGCCAGTAGATAATATATATATATATATATATATAGATATATTATCTACTGGTGGTCGCCAGTAGATAGTTATAGTTAAAACCTATTTTCCATAGGAAATCCGCAACATTCTATTTGAAAAAAATCTTGCGCCGGTTGACGAATCTTCGCGAAAGCTTCCAACTTGTTGGGGCGCTCCGCTCCGCTCCGCTCCTACCCTGAAAGTCTCGGATTGATTCGTCAAGCGGGGCCGAGAAAAAGGGGTCTCAAAGCGCGTTTTCCCATTCATTTTTCCATAGGATCCTTTCATCGCGGCTACAGCCCGAACTGCTGAACGGAATTACACCAAATTTGGCAAAGAGGCAGCCCTTGGTTCAGTGTCGTGCCTTTTGCTTAAATGGTGTAAATCCGTTCAGTAGTTTCTGAGAAAATCACAAATAAAATCACATATATATCTATGGCCGAGTAGGGTCCGCGTATCCTCCCGATCACGAGCTGCATGCTAGTTGGCTGTCAACCTCCAAATCAGGAAGTGTTGGCAGCCATTTTGTCCCTCGGTAGAACCGAGGGACAGAAACAAGTGCGCAAGCGCAAAGGGGCAGGGTAGAAACACCCTGACCCCTAGGTCTGCTCAGGAGGTCCCACAAGGACCCCCTGGGCAGAAAAAAGCATTTTTTTTTTTAAATCGACGGCAAATCCCGCCGAGAAAAAAAAAAATTGCAAGTGTGCAAACGCACAAAGGGGGCAGGGTAGAAACACCCTGACCCCCTAGGTCTGCTCAGGGGGTCCCACAAGGACCCCTGGGCAGAAAAAGCATTTTTTTTTTTAAATCGGCAGGATCCGCTCAGGGTGTGCGGATCCTGCCGAAGCTACAAAATCGAAGCGCGGTCTCCAGCGCTCGATGCAAATTTGCCCCCGGGTGGCCCAAGTCCTGGGGGCATACGGGGGTGGGTTTATTGTCTATGGGGGGGCCTCTAAGGCCCCCCAAGCCCCGGGGACCGCCACCCCCTGGGGCTTTATAAAAAAAATGGTGTGGGAGGGCGCTCCTGCCCTCCCGCAGCCCCGGGACCGCCACCCCGGGGCTTCTTTTTTAATTTTAATAACGTGTGGGGGGCTCCAGCCCCCACACGCCCGAGGACCACCACCTCCCGGGCACTTAGAAAATAAATGTGGGGTCCGTTACGGACCCCAGAGCCCGGGGACCACCACCTCCCCGGGCTGTGCAATTCAAGGGAGGGGGCCGTGCGGCCCCCTCCTGGAGCCCTTGATGGCCCTGGGGACCGCCACCCCCAGGGCCGGCTCCTGCAGTGTCCCGGGTGCCTACCCCGGGACACTGTAGTTTGCTATGACAGGACGGGAGCCTCGCGGCTCCCGTCCTGTCATAGCAAACTGCTTTGGATATTGGAAGAGAGAGCAGGGAAACGTGCTCTCGCTTCCAATATCCAAAGCAAATTGCGTTTCCACACGGGGAGCTGCATCTTAGCAGCTCCCCATGTGGAAAAGCAATGCCGGCTCCCAAGGGACGCGGGGAGCCGGCGGGACTGTGGGGGATTGGGGAGTCCCCAACGGAGAGGGCCAGCCCTGGGGGATGGGGTCCCCGGGGCAAGTAGTGGCCCGGGAGGGGGGCCACGCGGCCCCCCTCCCCAAAAAAAAAAAAAGGAAAGGCCGGCCCCGGGGGATGGGGTCCCCGGGGCCTTAAGTGGCCTGAGGAGGGGAGCCACGCAGCCCCCTCCAAATATTAAAATTTTTTAAAAGAGGGCATGCCCCGGGGATGGGGTCCCCGGGGCCAATATAAGCCCAGGGAAGGGGGGCCACGCGGCCCCCATCCCGTTTTATTTTAATTTTAAAAAAAATGAAAATCCTCATGCCCCGGGGGATGGGGTCCCCGGGGCCAAAAGAGGCCAAGGGAAGGGGGGCCACGCAGCCCCCCTCCCATACAAAGTTTTTTTTTTAAAAAGACCGGCATCGTGTCGGAGGCCCCGCCCCCACCCTGCAGCAGTCTGCAAACGCGTCCCCTGGCGCGTTTGCAGATGGGGAACGAATTCCCCTTGAATACTGGGGGTCCCTGGGGGCCAACTAGCCCACCAGGAACCTCCAGTATGCGCCAGGGGGCTGCATTGCAGAGAGGTGTACAGAGGCCACGCCCCTTTTTACACCTCTCTGCAACGCAGCTCTGTGGCACTTTTTGGAGGTACATGGTGGGCTAGTTGGACTCCAGGGACCCTCAGGATTCAAGAGGACTTAATCCCCCAACTTAAAATGCGCCACGGGCGCGTTTGCACAGTGGTGAAGGGAGGGGCGGGGCTTCAGGTGACATGTGTGCAAACAGGCCCCGTGGCGCATTTTAAGATGGGGAATTAAATCCTCTTCAATCCTGAGGGTCCCTGGGGGCCAACTAGCCCACCAGGTACCTCCAGTAAGCGCCACGGAGCTGCGTTGCTAGTGTTGTAAAAAGGGGCGTGGCCTCTGTACACCTCTCTGCAACGCAGCCCCCTGGACCGGAAACAAGCATCCTAGGACCGGTTTCTGGCATTTCAGCCGTCATCAGCCAGGCTTGCTTGAATCCAGTGGCAAAGTGAGCAAGGGACCCACGTCTGGGCATACCCCCGCCAACTTACCCCTTTGGTATCGCTTTGTTCGCCCTAAGTTGGCAGGGTATGCCCAGACGTGGGTCCCTTGCTCTCTTTGCCACTGGATTCAAGATAGCCTGGCTGATGAGGGTTTTGAACCCGAAACCGGTCCCAGGATGCTTGTTTCCGGTCCAGGGAAGACATGGCTTGGCAGTTCGGCGCTGGACTGTTCCCATGAGGCACAGGGTCAGACTGATTTGCATATGGCCATGTCTGAACTGGGGTGGTGGAGTGAGCTAAAGAATGATGATGGATTAAACCCAGATCAGTTGACTGGGGGTGAGTGTTTGATTTGCTCTAGCGCTCCGTCCATCATCCCCTTTGGTATCGCTTTGTTCGCCCTAAGTTGGCAGGGTATGCCCAGACGTGGGTCCCTTGCTCACTTTGCCACTGGATTCAAGATAGCCTGGCTGATGAGGGTTTTGAACCCGAAACCGGTCCCAGGATGCTTGTTTCCGGTCCAGGGAAGACATGGCTTGGCAGTTCGGCGCTGGACTGTTCCCATGAGGCACAGGGTCAGACTGATTTGCATATGGCCATGTCTGAACTGGGGTGGTGGAGTGAGCTAAAGAATGATGATGGATTAAACCCAGATCAGTTGACTGGGGGTGAGTGTTTGATTTGCTCTAGCGCTCCGTCCATCATCCCCTTTGGTATCGCTTTGTTCGCCCTAATTTGGCAGGGTATGCCCAGACGTGGGTCCCTTGCTCACTTTGCCACTGGATTCAAGATAGCCTGGCTGATGAGGGTTTTGAACCCGAAACCGGTCCCAGGATGCTTGTTTCCGGTCCAGGGAAGACATGGTTTGGCAGTTCGGCGCTGGACTGTTCCCATGAGGCACAGGGTCAGACTGATTTGCATATGGCCATGTCTGAACTGGGGTGGTGGAGTGAGCTAAAGAATGATGATGGATTAAACCCAGATCAGTTGACTGGGGGTGAGTGTTTGATTTGCTCTAGCGCTCCGTCCATCATCCCCTTTGGTATCGCTTTGTTCGCCCTAAGTTGGCAGGGTATGCCCAGACGTGGGTCCCTTGCTCACTTTGCCACTGGATTCAAGATAGCCTGGCTGATGAGGGTTTTGAACCCGAAACCGGTCCCAGGATGCTTGTTTCCGGTCCAGGGAAGACATGGCTTGGCAGTTCGGCGCTGGACTGTTCCCATGAGGCACAGGGTCAGACTGATTTGCATATGGCCATGTCTGAACTGGGGTGGTGGAGTGAGCTAAAGAATGATGATGGATTAAACCCAGATCAGTTGACTGGGGGTGAGTGTTTGATTTGCTCTAGCGCTCCGTCCATCATCCCCTTTGGTATCGCTTTGTTCGCCCTAAGTTGGCAGGGTATGCCCAGACGTGGGTCCCTTGCTCACTTTGCCACTGGATTCAAGATAGCCTGGCTGATGAGGGTTTTGAACCCGAAACCGGTCCCAGGATGCTTGTTTCCGGTCCAGGGAAGACATGGCTTGGCAGTTCGGCGCTGGACTGTTCCCATGAGGCACAGGGTCAGACTGATTTGCATATGGCCATGTCTGAACTGGGGTGGTGGAGTGAACTAAAGAATGATGATGGATTAAACCCAGATCAGTTGACTGGGGGTGAGTGTTTGATTTGCTCTAGCGCTCCGTCCATCATCCCCTTTGGTATCGCTTTGTTCGCCCTAAGTTGGCAGGGTATGCCCAGACGTGGGTCCCTTGCTCACTTTGCCACTGGATTCAAGATAGCCTGGCTGATGAGGGTTTTGAACCCGAAACCGGTCCCAGGATGCTTGTTTCCGGTCCAGGGAAGACATGGCTTGGCAGTTCGGCGCTGGACTGTTCCCATGAGGCACAGGGTCAGACTGATTTGCATATGGCCATGTCTGAACTGGGGTGGTGGAGTGAGCTAAAGAATGATGAGGATTAAACCCAGATCAGTTGACTGGGGGTGAGTGTTTGATTTGCTCTAGCGCTCCGTCCATCATCCCCTTTGGTATCGCTTTGTTCGCCCTAAGTTGGCAGGGTATGCCCAGACGTGCGTCCCTTGCTCACTTTGCCACTGGATTCAAGATAGCCTGGCTGATGAGGGTTTTGAACCCGAAACCGGTCCCAGGATGCTTGTTTCCGGTCCAGGGAAGACATGGCTTGGCAGTTCGGCGCTGGACTGTTCCCATGAAGCACAGGGTCAGACTGATTTGCATATGGCCATGTCTGAACTGGGGTGGTGGAGTGAGCTAAAGAATGATGATGGATTAAACCCAGATCAGTTGACTGGGGGTGAGTGTTTGATTTGCTCTAGCGCTCCGTCCATCATCCCCTTTGGTATCGCTTTGTTCGCCCTAATTTGGCAGGGTATGCCCAGACGTGGGTCCCTTGCTCACTTTGCCACTGGATTCAAGATAGCCTGGCTGATGAGGGTTTGAACCCGAAACCGGTCCCAGGATGCTTGTTTCCGGTCCAGGGAAGACATGGCTTGGCAGTTCGGCGCTGGACTGTTCCCATGAGGCACAGGGTCAGACTGATTTGCATATGGCCATGTCTGAACTGGGGTGGTGGAGTGAGCTAAAGAATGATGATGGATTAAACCCAGATCAGTTGACTGGGGGTGAGTGTTTGATTTGCTCTAGCGCTCCGTCCATCATCCCCTTTGATATCGCTTTGTTCGCCCTAAGTTGGCAGGGTATGCCCAGACGTGGGTCCCTTGCTCACTTTGCCACTGGATTCAAGATAGCCTGGCTGATGAGGGTTTTGAACCCGAAACCGGTCCCAGGATGCTTGTTTCTGGTCCAGGGAAGACATGGCTTGGCAGTTCGGCGCTGGACTGTTCCCATGAGGCACAGGGTCAGACTGATTTGCATATGGCCATGTCTGAACTGGGGTGGTGGAGTGAGCTAAAGAATGATGATGGATTAAACCCAGATCAGTTGACTGGGGTGAGTGTTTGATTTGCTCTAGCGCTCCATCCATCATCCCCTTTGGTATCGCTTTGTTCGCCTAAGTTGGCAGGGTATGCCCAGACGTGGGTCCCTTGCTCACTTTGCCACTGGATTCAAGATAGCCTGGCTGATGAGGGTTTTGAACCCGAAACCGGTCCCAGGATGCTTGTTTCCGGTCCAGGGAAGACATGGCTTGGCAGTTCGGCGCTGGACTGTTCCCATGAGGCACAGGGTCAGACTGATTTGCATATGGCCATGTCTGAACTGGGGTGGTGGAGTGAGCTAAAGAATGATGATGGATTAAACCCAGATCAGTTGACTGGGGGTGAGTGTTTGATTTGCTCTAGCGCTCCGTCCATCATCCCCTTTGGTATCGCTTTGTTCGCCCTAAGTTGGCAGGGTATGCCCAGACGTGGGTCCCTTGCTCACTTTGCCACTGGATTCAAGATAGCCTGGCTGATGAGGGTTTTGAACCCGAAACCGGTCCCAGGATGCTTGTTTCCGGTCCAGGGAAGACATGGCTTGGCAGTTCGGCGCTGGACTGTTCCCATGAGGCACAGGGTCAGACTGATTTGCATATGGCCATGTCTGAACTGGGGTGGTGGAGTGAGCTAAAGAATGATGATGGATTAAACCCAGATCAGTTGACTGGGGGTGAGTGTTTGATTTGCTCTAGCGCTCCGTCCATCATCCCCTTTGGTATCGCTTTGTTCGCCCTAAGTTGGCAGGGTATGCCCAGACGTGGGTCCCTTGCTCACTTTGCCACTGGATTCAAGATAGCCTGGCTGATGAGGGTTTTGAACCCGAAACCGGTCCCAGGATGCTTGTTTCCGGTCCAGGGAAGACATGGCTTGGCAGTTCGGCGCTGGACTGTTCCCATGAGGCACAGGGTCAGACTGATTTGCATATGGCCATGTCTGAACTGGGGTGGTGGAGTGAGCTAAAGAATGATGATGGATTAAACCCAGATCAGTTGACTGGGGGTGAGTGTTTGATTTGCTCTAGCGCTCCGTCCATCATCCCCTTTGGTATCGCTTTGTTCGCCCTAAGTTGGCAGGGTATGCCCAGACGTGGGTCCCTTGCTCACTTTGCCACTGGATTCAAGATAGCCTGGCTGATGAGGGTTTTGAACCCGAAACCGGTCCCAGGATGCTTGTTTCCGGTCCAGGAAGACATGGCTTGGCAGTTCGGCGGCTGGACTGTTCCCATGAGGCACAGGGTCAGACTGATTTGCATATGGCCATGTCTGAACTGGGGTGGTGGAGTTAGCTAAAGAATGATGATGGATTAAACCCAGATCAGTTGACTGGGGGTGAGTGTTTGATTTGCTCTAGCGCTCCGTCCATCATCCCCTTTGGTATCGCTTTGTTCGCCCTAAGTTGGCAGGGTATGCCCAGACGTGCGTCCCTTGCTCACTTTGCCACTGGATTCAAGATAGCCTGGCTGATGAGGGTTTTGAACCCGAAACCGGTCCCAGGATGCTTGTTTCCGGTCCAGGGAAGACATGGCTTGGCAGTTCGGCGCTGGACTGTTCCCATGAAGCACAGGGTCAGACTGATTTGCATATGGCCATGTCTGAACTGGGGTGGTGGAGTGAGCTAAAGAATGATGATGGATTAAACCCAGATCAGTTGACTGGGGGTGAGTGTTTGATTTGCTCTAGCGCTCCGTCCATCATCCCCTTTGATATCGACATGTGTGAGTAACTACATATGTGAAAGGCAGTATATATGTGTGTTGGAGTATATAAATAGCTATAAGCGAGAGTGTGTGATTGTGTTAGTGACAGTATGGATGAGGGTGTGCTTGTATCAGTGATTGTATAAGAGCGTAAGAATGTGCTAGTATTTGTATGAGTAAGTGAGCTGGTGTGTGTATAACTGTATAGGTGAGTAAATGGCAGTGTGTTTAATTATTTGCATGACTGACTAGGTGTGTGAGTACCTCTATGGATGAGTGGCGGTGTTTGAGTGTCTATATAGGAGTATGAGTGCATATGATAGTCCTGTACTGAGTGACCGTAAGTATGAGTGACTGTACGGGTGAGTGAGTGGATGTGTGTGTAGACCTAAGAATCAGTGAGTGGGTATGTAGTTATTGGTGTTGGAGTGTCTATGGTTTTGCGAATGGCAGTCTGTAATTTAGAGTGGGTGTATCAAAGGTTATATTAGGGTGTGAGGAGGTGCATCAGATTATCACGTGGATGATGTCATCAGTGATGTCATTTGAGATGTCATCAGTGATGTAATCAGTGATGTCACTGACCATGTCATGAGTGATGTAATATGTGACGTCATCAGCAGTGCATTGCGGGGCGCGAGTTATAGTTAGCTGAACTAACTATAACGGGGAATTTCACGGGTTTTGTACGAGTGCAATGTCCAACTAACTATAACTGTCCCTAAAACCTATGGTTTTTTCAGTGAATATAGATATAAATATAGATAGATATAGAGATATGTATTCACTGAAAAAAACCCGAAGGTGACAGGGACGTTATAGTTAGGAAATATAATTTTAAAACACCTTAGAAATTCACTGAGAAAAAAAAGATTACAGGGATATTATAATTAGGCTCAGATTTCACTTGTACAAAACCATAGAAATATAGAAATTAACCAGTTATAGTTACCTGAGCTAACTATAACTTACGGCCCCGCAATGCACTGCTTATGACCTCACATATTACATCACTTATGACATGGTCAGTGACATCACTGAGGACATCTCACATGACATCACTGATGACATCATCCACAGAATCACTAACACACCTACGTACACCCCATGCAACATTATATTTCCTAACTATAATGTCCCTGTAACCTTTGTTTTTTTCAACAAATATGTATGTTTTTATTGTTATTTTCTAACTGTAACCTGTAATCTTTGAGAGTGAGTGTGTGAGTGAGTGCATGAATATCTCAGTGGGTGTGTGAGCGAGTGGGTGATTGTCTCACTGGGTCTGTGAGTAGGTGTGTGAGTGTCCGAGTTTTTCTGTGAGTGGGTGCATGACTGCCTAAATGGGTTCTGCTCATTTTCTGCCTATTTTCTGCTCACTTATGACCTTTATATTTCCTCTTTCTGCTCATTGCTGACCTTTACTTTCTCTCTTTCTGCTAGTCCTGGGTGGAGCTCGCTGAGTTCACTCTGCGGGGTTATCAAAAAACTCTATGAGAGCCACCCCTAATTAAGTCCCCTTGGCTGCTGAGAGTAGTTGGGGCCAGGAACCCCTATTGTTGCCACCAGTAAGTCCCCCACATCAGGATTGCTGAGACCTCATTGGAGGCACTGCACCCTTTCTCATCAACTCTGCAAACACGCCTCCTGGTGCACTACTGGTTGCGGGATGAAGTCCCCTTGGCTGATGAGGGTCCTTGGTGGCCAAGAACTTCCTTTTGTTGCCACCATTAAGTCCCCAACAGCAGGAATGCTAAGACCCCGTTGGAGGGCCCACCCCATTTTTCAGCCACTCTGCAAACACGCCTCCTGGAGCACTACTAGTTGGGGGATTATGTCCTCTTGGCCCCTGAGGGTCCTTGGGAGCCAAGGTCCCCTATTGTTGCCACCAATAAGTCCCCCACAGCAGGAATGCTGAGACCTCGCCGGAGGCCCCTCCCCCTTTCTCAACCATTCTGCAAACACTCCTTCTGGAACACTATTGTTTGGCGGATGAAGTCTCCTTGGCTGCTGAGGTTTGTTGGGGGCCTCTTTCTGCTTGTTTCTGATCTCTATTTTGCCTCTTTCATCAAGTTACAGACCTTTACTCTGCCTCTTTCTGCTCGTTTCTCACCTTTATCTTGCCTCTTTCCGCTCATTTCTTTTTTTTAAAAACTCTTTTTATTAACATTGCTCAATAGTCCATACTTTTCACGAAGTACTTGCATTAATACACAGTGAGGTTTCTACATCTCATCAATATGAGTTACAGTCACGAGGGAACAGGAGATTAGAGGAAACACATAGGAACCGTTGCCCCGGGTAGGCCTGGACACCATGGTAAATTGGTGGAGCTGGTAACACTGCTCGGTCATACAAACCACCGCCCCACCATCCTATTCCAGCTGTTGCATATCATTCTCCCATGCTCATCCCCATAAACCTTTGCCAGGGCGCCCATATTCGTTCCCATTTTTTAACATACCCCCTACTCTTGTACACAGTTTCTTCAGCCCGCTGGCACCAGTCGAGGTCGGGCCCCCACTCTTCCAGTGTCGAAGGTAAAGGCGCCCCCCACCCCCTGGCAATGTTACTCTTAGTGATCCCCGCAGCAAGAGCCAACCAAATACCCAGATATCTGGACCAGTCGGAGTCCCCTTTGATCATTAATAGAAGCCATCTAGCGTCCATTAGAACCGTCACTCCCACTACCCTAGACATAGTATCCGTGACTCTATGCCAGTATCTTGTGATTTCTGGACATTCCCATAGAATATGTATGAAGGTTCCCTCCCGCTGGCATCCCCTGACGCATAGTGCTGTAGGGGCCTTGCCCCAGGTGTACAGGTGTGTACGAGGATAGTAGGTGCGGTGTAGTACCTTAAGTTGTATCAGCCTAAATCTGGATCTAATCGCGATCTCTCTTGGGCTTTTAATTGCCTCCTGCCACTCCTCGTCGTCTATGCTACCCAGGTCTTTAACCCATGCCTCTCTGAGTGTCGTTAGGGGGTTGGGTACATTATTTATCAATTTACGATAAATCGTGGAGGTCGCCTTCTTGGGAATGGGGTCTAATAGCAGCCTATCCTCTAGCGGGGAATAGACTGGAACCGAGGCGCCATTGTGGATGTGGGTGCGGAGTGCATGCACTAGTCTCAAATGGTGGTATCTCTGGGTCTGGTGTAGGCTGTATTCCCGTTGGAGCTCCTCAAAAGTGAAGGGTGCATCACCTTTCCAGACATCTCCCAAGTACTCAATTCCTATCAGTTTCCACCCCTTGAAGCCCGTGAGGGCAGCTACTTCGCTTAAAGGATCCCACAGCGGAGTTTGGCTATTCAGTTTCCCTGTCCAGCTAAGTAGTTTATTGGCCTCCCTCCAGCACTGTATCACCACTTTGGTATGTACTGGCCACTCAGAACCTGATTTCCGGGAGTAGAGCAGAGGCTCGCAGTTTCCACCCGGCATGACGGCTCTATCTGCTCTGTAAGCCGGCTCCTCAACGTCTGTATATACCTATCACTCACGACCTGGAGCTGCGAGGCCCAGTAGTATAGCCTGACGTCACGAATCGCCAGGCCACCATCGTACACTCCCTTCTGTAGCTTATGAAGCGCAATTCTAGGAGAACCACCCTGCAACAACAACGCTCTGACCTCCTGCAATATTCGTTTAAAAACTGTCGGGGGGACAGGGTACGGGGTGTTTTGAAGAACATAGAGGAGACGTGGCAATGCCATCATTTTAAACAGGGCCGCTCTACCCATAAGCGAAAGCGGCAGAGTATGCCAATGGCTGACATCAGTGCTAAGTCGGCGTATCTGGGGCCCGAGGTTCTTTTCCAAAAATTCCCCATGGTCTTGCATAACGTGGATCCCCAGATATTTGAAACCCTCCGACATGACCGGGGCCGGGCACCGCACTGGAACCCTGGGGGGGGACCAGACTGTGGAAAGATCACCGACTTGGACCAATTAATAATATAGCCCGAATAGCTACCAAAGAGCTCGAAGATGTGAAGAACTCGCGCCATAGAATGGTAGGGTCGTGCAAGGTATAGGACTATATCGTCAGCATAGAGCAAAATTCGCTCCTCCCACCCCCCTGGCACCCTTATACCCCAGATTATCGAGTCTCCCCTAATCCAGTGCACCAGGGGCTCCAGCGCGAGGGCAAACAGCAGCGGGGACAGGGGGCACCCTTGTCTAGTGCCTCTCCTCAAGTGAAAGGAGCGTGACAGTGCCCCATTAACTCGCACTCGAGCTGTGGGGGCCTCATATAGTATCCTTACCCAGCTGCAAAAATTGGGACTGAAATCCAACCGCCGAAGTACCATGCACAAATAGGGCCACTCGATGCTATTGAACGCCACTGACGCGTCCAGCGCCATCAATGCCGTCATGTGAAGTATACCATACAATCTCCGAAGATTGTGCCGGGTGCTTCTGCAGGGCATAAAGCCCGATTGATCTACATGGACCAGTTCCGCAATAACAGACACCAGCCTGTCCGCAAGGGCCTTGGCTAGAACCTTGGCTTCCACATTAATAAGAGAAATAGGACGGTAGGAGCTACATTGATCTGGTGGCTTCCCGGTTTTGTAAATTACCACTATCGTAGCTGCCCGTTGGTCGATAGGGAGCCGCCCTTTTTCACTCGCCTCAGTCAACATGTTCCGTATTGGTGGTATTATGATCGAGGCCTTTCCTTTATATAGCTCCACTGGGAGCCCATTCGGGCCCGGCGCCTTCCCCGATTTCAGAGACCCCTGGGCCCCACCCAGCTCTTCGTCCGTGACGTCGGCTTCTGGCGCTTCACGCGCTTCCCCAGACAACATGGGCATGGTGAAATCCCTTAATAGTTCTTCGCAGTTGTTTTCCGACCTCGTGCATACTGGTGCATAGACTCACTCGAAGTGCGTGGCGAATGCTTCTGCTATTTCGTTACTGGTGGTTTTCAGTGCTCCCGTTGGATCACGAACCCTAGTCACCCAGGATCGCTCCCTGTCTCGTTTTTCCAACCACGCAAGGAGCTTCAATGCCTTATCTCCCACATCATACAAGCGGTGTTGCGTCGCCAGGGCATATGCCCTTGCCTCGCTGTCCCCCAGGGCTCGCAGGTCCTTCTGTCGCAGTGCTAGCCTATGTCGCAGGTCGGCACTAGTTGCTACTGCATTATCTACTTCCAACTGGTGAATTTCTTGCTCAAGCAGCTAAATTTGTAGGTATTCCTCTTTCTTCTGGGCCCCAATCAGCGCCTGTGCCTTTCCCCTCAGCACGGTCTTGTAGGCCTCCCATAGGGTAATGTGCGAGTCTACAGATCCCCTGTTTTCTTTGAAATAGAGCTCCGAGCCCTCTCGGAGTTTAACCCTAAGCGTTGGGTCTCGCAGGCGCCAGGGGTCAAGTCTCGGGAAAGCAACTCTATCTAAAAGTGGGCCCTTAACAGTGACACATACCGGGGACTGGTCTGAAATGCCCCTCGCCATATGGTTGGGGTCGAAGAAATCACTCACCCTATCATTACGTGTGAAAAAATGGTCGATCCTAGAAAAGGAGTCGTGTAGAATAGTAAGTATAATGTCTTTGCATTGGATTGTGAGCCCGCCATAGGTCCACAATACCCATGGCCATGACAAAGTTCGCAAGGCCACGCTCTCCTTATCGGCCCGTATGAGAGCCAGACCGGTCAAGTTCCGGGTTCATAACTGCGTTTGTATCTCCACCAATCAGGAGAGTGCCCAAGGGCAGGTCTGTCAGGAACAAGTTTAACTTCGGGAAAACCACCATGTGAAGACCCAGGTGTATATAGCATGAACACAGTACCAGCAGTCGTCCCTCCCATTTACCCGCTGCCGCCACAAAGCAGCCTGCGTCATCCGTCCAAGTGTCTGTGATAACTAGGGGAAGCGTGTTGCGTATCAGGATACCCACCCCACGAGCCCCAGACGAGTACCTGGAGTGAGCCACCAACCTGTACCCAAATCGATCTAGTGCCTTACATTTGCTCCCTCTTAAGTGTGATTCCTGGATCAATACAACATCTGGGGAATGCCTCTTGACATGCTGCAGGACTAATGTACGCTTAATCTTGTTCCCCAGACCATTCACATTCCAGGTCCATACCTGCATGCCAGCTAGTTCTCCCATAGCCTCGGGCAGGGTGAGTAGTAATGGAATGTTCCCTCGCCATTCGAGTTTCTGTCATGGTATCCTCCTGTAAGTGCTGGCTATCTTGGTATTGAGCGTGATTCCCATCCCCCCCAAACAAATCAAACAGTGTACCCAACTCCCCCCTCCCTGCAACCCTGCTGGGTGAGCCCCCAACCTCCCACCTCCCAAACATGCAGAGTGCCTGTCGCCCGAACAGTGTAGTAAAAAACATTTGTGGGAAGCCGTGAGCTAGCCTCCAGCATGAAGTGCAAATTGCCTGCTAACGAATAGTATCAAGCCCATACAAAATAATACAATAGCCTCCATACTCATTAAAACACATGAGTGGCCTGTCTGGTCTTAGTGGAATGAGTCTGGGAGGGGGGGGCCCTTACATCACGGAAGTCCATTCAACAGCCCATGTCCATGTACGGGGGAGCCCCATCTCCCATGGCACCACCCCCCAGCCCCAACCTGCACCCCACAGAGATTACATCGAGGAAAAGTTCAGTCCAAAGGACTAAGGGATTGTCCCACAGGTCACTTATCTGTCCGCTGTCGTTGCACTTGGCCACTGGATGTCCGCTCCGCCTCTTGCTCTTCCACAACGTTGCCACTCTCAGCCATCGCTCGATTTTTGCCTCCTTTGCGACTAACTGTATGCCAGCCCTCCAGCCAGTCACCCGCCTCTGCTGGTGAGTCAAAAAAGTATGTCTTCCCTTCGTCTATGATCTTGAGTTTAGCCGGGAAAAGCATCATATATTTCACGTTTTGCTCACACAGGGCTCTTTTAACAGCATCAAACGTTCGCCTCTGGCGCTGGACATGGAGCGTAAAGTCCGGGAAAAAGCGGATGATGGCATTCTCGTGCCGGAGGTCGCCGTGCATACGTGCCACTTGTAGGAAGGCATCCCTGTTCCTGAAGTTCAAAATGCGGGCTATAATTGTGCGCGGGGGCGCTCCAGGGCGAGGCCTACCTCCCCGGGCCCTGTGTGAACCATCTACTGAAAAAGGTTTGATAGGCGTTCCGGCTTCAGGTTTAAAATCAAATCTTCCAGGAACAAGTCCATGGACGGTCCCTCCATTCCCTCCGGCACTCCCACGACGCGAACATTGTTGCACCGTGCCCTCCCTACCTGGTCCTCGAGCCGGGGGTAGATGTCTGATTGATTCTTTGTGAGCGTGGTGACTTGGTCCTCCAGACGTTTAGTTTTGGATTGTAAGCCCCCAATGCCTGTCTCTGCCATGGACACCTTTTCAGAAATTTTCCGAAGGTCGGCTCGCAAGAGGTTCACCTCCTCCATGACGGAGTCTAGCTTCGGCTCCAGGGTCCCCTTCAACTCCCTGATCGCCTTCATAATGTCCTTTAAGGATGGGTCCGGGATCTGATCTTCTGGGTCCTCCTGTGGACCCCCTCCTGTCGCTCCATCGTCGCCGCCCATGGCCACCGCGTATTTATCAATATGATTGGCCTGTCCAGGCCCCAGAGCTCTGTTTCGGCTCATGGTCGCAGTCTGCAGACTGCCAGCAATATTCCCACATGACAGGCGGTGCTCCCGTATTGACTGACACACCTGTGCCCCGTCCTCCACCTCTCAGGGGTGTGATGCACCCTCTTCAGCGTCCCTGCAGGGTCCCAGGTCCCTCTCCACACTCAGGTGCCTGGAAGGATCAATGCTCCCCGGCGGAATCAGGACACTACCCACCGCAGTGCCCGCTATGGACTGCAGCCCTCACCACTGGCTTTTGTCAGGCAGGCCTAACAGGTTTGGTGCCTACCATTCCATACAGCTTGCGGTCCCTGCTGCCAGGTTCTGAGGGATATCTCCAGTGCACTGGTGGGGTGGGGGAGGGGAGCGCCCACCTTAACTCCCAGGTAGTATGCCGTTATTTTCTCCAAGCGTGGCCCAGGCAAGAGTCTCAGCTTGGCCACAATCTCTCTCTGAGGCGGAGGGCCCCTGCCTGCTCACCCCACCTCTCCACGCTCGTCAGCCGCTTACAGAACAGGTGCACTCAGGGTCGGGAGTCTCCGCAATGCGTGAGGACCCAGTCGCACCAGCCACCACAGGGGACGTGATCGTGTCTGTTGCTGCACGCAGCGAGTGAAGCAGGGAGCAAACGGAGAAAGCATGGGCTCACAGGCTGGAGACAGGGACCAAAGCGAGACCCCCGGCCGCGATGTTACAGACCTGCCGGTGTCCGCGCCCCGAGTCCACGGTCAATGCCCTGCACACTCCGGTCTGCTCGCACTGCAGCCCAGCCGCTCTGTAGTGGCCGTTTCAAAATCCCGGGCGGCTGCTCCCTGTACTTCAGCCCCTCACTGCGACAGCCGCACTGGAATTACGAGGCAGCTTCAGACCCCTGATCGGTGGGGCGGCGCCATCTTGCCTCCGTGGGCTGCTCCCTTTGCCTGCCGCTCTCTTGCCTTATGCCCCTCAATCTTGGGGTTTGGACACACCGCCAAGCAGCCGCTGGTTCTCCGCACCGTCCCCCGCTTAGTACAACCTTCAGGGCTTAGGATTATGCCAGATTTATTGGGCTTGGACGCTGTCGGCTAGCGCAGCGTACTGAGGTGGCGGCCATCTTCATCGGCTGCTAGCCACGCCCCCTTTCCGCCCATTTCTGACATTTATTCTGCCTCTTTCTGCTCGTTTCTCACCTTTATTCTGCCTTTTTCAGCTCGTTTCTCTCTTTTATTTTGCCTCTTTCTGCTAGTTTCTGAACTTTACTCTGACTCTTTTTGCTCGTTTCTCACCTTTGTCTTGCCTTTTTCTGCTGGTTTGTCACCTTTATCTTGCCTCTTTCTGCTCATGCTGACCTCTATTCTGCCTCTTGCTGCTCATTTCTGATCTCTATTTTGCCTCTTTCTGCTCATTTCTGACCTTTATTCAGCCTATTTCCACTCATTTCTGAGTATTATTTAGCCTATTCCTGCTCATTTCTCACCTTTATCTTGCCTCTTTCTGCTCGTTGCTAACCTTTATTTTGCCTCTTTCTGCTCATTTCTGAACTTCATTCTGCCTCTTTCTGTTCATTTCTCACCTTTATTCTGCCTCTTGCTGTTGTTTTTGACCTCTATTTTGCCTCTTTCTGCTCGTTTCTGACCTCTATTTTGCCTCTTTCAGCTTGTATCTCACCTTTACTTTGCCTCTTTCTGCTCGTTTCGAACCTCTATTGTGCCTCTTTTTGCTCATTTCTGAACTTTTTTCTTCCTCTTTCTGGTCATTTTGCACCTTTATTTTGCCTCTTTCTGTTCCTTTATGACCTTTATTCTGTCTCTTGCTGCTCACTTCTGACCTCTATTTTGCCTCTTTATGCTTATTTCTGACCTCTATTTTACCTTTTTCTGCTAGTTGCTGACATTTATTTGGACTCTTTGTGCTAATTTCTAACCTTTATTCTGTCTCTTTCTGCTCGTTTCTCACCTTTATTTTGCTTCTTTCTGCTCATTGCTGACCATTATTCTGCCTCTTTCTACTCGTTTCTGATCTTTCTTCTGCCTCTTTAAGCTTGTTTCTAACCTTTATCTTGCCTCTTTCTGCTTGTTGCCGACCTTTATTCTGCCACTTTCTTTTAGTTTCTCACCTTTATCTTGCCTCTTTCTGCTGACCTTTACTCTGCCTCTTTCTGCTCATTTCTGACCTTTGTTCTGCCTCTTTCTGCTCGTTGTTGACCTTTATTCTGCCTCTTTTTGCTTGTTTCTCTCCTTTATTTAGCCTCTTTCTCCTCTTTCCCCCTGGGACCGCTGGGGGAGCCTCAAAGCCCCCGCAGTCCCTGCCGGCTCCCCACCTCCTTCTGGAGCCAACATTGCTCTCACAGACAGGGAGCTGGTAATCAGGCGGCTCCCTGGCTGTGATGCCAATTGTTTCATCTGTTTCCTTACCCCCTTGACAGCGAGCAGGGAAACAGACGAAACCTCTGCTTCCAGCAAGTGAGAGCATTTTGTCTGCTCTGGCTTGCTGGAAGCGGCATATTTGCTGTGACTTGGCGGGAGCTGCCCAAGCTAACTCCAAGTCACAGAAACAGCTATGTCCCGGGGGTGGGCACCTCAGGACATAGCAGGAGCCGGAGATGAAGGGTGGCGATCCCCAGGGCCATTATTGGCTCCAGCATGGGGGTCCCCTCCTTTCACTTTCACGGGCCTGCCCTGGGGAATTAGTGGTCTCGGGGCGTGCAGGCATCTGTTCAGCTCCCCGTTCCATATTTAAGTGAGCCCTGTGGAGGTGGTGGTCCCCGGGGCTCAGGGGTTCTGCGCATCCCCCAAGCATCTGAGATGTCATCAGTGATGTCATCAGTGATGTCACTGACCATATCATGAGTGATGCAATATGTGAGGTTATAAGCAGTGCATTGCAGGGGTGTAAGTTATAGTTAGCTCAGGTAACTATAACTGCTGAATATCACTGGTTTTGTATGAGTGAAATCTAACCCTAACTATAATGTCCCTGTAACCTTTGGTTTTTTCAGTTAATTTCTAAGTTTTTTTTAATTCTATTTCCTATCTATAACGTCCCTGTAACCTTTGTTTTTTTCAGTGTATTTCTAAGGTTTTTTAAATGCTAATTCCTAACTATAACTTCCCTGTAACCTTTGTTTTTTTCAGTGAATTTCAATGGTTTTTTCACTAGTTATGGCGTTTGCAGAGTGGTAGAGAAAGGGGGCTGGGCCTCCAACAAGTTCTTTGGAATCCCACTGTGTAGGACTTACAGGAGTTACCAGGAGGGCTTCTTGGCCCCCGAGGTCCTTCAGGAGTAAAGTGGGCTTCGTCCCCCAATCAGTAATGCACCATGAGACATGTTTGCAGAGTAGTGGAGAAAGGGGGCATCTCCTCTGTACACATCGTAGGAGACCACGCCCCCATTCTCCACCACTCTGCAAACGCACCTTGTGGCGCACTACTAGTAGGGGGATGAAGTCCCCTTGGCTATTGATGGTCCTTGAGGGCCAACTACTCCTCCAGCTACCTCCAGCAAGTTCCACTGGTTGTATGAGTGGCTGTATGGGTGAGTGAATGGTTGTGTGGGTGGCTGTATGAGTGAGTGAGTGGGTGTGTGATTGACTCTATTGAGGAGTGAGTGGTTGTGTGTGTCCTTGCATGGGTCTGTGAATGGTTTACGTGTACTGCCCATCTGTGCAGCATGCACAAACATCTGTTCTGAGCATGATGTGCCATATTTGTTATTCCCTGAGACACTTATGTAAATTTAAAACTTGTTCATTCTCTTAGTTCTATGATGCTTATGTGCTTTGTGTTTTCACTTCATCCCACACCAATCCCCAATCATCTGTGATTTTCCCATGCCCACTACTCTTGGAACTCATCTGTCCTCCCATATAATTAAAACTATGTGCTACACAAAAGCAGTCCAGATTCACAGAACAAAGCCAGGAGTTCAAACCTTTATGAACCTCCAATTTATGCCATCACTAACACATTATGTGCATCAGCCTCCTGCACCCCTTCCTGGAAGAATCAACTTGCCCATTTTTCCATTTCTTACTTGCCACTATTTCACTTACTGGCCTGCATAGCTACCCCAATTATAAGGATTGGTTTCCCATGTTATTTATTTATTATTTATATACTAATTTGATATTTAGAATGCAAGAGTGAGAGTGTATGTTTTAATTCTATATAGCTTACTGTCTGAGCATGCAAGTGACTCCTTTTGTTCACCTGATGGCCAGCAGTACATCTATAGTCACAATGTAGTTCTTTATCTCATGATTCCGTAAAGCCCACAGTGGCTTCAGGCTTTGTGAAAAAATGTGCCTTCCCCTGTATTAAATTCTTAGCTTGTCTGGCTAGATCATCATATATTTAAGGCAGAATTTTCCCAGTCATTGTTTCACAGTCATAAAAGTCATCTTGCCTCTTGAATCGCTAGCAAGAAATCCAGATAGAAGGCGATTGTTGATCTTTCAAATTACATTGTATTTTTGGACCTCGCCAGTCATAGTACCGTGTCTCCAGTCGCAGAACAGTGTCATGCACTCTGTAATTCAAAATCATGGTGATGATTAGTCTTTGCAATTGTCCTGGGCAGGCTGGAGTGTGTGCGCCCTGTTCACCCTTTCTATTATGAAATTCTGTGAGAATGCTTCTCTATCGAACACTGTAATGAGTAGTTTTTCAACAACGATCTCCAGTATCCACTGACTCTGCAACTTCAATGATTCTGACATGATTGCATCACAAGTGCCCTTCTAAGTTCCTATTTTTGGCCTGGATGATTTCCATTGTCTTTTCTAGTTTTCATATTCTCTTGTTGGTTGCTGTGGCATCATCTTCAAGATCATACATCCTTTTTTCAGTCATATGTTTCCCCCTGTTTAGCATCAATCTCCCCCCAATATTTTGTTGCATACTGTCACCACCTACAACGCAAGAACAATTTTCAGCAATGTTCAATGGGTCAATTTTGCCTTTCAACTCAAACAGTCCCATTTGCTTCACCCTTAGCAGCTCCAAGTATTTCTTATTTAATGTAGGTGGTATGCATCCATGTTCTGCCAGGCCTTGTGGTATTAAATTCACCTGACAAGTGTCAGCTGCACTTCAATCATTGCAGCCTGCCATTTATTCAGGATGTGTATTCTCTTCTTAGTGCTGCCTTAAAGTGGATCCCATTTTAGTGCCTGTGCTCCCATTTCATACTGCACTTGCAAGGAGGCTTGTTGGTACTAGTGCTGCTGTGCATTTTTATCTTAGCTAGTGTAGTCTGGTGGTGTCCCTATGGCATCTAGGTGCATTACTGCTGGGCCCAGATTGTCTTTTCTACGCCCCTTTCCTCCAGCGTGGCTTTAGTATGGTCCCCAGTCTCTCCTTGTTGCTCAGCTAGCTGCAGACGTTGGTGCACAGATCAGCTGCAGATAAGTTGTTCACGCCATGCGGTAAGGTCTGTTTCTCAATGCCACCTATTACCCAGCCCTTGCACCCGCTCTTCTTGTGACCAAGGTGCATCCAGTGTGGCGCATGAAACAAAAGTGTCTAATCTGCCTTAAAAGACATACTCATCCCCCTGCATGAAACAATTGCTCCCTTCACTAGAGTTGATCCTCTCTTCATCAATGTGTGATTTAATGCTGGAGTCATACCTAGTCCTTTTCATGTAATCCACCATCACAATTCACCTCATGAAACCAATTATCTTAATGGCCCTAATGGTGTTGGTTTGCTACTAGCTGATCTCCAATAGAATACTGAAGTAATATCATAGAAAACAATGCACCGAGACACCTCAAAGAGTATGTGGAATTCAATCTGAGTCTAGGCCTGTGCAGGCCATTCAAAGCATCATGAACCATGCCTGAAATGAACTTCTGTGTTCTTTGAATAAAACAAGAGACTAGCTCTCCAAGCTCTCTGCAGCCTATGATGCTGTTGACCATGACATCTTGGTGATAACAGTCAATATATATGCTGTATTGGACCATAGCCTTTTCTGCAGGGTCACCCCAGATGTTTGCCTTCCATTGCTGAACTGTTTTTGTTGGTGTTTTTAAGACTCTGCGAAGTTTACTTCTGCAAACTAGTGGTAAAGTGCTTATGGTCTCCTTGTAAACATGGTAAAACTGAGATACACCAGATTGGATTATTTAATTTACTTATATGTCTCTAGTATATGGTACTATATGGATCCAGAGCGTGTGAATGAAATACTACTAATGGCACCCATTATTTTCCCCAATAACGTAGCACTGTAAAACATGTCTGAGGCCTGCCACTACAACTGTAGTGTGGTTTTAAACTGCCATTTCAACTTGACAAAATAAATCTTTTGCCGGGCCTAAACCTTCCTTTTTAATTCTTACAAGTCACCCCTGAGGTAGGCCCTGATTGTTCATAGGGCATGGTGCATGGAATGTAAAAATAGGACATGTGTACTTAAGTCTTATATGTCCTGACAGTGACTTAGAGCAGTTTTTCACCGTTGCTAGGCTACCTATCCCATAGACTAACAATTGGTTACTTATTATGCTTAATAAGTGATAATTTCAGTTTTGAAGCAGATAGAGAAATACTTCTTCCACTCATTTGAGTTGTAGTTTAAAATCTTCTTTAATAGTAAGTCAGATTTTAACTTACTATTCTGAAAATGCCCTTTTAAGAAAGCTGGCATTTTCTTGCCTAAATCAAATGTCCATGTGCTGTGTATTCATTCCAGATGGGGCAAAAGGGTTTTGGGTGTTGGGCAGGGTGTTTCTCTTCTGAGCAGGATGGCCTGAGAGTTGTAATCAGCCTTTCCCGATCTTTTAAGGGTAACCTGAGGGCTGTGCCCACCTCTTCCTAACTTTTGAAGCTGCCTGCTCTGTCACTCACAAATGCAGCTGATAACTGGACCTGCCTGCCCTTTGTAACCAAGGCAGTTTGAAGCCAAATCCAACTGAATGGCAGAATTTACCAGAACCAGTCTAGGAGTTGACAAATAGCAGGACCCCTACAAGCAGGAAGGCACTGAGTATAAAAATGCCACATTCAGAACCTCTTATCAGAACACTCCTGGACCTGTGGAAGATTCAAAAGAAAAACTGTCCTGCTGTCTGATTCAGAAAGACTGGACCTGCTTACCTCGAACCCATGATTGACAGAAGTGACTCCAAGGGTCAGTTGGCTGACCTCCTGTTTGAGCTACAGGAACACAACAAGCTTCAAGAGGCCTCCCCAGCAACTGCCCAACTGACCAGCGCCAACTGGAAAAGCCTATGTCCTACTGCTGGCCTCTGCTTGAGTGAGTCCTGACCCCAAGAGGTGTGTCTCCAGGTCATGTACCATTTGCTGACGTCAGAGAGTACTCCTCAAGCTTAAAATCTACAAGAACTGAACTCTAAGTGAAACTCGAGAAGTTTTTGGCTCTTCGCTACAGCGAATGACAACCTGTGTCACCCGATAACATGAAGATCTGATGGTGGCCTGAACCTTGCATCAGCAACGACCGCCATTTCTCGAACCAAAACCGAGATTCAAAGGAGACCTGCTCTTCATGTCAGCAATGACTGCCTGCATGTCCCGCGAACGAGAAGCTCTAATGGCGAACTACTCTTCACACTGACAAACATCTCTTTGCGACTCCTGCCAACGCAAAGTTCTGGATGAGGTTCCTCACGTGCACTTGAACTGTTTGAGAAGGTAGCCTATTCCCCAGGAGGAACCTGGTCCCTGTATCTGACCCGCGCTCCATCACATTCGGCCTGAACTTATGACTTTGACCTGGTCCAACGCGACCAGAAAACCATGAATGGTTCTTTGTGCTTCCTGGTTCTATTTTTACCTGAAACTTTAAAAATTCATAACTCTGGTTCTACTTATTGGATGTTTGTCATTTATGCGTCATTGTTTTTTATAAAAATGTACTCTACTTATCTAATTTGGTTTGGAATTTTCCTTGTGTTTTTGCTTTATTGATGTTGTGACTTTTATGGTTCACCCTGACAAGTAATGTGTTTATTATTCAAGTGGGGCTCACACCCTCTCAACTAATAGCCCAGATTCGTACAAGCTGGAATCTGTTCATTCCTCTCCAATCATAGTAAACAAAAATCTATCTTACAATACCTGAATTGTCATCACACAATATGTGTGTGTCTTGCAGAGTGGCTCAAGGATCATCCCTCTGCTGTCTGCTATCCAACATTCACATTGCCTGCGAGCTCAGTGATGAGGGAGGTCAGGTGAGCTACAGGTGTATGTCGACAATACCCAATCTGGGAAGCATACTATTGAACAAGAACAGCAGACAGCATGCCTGGATCACATGCCATACTGGATGAGACTTTTTTTTTCTTTTGCCTGAATGGATCCAAGACTGAGGGTCTGGTACTGGATGGGAATATGGCACTTTACCCCGCACGCTTTTACAACGCGTGCCATTACCCGCATGTTTTACTCCGCAAAATCTTTTACAACGCAGGGCTTTACAACGCAATCCATTACAACGCATTGTCTATTACAACGCAATTTACTATTCTAACTCCACCAGGGCGTTGTAATGGGGAATGCGCTGTAATGGTTTACGGTGTAAAGCCCTGCATTGTAAAAGACTTTGCGGAGTAAAAAATGTGGGGTAACGCCATTCGTTGTAACGCAGTCGTTGTAAAGGATGTTTACCACTGGATGGTGCTTAAATGACTCATGTATTGTTTGACTGGCCTTATAGGACAACCATCCACCTTGCAGTATGCCACATTAATGCATTGGTTAAGATAATTCCCTTGAAGCTCTCCAAAGTTTCCTCCCACTATTCTGAACTAGCCTATAAGATGACCTGACGAGACCCTTGGCAATGCAGTGACCAGATTACTGCAACATCATGTCACTAGACTCACAAAGTAGCTCCTTGACAGAGTTAGAAGGAATCAAAATAAGACTGTTGCATTGTGTCTGAACCTGAGGAAATGTGACCACATAACGACAGCCTTGAAAGCATTACACTGGATCCCTATGGATTCAAGGATGACATTTAAACTCCACTGCTCCTGTAACATGCCAGGGGAACTATATAACTACAAAATCTACTTCATGACCAGCATGGTCCTGCGCCCACTGACAGCACATTTGATCATGTGATACTCCTTTGAGTATATCAGACAAGAAGGTAGTGGCCTGGTGGTCCACTGTAGAGGACAGGTTAATTAATGGTCAGAAGTGAGAACAGAACCCACTACTTACATTTGGAAAAAACACCTGAAAAAGAGCGGTTGCACATCACCTATAACAGAACTTTCAAGCACCAGGAGTAGAGAGCCAAGAATGTCAGAGTGGGGTCTCCCCATCACAGATTGGAGTTGAACATCTTCGCTGGGTTTGGAAAGTATAGACTATGACCTACATTTATCGCTGTGAGGTAACAAAAAGGCATCATGCTTTGCTTCATAAAACCCCCTAAATAAATACATGTTAAGTGCCCACTGTACATGGAAAACGCATTAGAAGTCAAGGGAAGATGGAGGAGAAAATATGAAGCACACAACTAGGCAACATTGCTTATAGCATTGCACATTCAACACTATTAATTCAATAAAGGGTGCTTAACTGTCCATAGATCATGTTGCCTAAAAACACAAATAAGCTAAAGAAATGTTAAAGAAATGGTGGCAGCACACCATAAGTATCTCTACTACCACTTCAACAACATCATTCCCTTTGGAAAAATTACTCTTGTCAGATTCCAAAACGAAAACCAGGACAGAGACTTTGCTTCATTTACCCAATCATTGAAGAACTATATCGTAAAATCACTCGATCTGCCCGGCCTCCAACATGTTTCGATCTGTTATCAGAACTTCATCAGTGCATGTCCTATTGATCCTAATGCTGTGGAACTTCACCCAAAAATGTGTAGCGAAATAATGGCTGATTCCTCATTCGTTTTGCAACCTCCACTTGAATATTGGAAAACCCAGAAGATCAATAAAACACCTCTAGGAATTATCTTAAAGTGGTGGTGCCATTGGTTGCAATTCCTGATGTTATTATGGACTCTTATCTGTGACATCAAAACAAGGTTAAAATGTCCCCATCCAATTCAAATAAACAATTAAGAATTTACTATCACTAATTAGCATCTATAACAAATTCATCCAGCAGTAACCAAAAGGCAACACCCTTCGTTTCATAAAGTCCCCTGAATAAATTAATGTTAAGGGCCACTGCTCATGGAAAACTGACTTGGTATTATCAGTCAAGTGAAGGTGGAGGATCAGGGCATGAGTCAGCAATAAGTTCATTTTATTGAAAATACAAAGAGAGGTAAAAATGTAATGAAAAATCTCGGGTCTATATACTCACTCTTAACTGCTGAAGGTAATACATGACTGGTAATTCCACATTAATAAAAGGGACACAATTCTGAAAAAACAGTTCAATAGGTGTGTGAGTTGAATTTTCTTAGCTTAGGCTTGCATAAATTATTTAAAATGGGGCAAACTCGAGTTGTGTCCAATAATTAACCTAGAACAGGCTGTGCAAATGGTAGACCACATCTACAAAGTTCCAAAGAAGGTTTTATGAGTCCGTAAACAGAAACACAAGATTTGCTCATACTTTCACGATAGCAAAGTACTGAGTTTTCCCTTTTAAGATAATTAATTATGCCTTCATAATAAAATTCACACTGGAGAGGAGCAACTTCAAAACACGAGAAGGTTTTCTCGAGGTTGTGGGGCACTGTTTGCTTGTGCATTTGGTTGTTCAGTCTCTGCCATACTAATTTTAAGGAGTAAAAGGAATATAAAAAATGTGTGCTTGAAGCACAATTACGTACATTTTAGTTCTGGCAAAGAAGTGTTGGACATTTGCTGTCTGTCTAATAAAGTAAGACCAGTGCAGTGTTTGTATGGGTGACTGGAGTTTTCACAGACATTTCCAGGTTGTCACTTGGTGGTGTGAGATAAAAGAAGCTAGATTACTCATAGAGGGCTGTTCAGTGTTGTGTCAATAGTATGCAGACTTCTCTTTTTATCCCACCATTTTACATCTCATAAGAGGTTGGTGGTATTGACCCTGTAATAGTATATGACAAGATGTGAAAAGATGGTTTTAGAACTGAGAAACCTGATTAGATAGTGTCTTTTCCATGCCCTAGACCTAGCCATCACCTGACAGCTCTAAATGAAGCACCTGTCTTGGAAGGCTGTGCGATGAATCTTTAGGTCTTTGGGACAAGGCCCAGGACGATGGAGATGACCCTGATGGAGTGATGGCAGGAGTGGCAATTCACAGTACATATGTAAAAAATAACGGCAGGCTGTGAGAAAGCGACAAAGGGAGAGGTATAGACCGGGACAGGAAGACATAGAATGAAATATAGTGTGCATGTGTGTATCTATGTGTGTTTGTGTGTGCATGCGTGCTTGAGTATGTATTTGTGTATGTTTGATGTGTGTGGATGCATGAATGTCAATTTGCATATATTTGTATTTATTTATGTGTGTGGGTGTATGTACGAATGTGTGTATGGTTTCTTACCTTGACTGACCTTCATTAAATATGAGACCCTGGCATAAGATGATCCCCGTTTGTCATTATTGTGGTTATACCTGGCATGTTGGTTTTAGCATAAGATTGCCCTAGTTGGAATGTTGCATGTCACCAAGGCATTATTATGGCCATTTCAGCCATAATAACAACCCTCTTTAGAATACTGGTGACATATTTTCCGGTTTTTCGCTTAATGAGTGTGGGAACTGATATCACAATGGCCTTAGGGTGTATAAAGCAAAGTCAAAAAGTTAGCCATCCAGCCCAACCCAAAAAGGATCTCTCCCTGGGCAACTTTATTGAGATGGAATTACCTGCACTGAATGAGTGTTATCACTGTTTGTGTGGATTTCTGATAGCTCATTCAGCTCCCTTAGAAATATCACAAAATCAAATCCTCATAGTCATGTGGCCCCAGTGGCCTTTTGGCCAGGTCCAAGGAGAGGACTCAAAGAAATATGTAGGAACTGAAAAACATTGACAAAAAGAGACGGATGTGAATTCACTCTGCTAGGTGTGTAAAAGGGTTTAGACCTTGACCTGCCCATCAAGGGTCCTCCAAAGAAGTTAGGTCCAGTGTATGGTTGTTAGGTATCACTCTCTATCCACTATAGAGGGATGAGTGGAGAGAAGGAAACCAGGGATTATATTGGTTTATTTGGTTAAAATGGGAGCTATTCAGTCAACCTGGCGTTGATCATGGCCATTTTCTGACAACCGTCTTAGCTCTCTATTGGCCTGTGTAGGGGTTATGTAGAAGAAATTGATACAGGAGGTTGCAAGGGGTTTTTTAATTTAGAGAGGTGAACATATCCTGAAAGCCATCAGTTCTCTTCCTCAATGGTGATAGTTACTCAGAAGAGAGTGAAGCAGGAGGTGTTAACAAAATGGGTTATGGGGATGTGAAAAAGTGGAGTATAGTTGAGGGGGTGAGAACCCACCTCAAATAATAATCACAATCCTTGTCAGGGTGGACCACTAAGGTCAATAAATAAACCTGTGCTTAACCGTCTAGTAGCTTGGCACAAAGCAGTAAGGGTTAATTTAGGGGCAATATGTAAAGTATTTTAGCGGCACTCAAACAGTAACAAAGTGAAAACAAAGCACAAGAAAAATCACACACTAATTTAGAAAAACAGAGTAAACTTCTATAAATAAAATGATACCAAAACTACAAAAATCAAACATCTAGAACAAGAGATATGAATTTTTAAAGACTGAATTATAAATAGCACCAAAAAGCACAAACCGTGGTTGTTTGGTTGCGCTAGACCTGGTCAAAGTCAAAAGTTAAGGTCAACTGTAATGGAGCACGGGTTGGCTACAGGGACCAGGTACGTCCCATTGGAAGGTTTACCTTCGGACTTGGAAATTTTATGGAGAAAAAGTTGTCATTGACGAGTAGTTGGCATGGCAAGCTGCAAGATGGATTGAAAGCGGGGCTTGATGACGGCACGTTGCACAGGACGGGGTCCTGGTGCAGTCATCTATGTAGGTGGGGATGCTCCAAGTGGGCAAACCCGGAGTCCGTGCCATGGAAGGCCTCGATGATGATCGGCTTCAGCTTGACAATGGTGTTTGCGAAGCCTTCCGTGTTCGGACCTAGAAACATTTTTGGAAGTCTGACCTACTTTAGCAGGGCAAACTGGCAAGTTGAGTCTAAGCAGCGATTCGACATCTGCAGCGTTGGTGGTGACCTCGGTCTCTATTGGTACTTCAGGCAAAAAGTTGGCAAAAAGATCCTAAGTCCGGGATCTTGAAGTTTGGGGGCAGATGGAGTACACTGTAACACCAGCCATTGGTCTAGATCCTGGGAGGCACCACTTGGATGTTAGGACTCACTCCAACAAAGGCCAGCAGCAGCGTTCAGTGCAGGTTCAGCTGGTACTAGTTAGCCGGGCCGTTGCAGGGAAAGGCCTCTGGAATCTTGTTATGACACTGTAGCTCAAACAGGAGGTCAACCAACTGACGTTTGGAGTCAGTTCTAGGGTCCTGGGTTCAAGGCAAGCAGGTCCAGTCTCTCTTCAGGTTTCAGGCAGCAGGGCAGTCCTTCTTCTTCCGATCTTCACAGGTCCAGGAGTGTTCTAAGGAGCGGTCTGTGGGTTCCAATTTATACCCAGTGCCAGCCTGTGGGTAGTGGGTCCACCCTCTCAACCAGTTCTGGCCAGAGACTCTACCCCCAATGGATTTGGTGCCAGCCTGCCTAGAAAGACAAAGGGGAGGCAGATTCGGGTATGAGCATCATCTGCAAGTGACAAGATAGGCATCCTTTGAAGCTTTGTAAGGGGCTGAGCAAAGCCCTCCAGACCATCCAGTAAAGGTAGGAGTGCCACTCCCCACTCCCAGGGCCCTTTGGGAACAATGCGCATCTCACCACAGGGGAGCCATAAAGGATCAGGGAATAGTTGATCACTGATACGAAAGCATTATTAGCTGCATCTGTTGGCTCAATGGACTAATGAATCCACTTGCAGGAGTTGGTGTTTGACTGGTATTAGGATATAAGTGCGCATAATACCTCATAAGTTCTTTTGACATATCCTTAGGGTGTGTAAGTAAATCACCATTCTTGCTCCTAATCGTTGGAATGGAAGAGGAGGCTTCCTGCTGCCATAACTGCAATACTATTAGCTGGCTTGCCTTCTCAAGATGTTCATTTTGTTTAAACCTTATTCATGATTGCGCGTCCTGGGCCTACTTCGTAAAAAGAGTGTTAAGTGTGTATTGGTCTGCGGAAGATCCCTCAAGTGACCTGATGTTTGATACCTGTGTGTAAGCATTTGGCTCTAAACTGCCATTTTTTCTGTATGCCACTTCTGTTTTTACAGCATATAGCGGCAGCATCAATAAACTCCCCACTAAGCACTGGTTTTCCTGCTGCCCACAACATATGTGCTGACTCTACTGAGCCCTCATTCACAGCTATAGATCACACGAGAGACCTTGCAAAAGTTCCTTTTCTATGGATAGTTTGTAATGGCCTGTTAGAATTGGGGGTCTGTAGTTGGCAGTGGCTTGCACCATGTCCAAGTAGGGACCCTTCCTTCTAGTCAGGATGAGTAAAGCAAACACCTAAGTTTGCCTGTGCTCACCCTCTGGTAGCCTGGCATAGAGCAGACAGGCTAAACTACAGAGGAAATGTGTAAAGCATTTGCATATAACCAACAGTAATATTGTGCTAACACCACAAATGGACACCACACCAGTTTAGAACAATAAAATATCTTTGTCTAAACCAAACAAGACCAAAATGACAAAAATACATCATTCACGATTCACAATATCACTTGTAAAAGGTTTCTTTCAAAAATATAGCTCCTAGAAGACAATAGCTTCAACTGGGGCTATCTCGACATCGTGACAGGTACAAATCCCAAGTACGGCGCTGCAGCGAAGTGTGCAGGCTGGCCACGGAGTCACACGGACCCCCAGAGACACAGTACCTTTGGTGACGATCCCAACAACGGCATTGCATGGCGTCGGAGAGGTGATGTGGTGCCTGTGCCTGGCGGCGTTGGTTCCTTACTGCCACAGGGGAGGTGAAGCGCCAGTGGTTATGCAGGGGAGATGAGATGTCGGTTCATTAATGTTGCAGGGGAGGTGAGGCATTGGTTCCTTACTGGGCAGGGGAGGTGCAGCGTCAGGCAGTCACCCACGTCAGTTATTGACTCCGCAATGGTGTGCAGGAGGTGCTGGCATCGGTCAGCATCGGGCAGTGCTTTGTGCACTTCACGAGCGGTGCCCTTAGCCCAGGTGCAGGAAGCGGCCTCGATGATGATGCCAGAGTTGATGCGAAGATGGCGTTGGCAAGCGTCAGGGCTGCGATCTCGTCGCAGTCGGTGCTGCGCTAACCCAGCGAGCAGTGACCACGGCGCCGGTGCTGTCAGCTGCGTCGAAGAAAGAGTTGGGAATATTTTTCCTGGGGTTTGCAGCCCAGAAAACACCTCCAGTGGCCTAGAACAGGGATTTGCACCACTAGGCACGTCAGAACTCCCAACAGTGGAGTTAAGGGATGTTGCAAATGAAGTCTTTGTGTCCCTGAGACTTCAGAAAAGGAGGCAAGCGCACACAAGCCTTTGGAGATTCTTCTCAAGCAGGTTCACAGCAATGTCCAGTCTTTGTTGTCTCCTTGGCAGAAGCAGCAACTGCAGGCCACCCCAGCAAAGTATCCACAGCAAAGGGGCTCCTCCTTACAGCTCTTCGGCTCTTCTCCTTGGCAGAGATACCTCTTGATTCCAGAAATGATCTAGAGCTCTGGGGCCAGGGCCCCAATATTTATACCACATTTTCCTTTGAAGATAGCACAAACAAAGTTCCTCTTGCACAAGTAAACGAGTTCTGCATGGCTCAGGCCAGGTTCTCTACAGGAGGTGGAGACAGACTTGTGCAAGGCAGCCACAGTCCATTCAGGTGCAAGTGACAACTCCTCCCACCACTCTAAATGCAGACAAGGTCTATTCAACCTGGCTATGAGCCACCCAGGAAAGGCAGGGCACACCTCAACCTGCCTTGTGTCTGTCTAGTGTGAATGCACATCTCCAGCCCTTGTCATTCCAAACCCAGATGGGGAATGCACAAACAGGCAGAGGATGGTTAAACAAGAAAATGCCCACTTTCGAAAAGTAGCATTTTCAAACACACAATTTGAAAACTACTTTACTAAAAGATGAGTTATTAAATTCTGAGTTCAGAGAGCCTAAACTCTCCCCATCTCGTCCCACAGGAAAGTTACATGTGTAAGATGTTACAGCGCAGCTCCCATGTTAGCCTATGGAACAGACATCCTTTCAAAAGTGAAAAACGAAATACACAGTACTTCACTATCAGGACATGTAAAAACACATCAGTATATGTCCTACCTTTCACACACCTGCACCCTGCTCAAGGGGGTATCTCGGGCCTACCTTAGGGGTGCCTTACATGTAAGAAAAGGGGAGGTTAGGGCCTGGGTATTGGGGGCACTTGCCAGGTTGACATGGAAGTTAACAACTGCGCATGCAGACACTGGAGTGGCAGGTTTGAGACACATTTACAGGGCTACTCATGTGGTGGCACAACAAGTGCTGCAAGCCACTAGTAGCATTCGATTTACAGGCCCTAGCTCACTCAGTGCACTTTACTAGTGGCCTACCAGTAAATCAAATATGCCAAACATGGATAACCAATCATTATCACAATTTACACATAGAGCGCTTGCACATTGGCACTGGTCAGCAGTGGCAAAGTGCCCAGATCACCTAAAACAGCAAAAACGAAGTCCAGCACACAGCAAAGAAATACAGGAGATAGAGGCAAAAAGTTGGGGAAAATCATGCCAAGGATGCAAGGTCTAACATAGATTGTGTCCATTCTCCATATTTTAGATTGTGCAACCAGCCCCTTGTACAAGAGCAAAGACGTTAGGATGTAACCTGCCAACCCTCCTTCCAAAATGTTGCAGGAAGTCTCTTTTAGACATAAACCATGGGTCAGTAAAATGTAATCTATATGCATCCCAGTCCCATGAACACAAGACAAAAAGGTATAATTCCTATTTTGAGGGTGAAAGAGTCTCCACACATCAACTAGGGAGCAATCAGCCAGAACATTTTAAGTATGCACCTGCCTTTTTCTGATACTAAAACTAGCTTACTGATCTGTCTAGAATGGTATACATTGTCAGTTTTCAATCAGCCCCATAATCACCTTTGTTTTGCCAAATTACACCAAAACCATTGATAGCTTGTTGAGTAAGGGTAATTTGCCACAATTTGGGTCACCGATAGATACAACTGTCAGTGCTTTTTGCTGAATTTTAAGTCTAACAAATATGTAGACTCCAGACTTTCAAAATTGGGCATGTTAGGGATTTGTGAAAATGTGTGTCCATTATCCTTTTGTGGAAGGCTGCTCCTTCTCCCACACTATCTTGGCAGTGCTCAGTGTTACAAGTATGAATGGCACTACCAACCTAATTTCTTTTTACCTTTGAAGGGAATAAGTGGGTTTCTTGCACCAGAGCAACTGAAGGGTGTTTAGTGCCAAGATGTATCTGCGCCCTTTTGCTTTGGATATATAGTGCATTAAACCATTCACATTTGAAGAGATGATAACTAAATCCTTCATAGTCACCAAAGTGGGCATGATAGCTCAGGTGGACATGATAAACTGGTCTGATATGAGGTGGACCCCGCATATATACCTAAATTCTATGATATTAGGGGTGTTAATGAAAAGTCAAAACAGACAGATGAGACAGTTGGTGAAATATACCTGTGAAATTCAAGAGTATGTGTTAGCCTGATAAATCAGGGACATAGTCACTGGGATGTGGCTATAAATCGCTACAGAGAAATGGAGTGCAGTACCTTCCCCTACAGTAAAACAGAAACCAGCACACTGTAAGCTTCCTTTAAATGGGCAGGCAAAACCCTCTATGCTCTGTTATGCCCACCAGTGGCCAAGGGACACCCCAGCTGATGAGGACATTGTAAAAGCAACAGTATCATACAAAAAAAGTATTAAACAATGAGTGATGCAGAGGGGAGGAAGGAGACAAGTAAGAAAGGAAAGTGAAAATTGGGGGAGTTTGGGACAATGAAGGTTACAGTCGCCTCTGAAAGCAAATAAATTCCTTTGTTCATTGCCAATCCACAAGAATTGTAGTTCACCAGTCATATACAGTGTTGCTCAGAACCAAGCCTTCGGAGGAGATCTCCACCTGCATCCGTCCCTTCATTGTTCAATGGATCAGTCTTTCTCTGACCACCTCTTCATCACAGCTTCCAACCTGGCAATGGCTGATTGTGAAGTGCTATTCCCATTCGGACGGTTATCTTCCTCCTGTCATAGCGCATTCTTCTTCATACATCCAGATCCATTTGGAGTTGAATCCATGTCAAGGTCATCCAAAGTGTGAGGGCACTTCTGCTTCTGCAAAATCTTTGTTCTTTCCATTAATGTAGTCAGAATGGGGAAAGGTTAAAGCAGCCTGTATCTTATGACCTTTTTCCAAAGTTGTGGATGAAGACTGGGAATTTCTAATGTTTCATAGATGTCTCCAAAGAAAAATCTGCAGCGATAAAAACATCATACTCTTGACATTTGAATGGGCCATTTATCTTTTTAGCCAGACTGATCACCTGTTGGGCCTGCTGGTGATGGAGAAAACAGGCAATAATGGATGTACATACATTTTGATGTCTCGCACCATGAGAGTGGATTGTGTGGGTGCTATGGAATTCCACCTGAGGGTTAAATTCACACTGTAGAGCGGCGTGGAAAAATGTAATCAAAACCCTATATTCTAAGCCCTCATGCAACCCCATGATGCGCACATTATTGTGCCGGCTTCTTTTATCCAAGTCCGCCACGTTATGAAGGTGACATGTCTTGTGTCCCCAGTCCGAGCTTTTGTTGACTTCATCCAATTGTTGTTGCAGCTCCATCAGCCAACAGTCTGTCATGGCCAACCGTGTCTGCAACTTTGCAAGTTCAACATGCTTTTGACCTCTATGACCCTCACCTCTCCTGTGGAGGGCTTACTCAAAGCCACTTCCTCCATCAGCCTACTCAGAGTTACCTCTGCCATCGCTGGTTCACACTTCGCCTATGTTACTCTTCTACTCACCTCAGACACAGCCTCGGAAAACAACAGTTGCTTCTGGGCTTTCACTCATGTTTTAGAAGGCCGTTGCACAGATTCTTTACCTCCCTGGGTCCGACCGGCAGATCTGGTCTCAGATGTAAAATCCCTTAATTCACTGAATCTTCAAAGTGTGCTTGTATAAGGTCAGGATCACATAATAAATGTCAGTACCCAGGATGTAGCACTCCAAGGCAAGTGCCAAGCCCAGATATAGTTTCAAGGTCAAGGACACTTGGTTACCCACAATCAGCTCCAAAATTGGACCTCCCACATGGTGAAAATAGGGTCGCCAATACCCCATCATCTCATACCAGTGAATAATTCTGCATGTCCATTGTAACGGTAGCTGTAACGTCAAAGCTATGATAGGGACAACCAACTGCGCCATGTGGAACCTGCCAAAGTTTGTGCATTTATCAGAAAATGTGTGCACAGGTGTGCAAACAAATCTAGTATACTATGTACTCCTGCTTTCCTCCTGTTCATTTAGTCCAACTCTCAGCAGTGGCACCAAGTGACTGTTCCTCCTCTGTGCCACATTATGCAGTGTACCCCAATACTTTTGCATTACACCACTGGCTACTTGCCAGGGTAACCCAAATAACCTACTCCACCAGTGACTCACTGATTTTTAAACCCACTCGTTTACCTTCTTTTAGCTATACTTTTTGCACACCTTTCATACTGCACTATTCAGACGCAAAAAATATATATACGTATCGCACTTCACCCTCCGAACATGCAACATACTTAGGGCCAGATGTCCCTAGATTTGTCCAGGTTGCAAATGGCCCAATTTGCAGAATCGCGCGCTTTGTGACCGGAAAAATGCCTTTTTCTATGTGCCAAACCTTTTTTTTGCGATTTGGTAACCTATTACTGAATTGCAAAATGGGTTAGCGATTCGGTATTAGGTGGGGGCGTGTTAAGGGTGTCCCTTACTAATAGCGACTCACAGTGGTATGTGTGAATGTTTTGCGACCGAGATACAAGCAACCATCCCTGTGTTTTTAGCGATTCCCAATGGGTTGCAAATTGCGACCCACCTCATGAATATTAGGGCTACATGTACAAAGAAATCTGTTGGTGGCTTCCTAATTGTGAATCTTTGCGATTCGCAATTAGCAAGTCGCAAACATAGATGAATTAACGTGTCTCAGACACATTTAGCGATTTCCAGTAGGTCGCAAATGGACCTACCTCATCAATATGCATGAGGTAGGCCCCTATTTGCGACCCATTGGGAATCGTTAAAAACACAGGGATGGTGGCCTGCTGGGGACAGTAGACCACCATGTCTGTGTTTGCTTTTAAATAAAGCAGCTTTTTGTTTTAAAATGCAGCCCGTTTTCCTTAAAGGAAAAGAGGATGTGTTTCAAAAAGAAAAATGAAACATTTAGGCCCAGGGACCACTGCCTGCTCTTAAAAACATTTTTACCACCACTCCTTTATTTGCAACGGGCTTACCACCTACTTGAAGTAGGCGGTAAAATGCGAATGTTTAGCAACCACATTCCAGCCGCAAAACATTCATACATCCCCCTGCGACTCGCTATTTGGAAGGGACACCCTAATCACTCCCCTTCCTAATACCAACTCGCAAACCCCATTTTGCGATTCAGTAGTAGGTTACCGACTTGCAAAATAGGGTTAGTACATGTCAAAAGGCTATTTAGCGGTCACAAACGACATGATTCTCCGTTTGCGAATGCTAAAACCTTTTGTACATTTGGCCCTTAATGAGGTAGGCCAATTGCAACCCACTGGAAATCGCAAACAGTGGAAAACACGCTGTAGTACATAGCTGTTTGTGATTTCCTAATAGCAAATCACAAAGATTTGCTATTCAGAAATCGCAAACGGAAGTCTAAGTACATCTGGCCCATAATTTCATATCCACTTTAGAGAACGACTATAGCGATACATATTTTCGCTGAGAAAATAAATATGTGCTACTTTTCAGTCATGTGAACTTGATTTCAATAATAGAATACGATTTTTTCTCCAATAGTAGAAACAATACAATCCTTTCAAATCTCCATCCTGATTCTTTTTTTTTTATTTGGGCATAAAACAGTTAAATCAATCAAAGAGGCCACGTATTCATGGTCAGCTGCAACATAACTGCAAATTGAAGGTCATCCGATAGTGCGTTAATGCAACTGGTCTTCATAGTCAAGCTGTCAAATGCCTCGGTGAGATAAAGCAGGTTTAATACAGGTTCCAGTCTGGGCTTGACTGATAGAAGCAAATACTTATGGCTAAGAATCGATGGGGTCTCACTAAGTCGACCTGCACTGGAACCGAAATTTTATTTTTTCCAAAAATCATGTGCTAGGCAGGTTTATAAAGAAGCATATTTGAAAAATACGTGGTTCAGAACTTTGACAATAAGACAGATAATGTGTGAACCAGACCAGTTGATGAGGCTTTTTTTAGTATAGAAAAGGTGCATCGTGTTTGCATTCCAAAATAACCTTAAAACAAGAAACTATGGGGTTGATTGCTTTATTGTAACACTGGAATGAGCAGACAAGGAAGATAATAGGTAAAATAAATTAGTAGGAGAGAATGCCGAAGAAAAACCCGAGCTAATCACCTCCTGATTGTGATCATGGGCAATATATTCACAAAATAATGAGTGAACTAACTCTACATTTAAAAGTGCTATAAAGCAGTATAAGTGCTCAGGTAAGTAAAAACACAAAAAGGAAAAGATGCATTGCTTAAACAAAACCTTTCTTGTCTTTGTCTTTCATATTAGCCATAAAATGGAGATGTTTGGGTAGAAGTATTTAATTGCATGCTTCTATTTATGTATGTATGCATGTATTAATGCACATGTATTTATATACCAGACACCGAGCTGGAAAATAACACAGCGCTGAATAAGAAAGACAACAGAGAGCAGGGTCAGCAAAGTAATGATGTTACTTGTGCATAGCCACATACCTTCAGTTTGAATGGTGGATGTCAGAAGGCTTGCATGCTAGATACTTGTCAAAAATGGGGTATTTTTTGTTGGAGCGGGTACTCTTCTCAATGTAATAATGCACCTTTGTCATGTCTCAATACAACTTTCAGTGAAACTCCATTCCATTTCTGATAGCTGTTGCACAAGCAGCAAGCATTTCCCCAGAGAAATGCATGTTAAGTCCAAGAAATGCGAACAATTTTAAAGTCAAGATAACAGCACAAGAAGTTCCCAAACCCATTTAGATAGAAAAAAATAAATAAAAATATGATTTCAACATTGAAATTGATTTTGAAAACTAAGTTGAAAGTAGCTTTGATTCATTTTGCCAACTTGTTTACAGGCGGAGACATGGGTTTAGGGTTTTACTCATATTTAGGGTTGTTCCTGGAGAACGTTGCTTATAACTGCACAGAGAGTAAACGAAGGTTGCCCATCTGAAAGTGTTGTTCTTTGGGGTCGGTCTGATGGTGGTTACTTGTTTTGTCCTGTTGGTATGCTGTAGGTTAGTGATGTATGAATGGTTCAGGAGAATACTCAAGCAGCACTTCTTCACTTTCAACCAGGCTTCACTCTTTTTTGAGGAGTCTGTCAAGGCGGCAGTGTACTCAGTTCTTATGTGTGCTGAGATAAAATTCTTATATGTGACCTAAGTTTTTTTCTACACTGATACGTCATCCTCGGACTATGTATTGGACCGTTTCTTTTCTTAATTGTTGGTAATGTATATAGTGGCAAATGGACAGTTTCTGACTATGCAAGCAAAAGGTTTTTTTCTCCATATTATATTTTTTCTGTGGGTGTGGATGTTGATGTTTTCTGGCATATATTAATCAAGGATATATAAAAACACACATTCAGACCCATACACTTGAATAAGAACATTTTGCCAACCATGTGTCTGATGTAACACTGGGAAGCTACAACTCTTGCAGCTTCCCAGGAATATCAACTTTGGGAAAGCATTTGGAAATGTGGCAAGTGTATGTTTGTAATTGTGTTAATACAGCACACTGGTGCATTTGCCCATGCTGATGTTGTTTGTTTCTTCCAGTAGAGAATCATCGTCCCATAAACTCCCATTATTCTCAGAGGCGTTTCCTCCATTTTCTGATCTTGAAAGCAAATATTGTGCATACCATTAAACAAGTAAATCGGCAGCCATTTTCACAGAGGGAAACTTTGTACAAATGATCATGAATAATTGCAAGTTGTCAGTTTGTAGATGTCTCTGCCCTGAAATTACCAAAAAGCTGTCCATGTGAGAAAGTATGCTCACACTGGTATTTGCACCATTTGAGGGCAGTATAACATGGGATTAAGAAAATTCACAAGCAGAATTTCGTATTCGGTCAGCCACATAATCGAACTTGTAATTGCAAATGCTATGTGTGATGCATGGGGATGAGTTAGATGCCTTTGGTTCCATATGGTCCTAGGAAGGGAATATTTCACAGCTAGGAGTATAATGAAATCTCTGTTCTTAGTGCCCAATAGATCAGTGATAGTCTAGCACAATAGTTATCACTACAGACAATAATACAATAACAAGGAACTGTGAACTTGAGATTGTTCAATCCAACAATAATGAGACTACTTGCTTGCTGATTTCATTATCAATGGTGGAGCTACATGGCAATGTGCTTCCTTCTTGGACCTTTAGCGCGTGATTTGGCCTCTCCCATGGTTGAGTCAATTGAATTCATAAATATATGCTTGTAGCGGAGCACGGTTGTACAAGTAACACCCTCTAGTACAGATGGGCTACTGGGTCACTCTTTTTTATCTAATGCTTTAATACAAACCTTGTTCACTCTGTCAATTTTTAGATGCCTACAACAGATCCACTGAATTGGCAGGTGAACAAGTTTGACATTCAAGCAGTATTGCTCCCAACTTTGGCAAGTTTTGTTGTTGCAGTTGATACAAGGGTACGAAAGTTGAGCTCCCTTAAGCATTTTATAATTTAGATGCATAGAGGTCTCGTTTCCACTTGTCATTGCTCTCCCATTTAAAAAAATTAGGATTGTTAACAGTGATGACCCAATCTGTTCATGAGGAATGAAAGGGTACAAGCAAGTTAGTCTGTCTGACTATTCTCAAGTAGAAGTGTCAAGCTCTAGAAACAGGGAGGTATATATTTTGGTCAACAGAAGAAGATGTAGCCTTAGGGCTAGAGCTGCCGACTTTGGAGCTGGGGAACCAGGTTCAAGTCTTGGCATCGGCTCAACATCCTGTGATTCTGGGCAATCCCTTAATCTCACTTTGCATGCAAAAAAAATGAATGTATCCTTGTGTAATGTAACTGGTGCTCATCAGGTCGAGTTTGCGCTATATAAATCTGCAGAAAAAAAAGAAGTAGAATGAGAATCTCGCCAAGTCAATGCAAGGAAGTTTGAAGAGACACAACGAATGCAGATAGTTTGGAATCAGCTGATTCTCCTCCAGGAATTGTTTCCCTCTCAAGGAAAAATAAGAAAAGGCTAAAATTGATCATGGTTTAAGAAGCCAACACTTAATTAAGACATTCAGAGAAACAAATTAAGTTTAAGTAATGTTGGTTGACCTATCCAGTTTTTCCTGAGTGAAAGGAAGTCCGACCAGAGAATGACAAGGTTATAACTTTGTCATGATTAGGAAACAGTCAAGATACTGATTCAATCGACCCACTTATTATACCAAGTAAAGAGCAATTTTAGCGGTTGTTTGATGATGGTTAAGCTGTCCCGGCAAAAAATATCTTTTCCACTGCCAAGTTAGATGAATTCATAACACTAATAGTCCGCTTGAACTATATGCATCAGTACACTGCAGATGAGAGCATTACAGTTTAAGTGGATAGCGTGAGACAGTCAGGAGCTGGGAGTTGTTGGCTTAAAGGTGGAACTCCTAGATCCTGCTTGAATCCAATACCTCAAGAATTGTGCCTCGTGATTGCTTCTAAATCTCCTGCTCTAACCCTCAAAAAGGTCGTTTGGAACCATGGGGTGAAGGATGGAAACAAGCTTGACCTGGAAGCGAGAATATTGGATACTGCATCTAGTTACTCTCCATATTGGAGCAGATTTTGTTATGAAGACTTCTCTCAGGATTTTTCTCCATTTGAACCCATCTTGATATCACACTATGTATGAAGAGGAAGGCATGACATTTTAAATCAGGACAATCTTATTCACCAATTTCAGTCCCATCTTCTAATAAATCATCTAAATCCAAATGATATTGAGTCAATATAATTTCTGACAGCCCATATTCACTACTGAATCCACTGTTAATGATAGACACCGCTAATTGTGTGAGACGCAGTTTGGGTCCTGGTGTATTTCTTGGGTTCAAAGGGATTGCTATTCTGAAATATTGGGAAAAAAGAGCCAAGAGTCAGGTAAAAAAAAAGAGGTGGAATTAGACTTAGTGGAGGCTCCAGAGAAGGCCCTTTCCCAGGGTTTTCAAATGATAGGAACTCAAGGGGCATTCTTGCAGAATTGTATGCCAGGATACAGACTGAGGATGTGTTTGTCCAAGTTAGGAACCGGAAACATAATTGTGGCAAGCCTTTGTAACACACAAAAGATGGGAAAGTAAGCTATCAATTGGGGATTGTTAGAAATTGGTTTCCTGGTTGACTGTGGTGCATGCCCTGGTCAAGCCGTAACCACAATCCTAGTCAGGGTAAGGTACCTTGGTACAGAGCAGTCAGGCTTAACTTGAAGGCAATGTGTAAAGAATTTGTGCAACACTTCAAATAGTAAAACAGTGAAAACACCACCCAAAAACATGCCAAACCAGTTTAGAAACATAGAGCTTAATTAATAAACAAAACAAGACCAAAACAAAAAATAACCAATAAGTTGAACTTGAGATATCAATCTTTAAAGAATAAACTGCTTAATAGCGCTTAGAAGCAATAAGTGCTTACTTGGGCTATCTGGTTGTGCCAGACCAAGACAAAGTCAAAATTGCAGGCTGACCGCGATAAAGTGCAGGCCGGATACAGGGACCCGTGAGGCCATCTGAGCAAAAATACCTTGATCCTGACTGCGTCAATGTTGTGGATGCGGGTGCTGCAGAAGCAATACTTTGCTGTCGATCCATGCAATGTGGGCGAAGTGCCAGTCCTGATCCACACAGCATCGGCTCTGATGAGCATAAAACTGCAATGCGCTGGTTCCAATCCACGCATCAGGAGTGATGTGTCTGTTTCAATCGACGCAACAGGGGAAATGCGCAGGTTCTGATCCACACAGTGGTGCTGATGCACCGCTTCTACAGAGGATGAGTGGGTTTGCTGAAGCAAGCACCTTAGGCCTCACTTCTAAGGGTCAAGGATAGGGGTGGCACCACTTGGCAGGGCAGACTCACAGATGTCAGAGTCTAAGTGCAGAAGCAGGGACGTTGGAAGTCTTTTATGTTCCTGAGACTTCAGATCAGGAGGCCAGCCAGCTAGCCCTTGGAGTCACTCTGGATTCAAGTGATACAGTTCTAGTCCTTCTCACCCAGGCAGGGAAGCAGCAGGGAAATACAGCAAGTCATGAGTCCAACAAAGAAGCAGTTCAGCAGAGTAGCAGTCCTTCAGTAGCACACCAGTCCTTCTTCCTGGCAGAGTATGCACAGGTCCAGAAGTGTACTGCAATGGTGGTGTTAGAGGTCCAGTACTTATACCCAATTGTGCCTTTGAAGTGGGGAAGACTTCAAAGGCAGGTATTTGGAGTACACAGAAGTCATCCCTACCTGCCCTGGCTCCACGCACACTACAGGGGGGTATGCAGCCCTTTGTGTGGGGATAGGACACAGCCTAATCAGGTGTTAGTGAGGCTGGGTCCAGCTCCTCCCTCCCATCCTCCCAGGATGGCCCATCAAGTCACACTTAAGCTCCCATTGTGTGTGGCTGTCTAGAGAGAATGCACAAACCCCAGCTGTCACCCTCCACAAATGTGTATTAGAGACAGACAGCAGGCACCAAATGGCTAAAGTAAGAAAATGCCAGCTTTCTAAATGTACAACAGAGCAAATTATCTAGCTGACAGTTTATAATGCTGTTATTTACTTCAACAGACTAAGACCAAACTCCAAGATGTCTTGGTCTTCATAATTTATAATGTTAATTCTTTAGACTTATTTCAAGAAAAAAAAAATTGTTAAATTTTTAGAACACGGATTTGGAAAACACTTCTTGTTTACATTAACATAAAAATAAACTGACACAATAATCTAAATCAATTTCACAAAGTGGAACAAATAAATCATTTACAACATAGTAAATTCCAATATTCAACCAGTCAAGGTTTACACAGCAGCACTCCTCTCAGTTTCTAGTTGTATTAATAATACATCCAGGGGTTGCTGACCAGGGGAAACAAATATCCAAGCTAAAGGGTTAACACATTTAAAAAAATAATCCCCTTTGAGGCTAGTCCTATTTCATACACTTGTTTCCCCAGTGGTAAAGTGTACCGACGCGTTTCAAATCCCAATCTGATTCTTGGGATTTTCTTCAGGAGCTAAGACTGGATAGAACCTATTAATCAAAAAAAGAAGAGGAAAAAGGGATTTGACTTAATTTACCCTTCTTAGTTTACTGCATCATTAATTAACTGTATTTTGAGAAAGCATAGTACCTGCTCTATGTGTACTTTAAAGCGTCTTCTCATTAGTGGAGTAAATGTGCCGCTTGTGTTGCTGACCATCTGGTCTGAAACACAAACGTATAACATTCATGGAACTACTATCCTTATTCAAGTTGGGTTCTATATTTATTCATAGGACGCAAATGCCAATGGACTTACTTCCTTGCAAGCACTAGAAGGAATCTTATCAGGGACTTCTCTTATTTATGAAGAAACGTTCTGAAAGAATTAGAACGAACCAAGAAGTCAAGTTGCGAATTGTCCAACATCACTCACGAATTAGAACAAAGATAATAAATGCCCCGATGGTCAGCCATTTCATGCAAGCAAACCATAGTGAGAGAGATTTGAAATGGACAGTATTGTGCATGATAAAACAAACCCCCAGAGAAGGAGACATGGAAGCGTTGTTGTTGCAAAAGGAGGCATACTTGATTTTGAAGTACAATATTGCAATGACAGGTTTAAAAGAGATGTCGGAAATATCTCGAACATAATCCTGTTTGTTCTGATCTAAGAAGAAAAAAGGATATTGTTGGTCTCGGTTCACAACTGTTTGTAATGCACAACTTTAAGTTAAAGCAAAGATGTGATTAAGCATGTTTCTTCAAGACAATGGCTAATTTGTAAACCACAAGGCCCAGTATGCATCACGAAAGTCCCCCAGGTCAGCGAGCTCATAATTGGATAACCGGAAGTTTCAAACATCTGATTAGTCAGAGCCACACGCCGGAGCCACACACAACAAACTAATGGTTGAACGAACTGTTAAAAAGTAAGTGCGCGTAATTGCTTTGTGCTCTTATACGAACTGCACATAAATAGAGGCTTATGGTGCGGATACAAAAAATGACTGTAACTCGCGCTTATCTTTTTAGAAATCACAACGCGTCTTCGCGAGGATCACTTTAAAAGCGCCTCAAAAGTAAGTCTTGTGATTACATGAACTGCAAGCATAAAACGTAACCCCTTGGTGTGGATACAAACACTGATTTTCACTTGCATCTAATTCTTTCAGAACGTTTCTTCATAAATAAGAGAAGTCCCTGATAAGATTCCTTCTAGTGCTTGCAAGAAAGTAAGTCCATTGGCATCTGCGTCCCATGAATAAATATAGAACCCAACTTGAATAAAGATAGTAGTTCCATGAATGTTATACGTTTGTGTTTCAGACCGGATGGTCAGCAACACAAGCGGCACATTTACTCCACTAATGAGAAGACACTTTAAAGTACACATTAGCAGGTACTATGCTTTCTCAAAATACAGTTCTTTAATGATGCAGGAAACTAGGAAGGGTAAATTAAGTCAAACCCCTTTTCCTCTTCTTTTGATTTATAGATTCTATCCAGTCTTAGCCCTGAAGAAAATCCCAAGAATCAGATTGGGATTTGAAATGCATCAGCACGCTTTACCACTGGGGAAACAACTGTATGAAATAGGACTAGCTTCAAAGGGGATTATTTTTTAAATGTCTAAACCCTTTAGCTTGAATATTTGTTCCCGCTGGTCAGCAACCCCTGGATGTATTATTAATACAACTAGAAACTGAGAGGAGTGTTGCTGTGTAAACCTTGACTGGTTGAATATTGGAATTTACTTTGTTGTAAATTATTTATTTGTTCCACTTTGTGATATTGATTTAGATTATTGTGTCAGTTTGATTTATGTTAATGTAAACAAGAAGTGTTTTCCAAATCTGTGTTCTAAAAATTTAATGAAATGATTTTTCTTGAAATAAGTCTAAAGAATTAACATAATAAATTATGAAGACCAAGACATCTTGGAGTTTGGTCTTAGTCTGTTGAAGTAAATAACAGCATTATAAACTGTCAGCTAGATAATTTGCTTTGTTGTATTTACTGGCCCATTCTAGCTGTGTGAATTAGGGCCAACCCCTCTTTGTAGTCAAACTTTCTAAAAGTGGCATTTTCAGAATTGCAATTTAAAATCCAACTTTACCTTAACTTTGGAATTTAAATTGTGATTCCAGAGACACCAAACTCGAAACGTCTATCTATTCACAATTGGGAATTACACTTATAAAATGTAATAAGGTAATACCAATGTTACCCCATGGGAGAGATGGGCCTTGCAGTAATGGAAAACACATTTAGGTGTTTTTCACTACCAGGACAAATACATGTCCTGCCTTTTAGATACATTGCACCCTGCCCTCTGGGTTGTCCAGGGTGACTTTAGGGGTGAATTATGTGTATAAAAAGGGAAGGTTTGGGCCTGGCAAGAGGTTTATCTTGCCATGTCAAAATGGCAATAAAAACCACACACAGAAGGCTCTGCAATGTGCCCCCCACTTAAGAAGGCTACTTAAGTGGGGGGCACAAGCAGTACAGCAGACACACTAGTATGATATAATGTACAGGCCCTGGGCACTATGGGTGCACTTTACTAGGGACTTATAAGTAAATTAAATATGCCAGTTGGGTATGAGCCAATGTTACCATGTTTTAGGGAGAGAGCACAAGCACTTTAACACTGTTTGGCAGGGATAAAGTGCTCAGAATCCTATGGGAAGCAAAAATTAGGTCAGAAAAAGTGGAGGAGGAAGGTTAAATGTTTGGGGTGACCCTTCAGAGAGGCCCATTGTCCGAACAGGGATTGTTAACTGCTGCACTAGATCTAAACGCCCGCCTTCTCTTTGACTCACTAATGGCAGATTTAGGGCCTGATTTTGATCTTGGTTGTACTCCGGCCACCCCATTTGTGGTGGCGGTTTCAAGTACTCAGTCAAGTTGACGGATTTCCGCTTGCCATATTTAGATGTGTGCAGGCTCTGCTGGCACTGTTGCCATCAGGCCGTTCGTATTCTGCAGAGCTGATCTAGATGTCCCGGTTGTGCTGGTGTTGTCCTGGGGGTGGATTCCTGACGGAGTGAGTCCCTGGTGGAGTAGAGACTGGAAATTACAACTTATTTTCATGTCAATACATATATATGCTGTGTGCGCCTCAAAAACATATGTAGGTAATGTGTTATGGCCCATTTTGTTATATATTGCATTCCACACAAACAACATACAGACTCTATTGAACCCATAGGCACCACAAGGACAACACCCCTAAGCACTACAGCAACAATATTATTTTTCAAGTGTCTATACAGGTGTGTTCAATTAACGTTGACAAGTAGTAAATTGAACATTACTGCATCACACCTTAGAAAAATGTGTATGTAAGAACAATGCAAAGGTACATGAGGCTACCGCAATTGTCAACACACGATTCATAGTAAGACAATTGTAAAAGTTGCTTGCCTTAGATCCAGGCAACAACGGAGCTGTTTGCCGTCGTGTTGGAGTTGGAGCAGCAAAGAAAGGACCTGGGTGATGGGGTTTGAGATGGAAACGGAAGTGGAAACACTTAAAAAGGTAAGTTCTTACTTCTTTTCCTTCCACTCCACCAAATTAAAGTCGGAGGTTTTCCCGCCACAATTGACTCGAAGGAAAGCCACATCATGATTAGCTTGGCGGTCTTCTTGGCTGGACTCCTGCCGAAAGCTGCTTCTGCCTATGGCACCGTTGACGCGGGTGAGAATTCCTGGCAGAGTTGGCGAGACTCTGGCGGTCTTTTGTCCATGGACCCACTAGCATCTAATTAAAGAGGGCGGACCGCGAAGTAGATGGGTTGTGAACCCATCGAAAAAGTGATGCCGGGACCATTACCGCCAAGATCTAAATCAGGCCCTTAGTGCTCAACTCAGTTCCTGGGACCCTAAACCATAATCAAACCCTTGTATTGCTCCCTTAAAATATAGCAGTTAAGGAGGGACAAAGGAGTTTTTACATATGGATATTTTGCTTGCACTGAGGAAGCATTTTTGGGCATATTTTGCTTAATATGGTGAAATCATTAAAAAACTGAGTTTGAGAGCAATGAATGTTTATTAACTACTCTGCTTTATGAGGGAAATTTATTTTTGAAGCTGTTTGGACCAATAGACCTGAATTCTTTGGATGATATTGACTCACTCTTGTTAGTAAGCATGATTCATTGAACATCGGTAGTAGATTATACATTTGTATATTAAGGGGTCGATTCCGATTCGGGCCGGAAATTTCTCCGACCGAGCCGGACCCGGAGAGATTTCCGACCGAATCGGACCCGTGCAGTCCGACCGAACGAGTACGATGCGTCCGTATGTTATCGGACTCGAGTCGGTCGGACTCCCATTGAAGTCAATGGGAGCCGGTCGTACAACGCGTACGCGGGCTCCCATTGACTCAATGGGTGCGAGTCGGACAAGTGCGCCCCTACAGCGGGTACGCGGCGAGCGGTTCGCGCCGTACACGCACAGGTAGGGGGACCCATGGGTCCCCCTGTGTGCGACTCGCGCGGCTACGCGTACAGGGGGTCCGACACGGACCCCCAAAGTACGGCTCCGACAGCTCTTACGAGCCGGACGGCGCGGCTCGGTCGGACTGCTCGCGGCGCGCTATCGTACTTACCCGGCCGGGAAACGTCTCCATTGCGCGGTGCGAGTCGGAGTCCGAGCGAGTCGGTCGGGAGCGGTTCGAGCCGGGAGCGAAGTCGGTCGGAGCGGTCGGGATGCCCGGACGAGTCGGTCGGCGATTTCGCATCGTACTCGCTCGGCCGGACCCGCGTACGGTTCGGTCGGAAACAGGGCTCCGAATCGGATCCGGTAAAGCCGAATCCGATTCGGAGCCCTACGGCCGAGATCGGAATCGGCCCCTAAGTGTTATTTCATTATTTTTGTGCCCTTGGAATATTGCATAGGTTCAAGGGTGATCCGAAAGTTCAATTAATGATAATCTGTAAGGAAGTATTGTATAAAAACCAGGGGTGGGTGATAAATTCCGCTCCGCCGGTGGAGAAAGCGGAGTTTTGGCCACTTAGCATTACGCATGTTGTACGGAGTTCCAGCCGAATTCCACCAACTTCCACATGGTGGAGTTTTTTCTTGCACTCAGCTCGCAAACAATAACTTGGAGAGCAAGAATTGACATCCCCTAGCATGATTTCAGGGTACTAGGAAGGCACCCAATGAGAATTTCCCAATGCGAGTGGTCGTAGGTGGTCGGGACCATTAGCGGTGAGAAAGCTGTCGCTCAAGTAGAAAATCTACCCGAGCAGCACCAAAACCAACTTGAGGAGCAGCGCCCTGTGGTGTGCCTTTCACGCAAATGTTTCAGCACAGAACAAGCTCCCGGTGCTGAAAAACTCCATGAGCAGCGCGACATGCCGATTTCTGTCTTTACCTGAACTCCACAGAATCTCGTTGAGTTTTCATGTAACCGTGGAATTCCATGAAGTGAAACTGCATGAGTTTTGCCCACCCTTAAAAAAGATGTGCAAAGATTGGAGTAAAAGCAGGACAGTGGGGAGGAGACTTTGACCAAAATAGTATCTTTACATTCTCATTACCTTGCAGGAGTTGTTCCTGTGGGGGACCTTGAAAACATCTGTGGATTTATAATTACCTTATAAGTTAAGCACCTTTGGGACTGTAACATATCACCTGCCTATGAAGTTAGGCAATTTAAAAAAGCATGGTTCACATAGATGCTGAGAAAAGGAAAGGAGAAAAGTACATAAAGAACTGAGAGCTATAAGGGAGCTAGGGCCTGATGTACTACCAGCATGCACCTTGCTGTTACAAGGATGTAGAACATCCCACTGAGGGAAAAGATCCAATCAGAACTGTGCACCAATTTGAATAAAGAAGAGCAATCCGTTACTCACGTGTAACTAGCTGCCTCTAATGAGAGACGAGATGTCATGAAACGCGTAAGGATAATTAATTGAAATCTGCATGGAAATGTGAGCAGTCAATGATAACCAGAAGGGGGCCCACTGCTGTGTGCGTCCTACGAAGCTTCAGGGCATTTGTTGATAACTATTACCGCACGGCGGCCCACCGTGGTAGGACAGCACCATCTTGACAGAGAAAAGAGGCTGCGGTTGGAAACTTTTTCGGCCCGATGCGGCGCAGCGAGCCAGACAGATTTAACTCACCTTTGCATCCAGAACCCTACCAAGGGAAAACAATGTGCTTTTAAAAAATACATGTGAGTCGGAACCTACTACAGGGAGATGGCTTGTTGCTTTTTTGCTCTCCTGCACTGTCAGTACCAGCATGCACCTTGCTGTTACAAGGATGAAGAACATCCCACTGAGGGAAAAGACCCAATCAGAACTGTGCACTAATTTGAATAAAGAAGAGCAATCAGTTACTCACGTGTAACTAGCTGCCTCTGATGAGAGACGAGATGTCTTGAAACGCGTAAGGCTAATGAATTGAAATCTGCATGGAAATGTGAGCAGTCAACGATAACCAGTCGGGGGCCCGCTGCTGTGTGCGTCCTACGAAGCTTCAGGGCATTTGTTGATAACAATTACCGCACGGCGGCCCCGCCGTGGTAGGACAGCACCATCTTGACAGAGAAAAGAGGCTGCGGTTGGAAACTTTTTCGGCCGGATGCGGCGCAGCGAGCCAGACAGATTTAACTCACCTTTGCATCCAGAACCCTACCAAGGGAAAACAATGTGCTTTTAAAAAATACATGTGAGTCGGAACCTACTACAGGGAGATGGCTTGTTGCTTTTTTGCTCTCCTGCAATATCAGTACCAGCATGCACCTTGCTGTTACAAGGATGAAGAACATCCCACTGAGGGAAAGATCCAATCAGAACTGTGCACTAATTTGAATAAAGAAGAGCAATCCGTTACTCACGTGTAACTAGCTGCCTCTGATGAGAGACGAGATGTCTTGAAACGCGTAAGGCTAATGAATTGAAATCTGCATGGAAATGTGAGCAGTCAACGATAACCAGAGGGGGGCCCGCTGCTGTGTGCATCCTACGAAGCTTCAGGGCATTTGTTGATAACTATTACCGCACGGCGGCCCCGCCGTGGTAGGACAGCACCATCTTGACAGAGAAAAGAGGCTGCGGTTGGAAACTTTTTCGGCCCAATGCGGCACAGCGAGCCAGACAGATTTAACTCACCTTTGCATCCAGAACCCTACCAAGGGAAAACAATGTGCTTTTAAAAAATACATGTGAGTCGGAACCTACTACAGGGAGATGCTTGTTGCTTTTTTGCTCTCCTGCACTATCAGTACCAGCATGCACCTTGCTGTTACAAGGATGAAGAGCATCCCACTGAGGGAAAAGATCCAATCAGAACTGTGCACTAATTTTAATAAAGAAGAGCAATCCGTTACTCACGTGTAACTAGCTGCCTCTGATGAGAGACGAGATATCTCGTAAGGCTAATGAATTGAAATCTGCATGGAAATGTGAGCAGTCAACGATAACCAGAGGGGGGCCCGCTGCTGTGTGCATCCTACGAAGCTTCAGGGCATTTGTTGATAAATATATATATATATATACACACACACACATACATCTATATAAAGATACAGTGGTGGGGTTTGCCCACAAAGGCATGGCCATGACCCTACCCAAATATACATAGATTAGTCTTTCTGACCCCCTGGGGGGGGCATTTGGGGCTATTACCCCGATCTGCCCCCCCAGGGGGTCAGACAGCCCACTAGATACAAGGGATTTTTATATATGTAAAAATATAGGGGTGGGGTCGATCACCAGGGCATGGCCATGCCCCCATCCCAATATACATGCAATACTCTTTCTGCCGCCCATGGGGGGCATATAGGGGCAATTGCCCCGATCTGCTCCCCAAAGGGGGGCAGAAAGAGTATTGCATGTTTATATATAAAAATATATTGGTGGGAGCTGCCCAAAAGGGCATTGCCATGCCCCCACCTCAATATACATTCAATAGTCTTTCTACCACCCCGGGGGGGGCAGATTGGGCTATTTCCCCTATCTGCCCCCCTGGAGGGGGGAGAAAACCCACTAGACACCAGGTACATTTTTATATATATAGAAAGATAAGGTTGGGGGCTGCCACAAGGGCATGGCTATGCCCCCATGCCAACATAAATTCATCAGTCTTTCTGCCCCCCCAGTGGGACAGATGGAGCTATTACTTCGATCTGCACCCCCAAGGGGGCAGAAAGCCAACTAGACACCAGGATTTTTGTATATTCAAAAATATAGGGGAGTGGGATGCCCACAAGAACATGGCCATCCCAATATAAATGCAACAGTCTTTAGGCCCCTGGGGCAAATGGGAGCAATAGCACCCCATCAGCCCCCCGGGGGCAGAAAGCTCACGAGACAACAGGGATTTTTTAAAATATAAATAAAACTATAAATAAAAATATAGCGGTGGGGGCTACCCAGAAGGGCATTGCCATGCCCCACCCCTATATACATGCAACAGTCTTTCTGCCTTGATCTGCCCCCCCGGGGGGGCAGAAAGTCCACTAGACACCAGGGATGTTTTTATATATCAAAAATTTGGGGTGCAGGGTGCCCACCAGGGCATGGCCATGCCACACCCCAATATGCCTGCAAAAGTCTTTCTGCCCCTGGGGGAAGATGGGGGCAATTGCCATGGATTTATTTATATATCTATACAAATATAAGGGTGGGAACTGCCCATAAGGGCATTGTCATGCCCCCAACCCAATATGCATGCAGTAGTCTTTCCACCCCCTCCGGGGGACAGATGTTGGAGTTGATCCTGCTCTTCCCCCTGGGAGTAGAAAGCTCACTAGGCACCAGGCATTTTGTATTTGGGGCAAAAGAAATGGGTGCAGGCATTGCACTCTGGCATTGGTCACACGCCCACCGCAAAGAGGACAAACCAGTATTTCGCTAGGTCTTCAGTAGGTAGTTCTAGTCAGATCCCCGTTTCTACAGGAGAAGCCTATTTGTTTTGCTAATAACTGGCACCATTAGACGAATATTCAAGAACTTCTCAAAACTACTCACTTCAGCTGCTCTCTGTTAAGAAGCTCCTCTGTTCTGGTCCCCAGAATGGTGGCCCACCGAACTGGGTGTCGCCCCAGTCCCTAAAGCCGTGGTAAAAAACTTAGGCGTACATCTAGACCAAAAACGTACGATGAAGGAGCAAGTCACTACCTGCTTCCATACGCTAAGCCTTTTACGGAGGTTTTTCCTTTTTCTCCCCCTGACAGTACGTAAATCACTCCTCCAAGCATTAGTAATAAGCCGCCTAGGCTACTGTAATGCCCTCCTGATTTCAGCTAATGAGTCTTCCCTCAATAGACTTCAGGTGGTTCAAAACACTGCGGCCCGCCTTGTTTCCAACTCTCCTGCCAGGACCACCTCTCTTCCGCTATTTCAAGGACTACACTGGCTACCAATGCGCAAGCGGATCAGATTTAAGACCTGCTGCACTGTGTACAAGGCACTAAACGGCAACGGCCCTAGCTACTTAGCAGATAGACTCACCCATTATCAGCCTTCCAGAACACTCCGTTCAGGCTCTAAGGGCCAGATGCATCAAAGGGTTTTGCCCATTCTGTGTCTATGGGAAAATGTGTTCATGCATATGGCCCAAAGTCACTACTTCTGGTGCCTCGTGTTAAGAACTCCCGCATAGGTGGGAAAGCTTTCTATTACCTAGCCCCTTCCTATTGGAACCAACTCCCCAGCCACCTCGGTAATGCCCAGACTATTTACTATTCCGAAAACTCCTTAAAACTGAGCTTTTTTGAAAACCTCTCCTCACCCTTACTGCAGCACCTCCGTAGCATGGAGATACCCCTTTGGGGGTGATTCGGGCGCTTTACTAGTCATAAAAATCAAATCAAATCAAGTGTTGGGGTGATTCATCAAGCGGGGGCTGAGAAAAAGGGGTGTCCCAAAATGCATTTTTTCCATGCAATTTCCCATAGGGATTTTAGACAGGACTACAGCCCGAACTGCTGAGCAGAATTACATCAAGCAGAAAGCTAGCTCTTGCCCAGAAAGATTATTTTTGCAATTTGATGGGGAGGGTCTGCGGATCCGACAGATCTCATGCCGAGATCTGATTGGCTTATACCACTTCAACCAGGAAGTCTTGGGACTTGGGACTCAGCCCGCTTTCCAAGACAAACATTTTTTTTTAAAACACAAGGGGTAGGGTAAGAATATCCAGACCCCTTAAGCCTTGTGGTGGAGTGCCAAAGTTACCCTACTGGAGGCCCCAAACAATTTTTTTTTACTTTCCTGTAAATTTATGGAGGAGCCACAGATTTGTGGGAAATTTGAAAAAAAAAATCAAACAAGGTCTCCTGTGTTTTTTTTTTTTTTGCCCCCCGGGTGAGCTAGATCCCTGGGGGATTAATCGATATTATTATGTGGGAGGGTGTGTACAAGGCCTTCCTCCCTGGGGGCTGGCCTTATTAACCCCTTAACCGCGGCGCAAATTCTCCCGCAGTGCGGGAGAATTAAAGAGCGGGTGGGGCTGCGACAGCCAACGGACATGCGCAGCACCAGGGACGCAAGCACCGAACGGGTTAAAACCGGAAAGAGGACATGCGCCCCCCTCATGGGCTTATTTCGGCCCTGGTGACCCCATCGCCCATGGCCCGGCCATAGTAGTAATGGGGAGGGGGGCCATTGTACTCCCCTCCCTGGGCCAATTTGGGCCTGGCCATAATAGCAAATGTGAAGGGGCAGCACAGCCCCCCTCTTGGAGCAATTAATGGCCCTGGGGACCTCCTCCCCTAGGGTAGGCTCCTGCTATGTTGCGGGGGGCCCACCCTGAGACATAGTGGTCTCTTGAAACCTGTGTTTGCTCTCATTTGGTGGGAAAATTTCAAAGCCCCTACCAAATAAGAGCAAACATAAAGTCCGCTCCCAGCTGACAGGAGCTTTAAAAATGCTCCTGCCAGATGGGAGCAGGGAAACAGATCTAAATATTCTCCCGCCGGCAGGGAGCAGCAATTTTAGTTGCTCCCTGTGGGCGGGAGCAATGCCAGCTCCTGCTGGGTGGGCGGAGCCCACTGGGGCCATGAGGGCTCCATGCCCCCTTCCCCATAAATACAGTGGGGGGCCTCGGGGGATGGGATCCACAGGGTCAAAAATGGCCCAGGGAGGGGGCCACGTACCCCATCCCCTAAAACAATGCACTGGGCCCCATGGGATGGGGTCCTCTGGCCAAAATCGGCCCAGGGAGGGGTACATGTACCCACCTCCCCACAAAATGTGCCCCGGCCTTGGGGATGGGCTACCCGGGGCTTAACCGGCCCAGGAGGAGGGCTGCCTGCCCTTCTCCCCATTAAATATAGTGCCGGGCCCTAGGGGCTGGGGTTTCTGGGGCTGAAATCAGCCTGGGGTGGGGAGCCTCTTGCCTCCCTTTCCCCTAAAATATGTTGCCAGACCCAGGGGGATGAGATCCCCGGGGGCCAAAAGTGGCCTGGGTGATGGGGTCCTTGTGCCCCCCTAAAAATGCACCAAGCCCTGGTGGATGGTGTCCCTATGGCCAAAAACGGTCCAGTGAGGGGGCCCACGGGCTTGGCTGCATGTGGGGGGTTGGCCATGGTCAGGCCCTGTGGCTAACCCGTCTTGGGGTTGGCTGAATGCAGGGGGTTGGCCTCAGGCCCTGCGGCCAATCACCCCGCTGTGTGCAGCGCTGGTTGGATTAACGTATGGTAATTAAATACTACTTAATGTTAAAAAAAAAACTAGAAAGTTTATTTATTGGGATGTTATAATAAGGAAATAGAATTGAGAAACACTTAGAAATTTATTGAAAAAAACAAAGGTTACAGGGACATTATAGTTAGGAGACAGAAATAAATAAACGTTAGAAATTCATTAAAAAAACGAAGGTACAGGGATGTTTTAGTTAGGTTCAGATTTTCACACACAATTCCATAGAAATTCAGCAGTTATAGTTAGAGTTATCTCAAGTAACTGTAACTCATGCCCTAAGGTAACAATACCTTGCGCTCTCGCCAGGCACTGCTATTTACCCCACATATTACATCACTCATGACATCTTCTATAACATCATTGATAATATCACTGCAACATTTGCTGTAAAATTATTGATGAGATAACTGTGCATGGAGGATGCATGAATTATAGAAGAAACACAATTTATACCGCAGACGGAACCATGCGTTCTGTTACCATGCAAGTGTTACCATGCTTGCCTTTACCATGCATATGCCTTTACCATGCATATTCCTATGCCACACATGCCTTTACAACAATTCTCATTGTAATGGTGGTAAAGGCATATGCGTGGTAAAGCCAGTCAGCACCTTAGATTCAGAGCGAAGGGTGGGGTGGGAGGAGTTGGAGACTTGGAGGGACTTCCTCCAATGAATTCCTGAGAATGGAAGGAACAGGAAGGATCGGGACGTGGCTTGGTGAGTAGGGCTGGGGGCCAGGTTTTAGGGCTCAGGGTGGGGGGTTCAGGGTATTTTTGTTGAAAAAAGGAGGTGCACCAAAAAGTAAATTCAGTCCATAGTGATTTCTTCAAGAAAGTTCTTTATTCAAAAGTTCATGCTTATTCACAGAAAACCAGCCAACGCGTTTCATTCCCAAAATGAATCTTTGGAACTTCGTCAGGGCTGTAACAAATAACATAAAAGACATAAAATGACTGACGGACATAACTGATGACATGAAAAACTATGACGTTAACACTCACAATACATGTTCACGTGTTAATTAAATCACTTCCGTAATTACGTTAGAAAGCACATAGGACACACCACACAAACATAACTAATAATAGAACAAACACGTTTTTTGTTGTTCTGTATAGAACAAGGATAAATACACAATATGAATGACACAGATACATCTACGTGAAGACAGACATAATCCTAAAATGATAGCAAAACAAACTACACAGAAACAGAGATGTATTTGCAAGATTTCTTTGACAAAAAACACAGTTTACAAGTGTTATCCCTTCAGTTGACTAATAGAAACTACAGCGAATACAAGGGTTGAGCTTTGTAAGGAGTTGAGTTATATGTAATGATATTGAATGAGGCTCTTAGGTCATATGAATTGATTGACATGATCTATTTGGATCAGTGCTAAATAAATGTAAAGTGGGAATATATTAGCAATCCTCATTTTTACGGTGAGTTCGGCCTAACATTAGTCCCTATGCACTTTGGTAAATGTCCATAAATTATATTATTAAGAAAGAAACCCTATGCTGATATAGCCATATCTGACTAATATTGTTACAAAGCTATCAGCAGCCATGTACAAGGATGGACTTAACAGTCAGCCCAGTGTGGCCATTTGCAAATAGGCTGTGTTGAAATTTGACAAAAACTCTTAGATGGGTTTGTTAACAGATCGCTCATTATAGCATAAGGGTGACGCATTACGCTGACATATAATTCGGTGGATGGTTATCAAAATTATTATGTGGTAGTTTGGGTCATAGAAAGATATTTTAATATCCGTAGCATTGTGCTGCATTACATTTACGAGTGGTTTTGGATTGATGCAGACACTCATCAAGGGCCTTTCCAATATGGCCGCATGTTTGGGTCAAAAGAAGATCCCTCTAAACGGATTGCTTTCCTAAGGAGATTCATGTCGCTTTATACTGAAACACAGAGCAGCGGTGGGTTATAGAAATTAGAAACCGGCTTCATGTAATGGTGACCGGACATTTGGGTTACAAGTTGACTTGTGCAAATAGTTTGTCTTTGTGAGTAGGATCATGCCGCATTCGACGAATGCCTAACTATAAGCTTGGTTTTCTTGACTGTGAGTGCTACCTGTGCCATTCAAAGATGGCCGAAATGATTACCTTTAGCGGTCAATACAACATGAGGCATGCGTCAGGTGACACACAACGTCACTTACTATCACCTGTTGACAATTAGGAGTATTTAAACGTGTGTGGACGGCGCGTTTTTCAAAACTATACGGAACCACCAAATTAATTATTATTATTATTATTATTATTATTATCTTTGACGAGGAGTGATAGATTTAAAGGAGAAGATGTAAATATTTGCCAAGTACTTTTGTGGATGTGCATAACCGTTCAGGGCATTCCCTCCCTGGGACACCCACACCTCACCCTTGGTAGTAGATTTGCTTGCACAGCAGTCCCTGTGAAGTAAATGTTTTTACAAATCGTTTTTTTGTGTGCCTGCATCTGCTTTTACATCCTTGAGCACCTGCTACAGAGCATCTATGCCCTGAGAGTGTTGGAACACTCTTAAATGCACTTGTCTTTGGTCAATCCTAAACTGTTTCTATCACAGTCGAAATGGCTGGAAATGTGCTTGTGTCAAATCTCTTTTCAGAATGGGAATGAGAGGACAACCACAAATTCCGGGGAAATAAGGAAGGAGAGAAACATTTTCCTGGGCAGAAAGAGGTGAAATTGGGCTTGTTCACTCATATTTCGACATATGCCATTGTCCCACATGCACAACTTGGCATGAAAAATCTCTTTGAACCCAGACAGCTAAGAGTACTCCTGGTAACCTTTGAGAAATCTTAATATTTCAAAATGTGCAACCAAGCGAGGTTGTAAACCTGCAAGTGCAGATTTCCAAATGTCCTTTGCAATCCAGCCAGTAAAAAAATGAAATGTGAAATAGATTTTTGTGCATCAGGACCATAGGTTCCTTATTCTTATTAATTTCTGAAGATGTTAACAATTTAGTTATTTTACTAGCTCTTCTGCGAAGAAGAACTTTATGAAATGACAGCTCTAGAATTATTAGGAATGACATTTTCAGAAAAACTTTGAATATTCTCAGATATTGAAAAGAACTTAGGGGCTGATTAAGATGGCGGGCGTACTTGGTCCGCCCGCCATCGTAGCGGTGTTTGGGACCGTCCGCCATGCGTGCGGCGGTCCCGCCTACCCAATTAGGATGGGACCGCCACCGCAGCGGTCTGATTCCGCACCGTTAACATTGCGGCAGTGGCTGCCAACAGCAGCACCGCCGCGATGTCGAAAAGAGCATGTTGTGCATTGCACTGCACTACGTGGCAGGCACTGCACTGTGCCTGCCACATGGTGCAGTGAAATGCAGGGGGGTACCATGGGTACCCCACCAGTGCACCCACACCTCCCCCCAACACAGGGAGGGCCTGCAATGGGCCCCAAAAACCAATCCACGCCAGCCTTTCAATGGCAGTTCACCCGCCACGGAAAGGCTGGCTTCCGCATGCATCGTAATTCGGCGGACGGAGCCTGCTTGGCTCCGCCACCATTGTGAGCATGCTGACCACTCCACCAGGCAATCGTAACGATTGCCTGTGGCGGTTCCATGGCGGACGGGCATTGCCTCCGCCGCGGTCGCGGTCTGGATCCCACCACCATCGTAGGAATCGCGGTCCGCAGGGCCGGCGGACCTCACCGCTGGCCCATCGGTGGCGATCGTTCCGCCATCATAATCAGCCCCTAAGTTTGGGCTCTACTTAGTTGTTGGCCGAATGGCATTGCAGGAGAAGCTTTTGCGTGTGGGACATATATCAAACTCTCATGTCTTTTCTGTGTCTGCAAGCAGTCAGAGATTGTTGTATTTGTTGTGTAAAACTAGCTTAGAAAATATCAGAGAAGTTCTGACAAGATACAGACTGTCAGTAGATGTATTTTTATTGGTTCTTGCTCTGTGTTTTCCAGTCTCACAAAAATGACACTAATTTTAACCTGCCAACTTGATTTTCTTTGGTTGGGCAATGAAAGCCTAGATTAGGAGAAGTGGTGTGAAGATTGATACTAGACACAATATAACATTACAATTGCAACCTCAATACTTATGGGAAATCCAGATCATGGCCCGATTCACAGAACTAATCTGAAACAAAATCCTAAACTTACTACTTTTGGTATTCACAGAAGGCATTTAGTAGTAGTAAAGTTAGGATTTTGTCTTAAGTTTGTCTTAAGTCTGTCTTAAGTCTGTCTTAAGTCTGTCTTAAGTCTGTCTTAAGTCTGTCTTAAGTCTGTCTTAAGTTTGTTTTAAGTCAAACTTAAGACAAAATCCTAACTTTACTACTACTAAATGACTTCTGTGAATACCAAAAGTAGTAAGTTTAGGATTTTGTCTCAGATTAGTTCTGTGAATCGGCCCCAATGTCATTAGTTTAAACATGAAATAACATGTTATTACACCATAAAATCAGCACACTTTAAAAAGTGAAACAAATAAATAAACTCTACACATTACCAACACAAAACACAATTAAGTTGCTATTACATTCCCTTCCCAAACAAAAGTTCTCAAAATGTACAGATTGAAATCGGCTTCCATACGAAAAATATGGAACTGGGTTATCCTATGTTCTTTTCAATGAACTTTCAGCATCCAAGTATAGTTGTTTCGCTGTCCCCAGTGCCAAAATAATTTACCATGGGCGTCTATCAAGGTTTTCATGGGGCACCTTGCAGAAGCTGTGGTACCTTACTTAAAAGCTTTCCAACATTAATCAACTAGAAATTATGGTTTATGGCGAGGATACATTTACAGCCAGACCGAAGAATATCCAGAGCATTGGAAGACACTATGCAGATTTTGTGCACCAGACATTTGTAATAATGGTCCTGTGGTACATGCTGCGGGTTAGGCTCAATGTTTTGCATTTGCCCTTTGAGTGAAGGTTCCCACATCAGCCTTTACTTCGGGGATGTAGATATTAAAATTCTTTCACAGTTACAAGATGAGGAAGGGACCCTTTTTTGGTAAGAGTAACTTTAAATTTATCCAAGGATGGAGAGGTCATGTTCTCCTCCACCCTAGCAGACCATACTTAGGTAGCACTGCCTGCCTGGTGGAGATCTCTATGGCTTTGGAGGAGCTGCTGCCATGGTGGATCCTCTGAAGGCATGTAGCTTCACCGAGCAACCACCATGTATCATGCTGTCATTTAGCAACATGTTTAGCTTTTCAAAAACAAACTCCTAAAGTAGGAGTTTGTTTTTCAAAAAGAAAAAGCAAATGGCCCGGACGCCCTGGGATTGTTTTCCTGGTGTGTGGGATTCATTTTTATTTTTTCTAGTTTGGGACTCCCAGGCTATCCCTTGCAACCCCAAACAGGAAAAAACGTACGTTAAACCATCTGTCTCAAATAAGGCAGATGGTCCGAAGTACTTAGACTGATATCTCTATGCCTGTTGGGCCACTGACCTAAGGTTTCCACTGACAGAGACAGTAGAGGCTCTGACAGCTGAAACATGATGGTTCATCGAGCTCTATATAGAGGAAGCGAACCAAACATTTTGTGGATATGGTACTCTGACACATTTGCAGTTAAATAAGGCCCTTAGCTCATCCCTTTTGTCACTTTCTGCCACGAGAGTGCTGTGAAGTGCTGTCAGTGGTCATACTAAATATGCAAAAACGCGGTTCCTCCAAATAAACAGCTTTGTCAAGAAGTTGGAAGCTCCAGAGATTACTTTTAGAGAGGCATTTTGATCATTTTGAAAGTTGAGAAATCAACCTCTCCCAAATCTCTTTAGAACTATAACCTTTAAAAGGCACTCCTATCTACCTTGTACATCCAAAAAGTTTTATTAAAACACTTTCAAAAGAAAGAAGGTGCTACAGCAAGCATGCCCAAAACACCATGCTGTGTATGGGTGATCATCTTGGTAAGACAACACAATCAAGGGCTTACCTCGGTGAGTGAGACTGGGGGTGTGTGAGCAATCACGCTGGCATTTAGTACATGATACAACAAGGAGGGTGCATGAGAGGGGTTTTTAAGGGGCAGTGGAAAGTGAGGGGAATGCAGATTGGTAGGATTACTAAATTAGAGAAAACACAAGGGGGCATATTCACAAGAACGTGTGATAACCACTGCAAGTTTAGCTTAACGCAACTTTGCACATCGCAGTCCATCGCGGGAAAACAACGCCGTGTTAACGTAGCATTCTCAACCTGGCGTCACCATGCGATAGTCCCATGATAACGCGTCAAATGACCGCGTTAAAAATAACGCGACGCCTAAAAAATGCAAAACACCAACGTGAATAAAGTTGCGATGAGGTCAACCTCGAAAAAAAACCAGCGACAACTAGCGATAGGCCTGCAATTCCCACTCGTCTGGCGGGAAAATGCACCATAAAAGCTGAACAAGAAAAACACACCATAAACAAATCAAACTGTTCAGCAACATGGATGCACCCGGAACGAGTGCCCAGGTCAACGCGAACCCCACAAGCTCCACAGACCACCAGCAAGGAACCTCGGGGTTGGTGAAGGCCAAGGAGAAGAGGAAGAGGAAGACGGGGTACAGTCTGCAGGAAAACCCGATCATCGTCACGGAGGTGACAAAGCACCAACAACAACTGTCCGTCACCACCACCGTGTCATTGGCAATACAGACGGAAAAATGGCATCCCATTGTGAATGCAGTCAGAGTGCCGAGGAGGCCAAGATGCGCTGGCACGATGTCAAAAGCCAAACCAAGCAGAAACCCGCTGCCAACAGGAAGGCAGCAACGGCGAATGGAGGTGGGAGTCCTGCGCCACAGGAGGAGCTGGAGCAAATGGTGGCCACAGTCATTACTGTGGAGACGGTGCAAGGAGTCTGGAGTCCGGACCCTGCTCGCCATGACCTGACACAACATCAACAGGGTGAGTAACAAACAGGGACTGAGGGGACGGGCACAATGGCACACATGCACAATGACGTGTAGCACACCGCACACCCACAACGACCCTGGGTCATGTCCCTGATCCCCGTGGCACACTGCAGCACACTTACAAACATCAAGTAGGCCCCCGTACACCATGTGCCCGAAGGGGTCCCACCCCACACAACACCAATTCCACAACACACACATGCACCAGTGCGAAACACAGCAAAGATGCGTATGCGAGAGCCACACTGACAATGCAAGTGACACCACATGACGAGCAGCATGGCCGGAGTACAATCACCATGACACTGTGCACGCCACGAGACTGAGGTGGCTGATTGTGGACCACATCCGGAAGGAGCAGGTCACATTCTGACACATCCACGTGCACAAACAACCACTGACTTCAACAACACATCTGCAGACAAACAATGCACAAGAGTACAAAAACCTTCCAAGAGCACAATTGACCCAACTCGCCAACATCACAGCACCACAAAAGCACGAAAGCCAAAGGCACACCGCCTCCAAGGGATAAGGGGCAGCAAAATCACACCTGCAGGTGCGACTCTCACACAATGCAGCACACACACATAGCAATCACAGCACATCCACATGGACGACAATGTGGGACACAGTGCAACACTTACACTGCAGAACAGAGGACACAACTGGGTCCGCCTGTGCGTAGAAAATGGCCAATCACATCTGACGAAGCAGGAAACTGTGAGATGAAAATGTACGTTGTAGGAAGGTGGAATCTGACTATATGGTTGCCCCCACTTTTTTTATGGTGTTTTGCTGGTTTATGACTTAGTTGGACTGGGATCCTGCTATTCAGGGCCCCAGTCTATCTGCTTTCTCTGTAAAAAGGTTTCCATGTGCCTTAGGCACATCACTGATTTGAATCTGGAGTGCCCTTATAAGTCCCTAGTATATGGTATACTATGTACCAAGGGCATAGGTACCTCAGAGGCCTACCAGGGGCTGCAGCATGTATTATGCCACCCCTGGAAGGCCATCCAAACTGACACCACAGGTCTGCTACTGCAGCCTGGGTAAGGTGGTGCATGCACCCCTTACTGTGATATAGGTTACCTATATCACTAAATACATACACACATATAAACCTATAAGTCACTCCTAAGGCAGGCCTTATCAATCCTGAAGGCAGAGTGCATGGTTCCTATGTGAGAGGGTGCCCCTGCATGAGCAGGGCCCCTCTGCAGCGTTCGGAGACCCTTCTCTGATGTTGTTTGTAGTGCAGCCTGACCATATACTCTTAAGCGCATTATAACCTCGCGTTAAATGCTAACTTTGGAATGGCTGCACCTAAACATGTCGTGTTTGGTGTCAAACATCTTGGAATACTACCCCCCGCCAATTCTGGTGGCGGGGGTAGCATTCCACCCTTCTAGAGGAGAGACATGTTAACCCTGGCCTGGCCGGTAACTTCTTTCCAAAGCCCTGGCATCACAAAATGGATGCTGCTGCCACAGACACGAGTCTGGCCTCCTGCTGCTGGACGAAACTCCGGCAGGGGAGGCCTGTACAATAGGTTTCCTGTCCCAGGGAGGTGTGACCACCTCCCCAGACAGGATAATGTGTATTGGGGCTGGGCGGGAGCACTTTCGGGTGCTTTGAAGTCCTGCACTGGGGGCACACTTGGTGTCCCTGTGCATACCCCAGTTCAAACCGGATCAGGGGCTTGCAGCCCCTGCTTTGGCGCGAACTGGACAAAGGGAAAGGGGTGTAGCCACCCCTCTGCCCTGACCCACCCATAGGTGGGGACACAGAGTAGTCCAACCCCTAAACTTAGTATAAGTATAGGAACCCAGTCCTTAGAACTTTAGATTATCCCTGGACGAAACTCTGAAACAGAATCCTGGACCTTCGACGCTCTACTCAAGATTAGAGGACAGAAGAATCTCCCTTGGGGTCAAGGAGTGACTCCCCTGCTTGGCAGGCACCAAAGACGCATCTGTCCGGTCTGCATTTCTGAAGCTCCCGTCGGACGCCGAAGTCTTCGCATCACAAGAGGTGGATTCTCAGACTTCCCCGAGGCTACCCTGAGTCCCCAGCAAAGCTGAGGCCCGTAGCTATCGTGGGTGACGTGAAACCGTGACCCCTGGACACCAAGCACATTTGCAAGTGCATCCTCTTCTGAGTCTCCCACGAAGTTGTGCTTTGGGTTCTGAGTAGCCCTAGCCTCCAGCATCAACTGCCCCGAAGATCACTGGCCTCCACTCCACGAGTGTCCTGTGAGCCAGATCCACGTGCGACATCTCGAGGCTCCTTTGCGGTCGCTAGCCCGTTGGCTAGTAGCCCTTAACGAAGGCCAATCTTTTTCTTCTTGGGCATCCTGGTTGCTCCAGGCCTGCCCTCACTTACCCTTGCTGGGTGAGTTCCCCAGATCTTGCTGGTCTGCACCATCGACGATCTTCATCTTCACCGCGACTTGCCGTTGCCAAGGCTTGTTGGGTCCAATCCGGTCGCCGACACCTCAGCACTCGACAGACATCGTGTACCAGCCCGAATCCTGCTCCTGGTTGCCGACAACACCTCCTGGACCTCGTGGCTGAAGAGTCAAGACAACCGTCAACGCACCTGAAGCACTCGACATCGGTGGGCATCTGTCCATCGCCTTCCTGGTCACTGGCTAGTGACCCAGACTCTGTCCCCTCTGCTTTCAGGTTCTTCAGATCTCCGATCCACTCTTGGATCCACCCGGACACTTTCCACTTGGTCGCCAGCAGCACTTTGCAGCAGATCGCCATTCAAATCGACGACGAAACCCGACCTCGAAAGGCACCTATGCACCCGGCTTCCCTGGGTGAGGTAACACGAGTACTCCGGTGCTCCCGTGGGTAGAGACTCTTCAAAGTACTAGTTCTCAAAGGGTTTGCTCCAAGTCCTCCTTTAAGTGTCCCTTTTCTTTAATTTCCTGATCGCGACTTTCTCCATAGAAGTCAACGGCGTATCGCGGTTGTGTATTTACACTGCACGCGTCCCCCGTGGGTCCCCTGTGTCACTACCTTGGGTGGTTCCTTGTGGTCCAAGCACTTCTAGAGGCTCTAGGCCTAGTGTCTAGTTCAGTCGTGGTTCTTATACCACTTTATTGGTATATGGTTTGAGTACGCCCCTAGGGCCCAAACGTGTATTTGTGCTATTACTGTGTTTAAATAACTTCTAACTTATGTACTTCGAACTCTAGCCTCATAAAGAGACTAGAGGGGTGTGTTTAGCAATAAATACATATATTTTGAATATATACCTGGTGTGGTGCTCTTTCATTTGGTCACTCAAGAGATTATAGACTGGTAAAACAAGCTGCTTTACATTCCTTCAAGACTTAGCCTGAAGGCTGCTCTCCATAGCTACCACTAGGATAGCTTTCAATAAGGTTGTCTTTAACCTATCTCCAATAAGGGATTGTTTGGACTGGTGCAAGGTGCCCACTATAATTAGTGGACAGCATATACCAGGCCAACTTCTCACATTGGTGTGCAGCGTGTGGGATTCCAGCTTGCTATTGTTTTACCAGATAATCTCAATTGAATTGATCAACTGAAAACCACTAAAGGTACCTAAGGTACATATAATTTAAGCTTAGAATACAGTAAGTTCTACTGAACTTAGAGTTGTGTGTTAAGGGATAGCACACCCTTTCTACAACTCAAGAGAGTTTAGTAGGCCACACTAGAGTAGGTAGTGCATACACCACACCACACTAGTAATGTCTTTAAAGGTAGGATCTAGAGAATCCTTACCAGAAGCCACTGGGCTTCTTCCCTCCAAGTATGATACCCTCCCATTCTTGGAATTGAGAGCATTATGTAACTTGAGGAAATTAAGGACAGGCCAAAGTCCCACCACCCAACACCTTAAAGAGCTGTTGGTGGCTTATGACCTTAGTAAGCCCTTGGGGACTGAAGGGGTAGGAGCTGAGGGTGGGGCAGAAGAAGAGGAAGGGACCAGGGGTACCAATACCCCCAGCCCCCTCTGAAACTGGCCAGGAGGGTGACAATGACCCTGACCTGGATAACCCAATCCCTCCTGTGGAAGATGAAGAGGATGATCAGGATGATGCCCTCTTTGTCCCCCAGGAAGGATTATGAGTGTGCCCAGAAAGTCTAGATCTCCTTCTCAGGAGTCTAACCACTCTGGCACCTCAATAGGGAGCTCTGTCTCATCTCATAGGAGGGAATCCTCTCATGAGAGGAGAACAAGGCTGATTCAATATGAGGAAGCTCAGCTTGAACTCAGAAGGAAGCAAGTAGCCTTAGACAGGGAGTCCCTAGATCTCTTTAGAGAGAAAAGAAAGTTGGGACTAGAGTCCCATGGTGGCAGCAATATCCCTAGAGATAGGGAAAGGTCTTATGACCATAGAAACCTAAACAAGATTGTCCCTCCCTACCAGAGTGGGGATGACATCCACAAATGGATAACTGCACTGGAGAGGGCCTGTAAAGTTCAGAAGGTCCCCCAGAGGCAGTGGGCAGCAATCTTGTGGCTCTCCTTTGCAGACAAAGGTAGAGACAAGCTCCTCACTGTAAGAGAAGAGGATGCTGACAATTACACAGTCTTGAAGAGTGCTCTGATAGATGGGTTTGGCCTAACCACTGAACAGTATAGGTTGAAGTTCAGAGACACCCAAAAGCTCAGACTCAAGACTGGGTTGATTTTGTAGATTGTGCTACAAAGGCTCTGGAAGGTTGGATACATGGCAACAAAGTGCATGACTTTTTAGGATTGTACAATTTGATTATGAGGGAGCAGATCCTTAATAATTGTCAAAACCAGCTTTTGCACCAGTATCTGGTGGACTCTGATCTGACCTCTCCCCAAGAATTGGGAAAGAAGGCAGACAAATGGGTCAGAACCAGAGTAAAAACTAGAAATCAGGGTGGTGACCAGAAGAAAGATTCTACTAAGTCCCAAGAGAAAGGTGGGGATAAATCTAAGGATAAGTCCACTACAGGGCCCCAAAATTCCTCTTCTGGGGTGGGTCCCAAACTCCTTCCTCTCCTGAAAAGAAACCATATTGCCATGTCTGTAAAAAGCCTGGGCACTGGAAATCTGATCCCAGTTGCCCCAGGATTGGCAATAAAGAAAATGTTCCCCCAGCAACTACTACCCCCCTCCTGGTACTACCAGTAGTAATCCTCCAGTTGGGAGTAGTGCACCCAAAAAGTTAGGTGCTTTTGCAACAGGAACAGAGGTGGGCCCTGGTTCAGACAGGGACCCCTCAACAGACTCCTCTGACTCTGATGGTGGTGTAGGATTTGCCACCTTTACCATGGGTCCCACAGCAATGGGCAGGTACAGACTGGAGCCAATGATTAATGGTCAGAAACTGTGGCATTTAGGGACACAGGGGCTAGTGTCACCATGGTGGCAGGGAAACTAGTCCCCCTCACCAGCTTTTACCTGAGTTTAAATACCAGGTGACCAACATTGATGGTGTCAGAACAGATCACCCCATGGCCATAGTCAATCTCAACTGGGAGGGGTCACAGGCCCAAAGAGAGTGGCAGTGTCCCCCACCTTACCTGTAGATTGCCTGATGGGCAATGATCTGGAGATTTCAGCCTGGGCTGAAGTTGAACACCAAACCCACCTTAGGATGTTGGGCGTCCCTGTAAAGGTTAGTGGGGCTGTAATGGCCACAGCCCCAGCCCAAGAACTTGGAGAGATGGAGCCTGAAAGAATGGCCCACTCTCCCCCAAAAGAGAGCACAAGGGTTGAAGAAAAGTCTTCTTCCCTCCAGACAGAAGGTAAGGGTCAGCCTCCTCAGGGAACTGACCCTACCCCTAGTGAAGGAACTGCCCCAGAGGTAGTCAGGCCTGGCCTGGCCACTCCCCTGATGGCAGAGGACCCTTCCAAGGTGGTACCCAGTCTGGAGCAGGTAACCTGCCCCTCTCTACCCTGCCTCAGCCAGCCCAGGGCTGCAGAGGTCAGGGAGGTCAGTGGACCCCCAGGCCCCCTGTCCAGAGGAACCCCCATCAGCAGATTAGGGGCACCCAGTCTAGTAGCCCTAGCCAGGTGAAAACTCCTCTACACACTGAGGGATCCCCCATGCCTTTATGTAGGGACCTCCCCCAGAAGGACTCTGGTAGGCAAGGGCAAACCTGGGACCTGAAGGTTCCAAACCTGCCATGTCCCTCCAGTAGTCCATCCAAAGGGACCCAACCCCCAGCTGTAGGCAGCCAAAGGTTGACCCTTAGAGCAAAGTGCAACTCAGTCGTGGAAAGACAGGCATACATAGTGACCAGTGATCTGAGGAAGCTGAGGCCAACATTCCTAGGGCCTCACTTCCCTACTCAGACACCTCACCAGCCTTGTACTTTACCTAAGCACACCACAGGTAGTGATTCCCCATGGTGGAGACCCTCTCATACCCTTAGGGTGAGGGATTGCTTAGTGGACCATAAGACAGGGGGCAACCATGCTAGTGCAGGTGCTTCCTTATATGACCACTTAGTCAATGAAGGCTCAACTGGCCAAGGTTAGCCTTATCTCCTTTCGTTTGGGGGGGTTATGTAGGAAGGTGGAATCTGACTATATGGTTGCCCCCACTTTTTTATGGTGTTTTGCTGGTTTATGACTTAGTTGGACTGGGATCCTGCTATTCAGGGCCCCAGTCTATCTGCTTTCTCTGTAAAAGGTTTCCATGTGCCTTAGGCACATCACTGATTGGAATCTGGAGTGCCCTTATATGTCCCTAGTATATGGTATACTATGTACCAAGGGCATAGGTACCTCAGAGGCCTACCAGGGGATGCAGCATGTATTATGCCACCCCTGGAAGGCCATCCAAACTGACACCACAGGTCTGCTACTGCAGCCTGGGTAAGGTGGTGCATGCACCCCTTACTGTGATATAGGTTACCTATATCACTAAATACATACACACATATAAACCTATAAGTCACTCCTGAGGCAGGCCTTATCAATCCTGAAGGCAGAGTGCATGGTTCCTATGTGAGAGGGTGCCCCTGCATGAGCAGGGCCCCTCTGCAGCGTTCGGAGACCCTTTTCTGATGCTGTTTGTAGTGCAGCCTGACCATATACTCTTAAGCGCATTATAACCTCGCGTTAAATGCTAACTTTGGAATGGCTGCACCTAAACATGTCGTGTTTGGTGTCAAACATCTTGGAATACTACCCCCACCAATTCTGGCGGCGGGGTAGCATTCCACCCTTCTAGAGGAGAGACATGTTAACTCTGGCCTGGCCGGTAACTTCTTTCCAAAGCCCTGGCATCACAAAATGGATGCTGCTGCCACAGACACGAGTCTGGCCTCCTGCTGCTGGACGAAACTCCGGCAGGGGAGGCCTGGACAATAGGTTTCCTGTCCCAGGGAGGTGTGACCACCTCCCCGGACAGGATAATGTGTATTGGGGCTGGGCGGGAGCACTTTCGGGTGCTTTGAAGTCCTGCACTGGGGGCACACTTGGTGTCCCTGTGCATACCCCAGTTCAAACCAGATCAGGGGCTTGCAGCCCCTGCTTTGGCGCGAACTGGACAAAGGAAAGGGTGTAGCCACCCCTCTGCCCTGACCCACCCATAGGTGGGGCCACAGAGTAGTCCAACCCCTAAACTTAGTATAAGTATAGGAACCCAGTCCTTAGGACTTTAGATTATCCCTGGACGAAACTCTGAAACAGAATCCTGGACCTTCGATGCTCTACTCAAGATTAGAGGACAGAAGAATCTCCCTTGGGGTCAAGGAGTGACTCCCCTGCTTGGCAGGCACCAAAGACGCATCTGTCCGGTCTGCATTTCTGAAGCTCCCGTCGGACGCCGAAGTCTTCGCATCACCAGAGGTAGATTCTCAGACTTCCCCGAGGCTACCCTGAGTCCCCAGCAAAGCTGAAGCCCGTAGCTATCGTGGGTGACGTGAGACCGTGACCCCTGGACACCGAGCATATTTGCAAGTGCATCCTCTTCTGGGTCTCCCACGAAGTCATGCTTTGAGTTCCGAGTAGCCCTAGCCTCCAGCACCAACTGCACCAAAGATCACTGGCCTCCACTCCACGAGTGTCCTGTGAGCCAGATCCACGTGCGACGTCTCGAGGCTCCTTCGCGGTCGCTAGCCCGTTGGCTAGTAGCCCTTAACAAAGGCCAATCTTTTTCTTCTTGGGCATCCTGGTTACTCCAGGCCTGCCCTCACTTACCCTCGCTGGGTGAGTTCCCCAGACCTTGCTGGTCTGCACCATCGACGATCTTCATCTTCACCGAGACTTGCCGTTGCCAAGGCTTGTTGGGTCCAATCCGGTCGCCGACACCTCAGCACTCGACAGACATCGTGTACCAGCCCGAATCCTGCTCCGGATTGCCGACAACGCCTCCTGGACCTCGTGGCTGAAGAGTCAAGATGACTGTCAACGCACCTGAAGCACTCAACATCGGTGGGCATCTGTCCATCGCCTTCCTGGTCACTGGCTAGTGACCCAGACTCTGTCCCCTCTGCTTTCAGGTTCTTCAGATCTCCGATCCACTCTTGGATCCACCCGGACACTTTCCACTTGGTCGCCAGCAGCACTTTGCAGCAGATCGCCATTCAAATCGACGATGAAACCCGACCCCGAAAGGCACCTATGCACCCGGCTTCCCTGGGTGAGGTAACACGAGTACTCCGGTGCTCCCGTGGGTAGAGACTCTTCAAAATACTAGTTCTCAAAGGGTTTGCTCCAAGTCCTCCTTTAAGTGTCCCTTTTCTTTAATTTCCTGATCGCGACTTTCTCCATAGAAGTCAACGGCGTATCGCGGTTGTGTATTTACACTGCACGCGTCCCCCGTGGGTCCCCTGTGTCACTACCTTGGGTGGTTCCTTGTGGTCCAAGCACTTCTCGAGGCTCTAGGCCTTGTGTCTAGTTCAGTCGTGGTTCTTATACCACTTTATTGGTATATGGTTTGGTACGCCCCTAGGGCCCAAACGTGTATTTGTGCTATTACTGTGTTTAAATAACTTCTAACTTATGTACTTCGAACTCTAGCCTCATAAAGAGACTAGAGGGGTGTGTTTAGCAATAAATACATATATTTTGAATATATACCTGGTGTGGTGCTCTTTCATTTGGTCACTCAAGAGATTATAGACTGGTAAAACAAGCTGCTTTACATTCCTTCAAGACTTAGCCTGAAGGCTGCTCTCCATAGCTACCACTAGGATAGCTTTCAATAAGGTTGTCTTTAACCTATCTCCAATAAGGGGTTGTTTGGACTGGTGCAAGGTGCCCACTATAATTAGTGGACAGCATATACCAGGCCAACTTCTCACATACGTGAACAACATCATCCACCTCATGTAGTCCAAATGTCCACTATCACGCATCAAATAGTCCGCCCCTCCCAAACAGTCACAATGTACATTGTCATGCAGTCTGTATGTAAACTCGAACAATGCGTCAACATACATGTCAACTCAATGTCAACAAGCATCTCCCCTTCACATTGCAGAGGGACAAACAACACCTCCAGCAGAGCAGACCTGACAACCCATCAGTGATGCTGAAGAGGACCTCCACACTTCCGACACCGACGCCCCACAACAGTCCATGGACATCCCAGGCAATAGAGCTCCAGGAGCTGGGCAGCACCGCTGCATCGAGGATACACCACCCCCTGCACGGACAACACAGCTGAACGCACCCACCACCCCGGCTGGCTCCCAGCAGCCCACCTAAGCACACATCCCATTCCAAGGCCAGCTGTCAGACTGCCAGAAGGGGCTGGCCAAACATGTGCGGGTGGGGTACTACCTCATGGAAGCCGAACCAGATCACATACGTGGGTGTGTAAGTCCCATCAGGGACCACCTACACTCCCCAGTGGAGACCCACACTGCGACAGAGACACATGCCTTTGCACATTTCCAGTACTGAACCACACCCAGAGCCACGGGACAAACACCCACACCCCCATGCCGGACTGGCGTACGCCGGCCAAGTTCACTCCACGTACATATTGAGTGGGGGACGATAATGCAACATGTGCAATGTCACCCTCTGCCTGCGGTGACATGGCTGCGTCCTCTGTACACGGCACGATGTAAGGTTGTGGGGCCGGGGCCCTAATGCATACATCATGAGCACACGGACACACACAGATAGTTCGTTGAACTGGCCACGGGCACGTGCGCTCGACACCTTTATTGGCATGGTCACATGTACAATGACGCATGTGCTGGATGTGTGTGGGGTGAGTGTAAGCCAGCCCTCATGGAGTCGTTGGTGCTGGCAACAACTTGAACAGTGATCACAATTGAAGCAGAAACATAAAACACCAGCACAACAGAAACAACTGTGAAGCATCATGGTGGTAGCCGGAGGGAGTACAGTGTTCACCCAACATGCAAGCAGAATGTTCCTTGATTTGTGGTGCACTGAGTTAGTGGCACCTGAAGAGCTGAGCAGGGTATCAAGCTGATGATGGCACCCACGACAGGTGTGAGCAACTCTGACAGTCTGGCAGTAAGACACTTCCGACTCTGGCACCTGTCGTTTGGAGTTGGTCCTGGCGGTGGTGGCGTGTGCATCCTGCGGTGATGCGACGTCTGGGCAGGTCAGGACTTGATTTGATGTGTGAGCCCAGGTGGACCGCAGTTGAGGCCAGAGGCAGCGGAAAGCGCAGGGCCACAGACACATGGCGTTGATGACCCCCAGACCATCGACCCAGAGGCCATCCAACATGCCATCAGACTGGGGCCATGGTTTGAGCTGCACAGCGTTAGTGGCCCCGGATACACTGCGGCCGGCGCAGGCACACCGCCACAGGACGGTGACTTGCGGTGCAGTGAGATAAGGCCACGCGAGGTGAACGGGTCCTCGTCGAAGGTGAATGTAGCGGAGATTTGGGGGGACAGTGGAAGGTGTCCTCCAGGGCATGATGAAGAGGGCAGGAGCCGGCCGGAAGTGGCAAATGGAGGAGTGGAATGCTACAGCCTCGTTTTGGCCACATAGTCAGTATCACCGACATGATGATGAAGACAACCCCCAGTCCATGGACTCAGTCGCAAACAAATCTCAAGAAGATAGTATCCATGGTTGTCGGGGAACAGACTTAGTGGCACCGGAGCTGAAAGGGGATGCAGTCTGCGATGAGGCCAGTACAATGATATCAGGTCTGCCATAAATGAATCATGACTGAGTTCCCAATGTGTGCCCTACTCGACCGATGTGTAGTCCGGAGGCAGCGGCCAGCGCAGGCCAACCGCTGTTCAGCAAGCTCCTCCTGGAACACTGACACACGGCGTTGAAATGGCATGTGGGGATGACTCGTGGTTGACCGAGGCAGTAACGACAGAGCTGAGCGGGTGTTTAGCCAGCGACGATGCCGTGTCCTGCCTGGTGCGGACTGGCATGGATTTGTGTGGGGCCTGCAGGACCGCAGTGTAGTCCGAAGGCGTAGTCATCAAGGGCCCACAGTCACGTGTGGTTGGGATGCCATGCACATACTTTGTGTCACCACATCGAAGGGAGTACAGTGATATAAACGCTGCCATGAAGTGTGTACTCTGCCATTGCCTAATCAAGACTCAGTTCCAAATGTGTGACCTACTTGAGCGTAGTGTAGGCCCGAGGCAGCGGTGGAGTACGTCAACGAAAAAGGAGTAAAGCGGGCCTGTGTCGCGGAGGCCGTGATGGTCTGAGGAGGCTGCGAAGGTCGAGGGCCTCAGGCTTGGAGCTTGCGCCGGCATGTGGTGGGCCCTCTTTGACACACGCCGGTGTCTGCAGGTGAGCAGTGAGGCCTGGCTGCGCAGGGGCGGGCATGACGGGTCCGGGGACCAGCGGCCCGGGGTGCAGCAGGCGCACAGGATCACAGGCCACACCGCTCACGGTGACGGCATTGGCCTCGTGGTGGGGTGGGAGGCGCCGCCCTGGCAGACACGTTGGGCATTCCGGAAGTGAACCACGCCCAGGGCTACGTGCTTTTTATTCACATCCCTACGCTGGCCTGTCGTATGCTGGGCCAGCCCACTCCACACACGCTTACAGGGGGGACGTCACAAGCTACATATCCGCGATCTTCCCCACTGGCTGGTGTGACATGGTTGCGTCCATTGTCCACTACACTCCAAACACCAGCAGTGCATGTAGACATGGCTATGTCTGTGGTCTGCATACTGCAGTCTGTCAAGCACATCTCCGCCACACTTGGCATTGTGTACATACTCATTCATGGGTCACTTGCCTCCTTCACACATGCCTGGTTCCCACCTCTCCCCACATTCCGGTATTGTGTGGCTGAGGTGCCATGCCGTCGATGGCTCATGTACATGGCTAACCAAGGTTGCCACAGTAAGTTGTGCTGTTGTGTCTGGTGGGGGGGCATGTTGTTTGGCATGTTGTATGTGATTTTGTGACGTGTGCAGTGCCAGAGCTGTGAGTTGCATGATTGTGGGGTTGAGGTGTGTGGTGTGTTCATTTGGTACTTGCCAACGAGCAGTGCATACCCATGGGTGCCATCCTGGAAGCGCTGGTTGATGTTGGACTGTCGGAAGATGAAGGGATCATGCACACTGCCTGGATAGTTGGCTATGACATTGGTGAGGGGTCCCCTGTGGTCCACTATTGTCTGCACATTGATGGGATGCGTGTGCTTTCTGTTGCGGTATTTGTGTGTGGTGTTGGCAGGGGGCACAAGTGGGACAAGTGTGCAGTCGATTGCCCCCGACACGTGCGGGGATCCAGCTATGGCGTATAGTCCTTGCTTGGTCTCCAGCTGTTCCTGCGCATTGTGGGGGATGTATGGGTGCTGGGGTCCCTAGCTGGTGAGGGCATCCAGGACAGGTGTGAGGAACTTGGATGGGGCTGGCTGTGAGACTCCTCCGACTCGGGCGGTTGTTGTTTGGGAGGATACCAGAGGCCAACAGGTGCAGCACAGCCAGCAGCTTTGTCTGCGGAGGGATATTGGTTGTCCGCTGTGTTGGTACCGTCAGCCTGTGGGCAATGCAATGATGTTCAGGATGCGGAGGATGGTTGTCCTCTTGGGCCTGTAGTGGGCATTGGCATTGTCTGGTGTTAGGTCTGTGGGGCTGGTGCATTTCCTGAAGGTCCGCTGTCTTTGTCTGCGCTGCCTCTGTGGTGGTCAGGAGGGGGGGGTCGGGGGGGTCCGTTGTGGGGTGGCGGTCCTGGGGGTGGTGGTGGTGGGTGTTGTTGCCCTCTCGGGGCTCCGGGGTGTATGGTGAGTGGCTCCATGGCATCTGTTGTTCTTCAGGTGTGGCTGTGGGCTGGGCTCCCTTTTCTTGTGCAGGTTGACGTCCGACTTTGCACCAGGTCAGAGCAGGTTTTAATTTCCTGCTGGTAATGCGATGTATCGCCTGTTTTGTGTTCCTATCGCCGATGTGGCTGGTCGTTGAGAATGTTGCGTTGTGGTGTTGTCGCGGCTTTTTGCTCGGGAACGCCTACTCTGCATCTCATTAGCGTTAGTTGCAGGGGTCATCTGTGGCGATGTTTTTTGCGACTGCTTTTGCAGGAAAACTGGTGTTATGGGCTGTTAGCACCAGCTTGTGAATGGAGCGATAAATTTAGCGTGACTTTGGATGCGTTAAAGTGCCGATAACTCGGCAAAAGCTCCTTGAGCATATGCCCCAAGATTTTGTAAAAATTACCAACATTTTTAAGGCTTTCTGTTATATGGTTCTTAGGCACATTATCAACACTGCTAAGTTAGCATGAGCTTCGCTGCCATGATGCTGCTTTTGCGCACGCTACTACATGACTTTGTTTTTGCAAGACTTTGTTTGTGCCCTTCACATGAGAACTGGTTGCCTTTCGCGTTCTCTGCCTTTCCTGGAGTTTAGTATGAACACGATGTGCAAGGTTGATAAACAATGCCCCTTGTTATTCTGTTCTGGTCAGTCCCTAGCACCTAGACATAACATGCTACACAGCTGCAGTACTGAAGACTCGTGCTTTGATATTACGTTGTTGCATGTTGCTTTAACACACTTGGAGAAAGCCGTTCCATGGAGAAGAGCTCTGCTGTTCCTATGATGTAAACCTTACATCCAGGCTTTAAGGTATGGGGTCTGCTGTCAAAGCCCAGAGATCGTCCTTTTTTATAAAATAAACTTCATCTAGTCAAGGGGAGGGTGAACAGGCCTATAGGCCCTTATTTCCACAGTCCTTATAAAATGACTTCTCCCTTTGTATTCTATGGAATTGTAACAATGCTAACTTTGCTGAGTTTATGCATTTTGCTTCTAGTAGTGGCACGTATACTGTATTGTAGAGCACAATAGTTAAAATAAACATTTTTAACTATTTCAGTGACTCTGCTTATTCTCATTGTGGACAGGTATGAGTGAGTGAGCGAAAGAGTACGTCTTGCTCCCGCGATTCCTGAGAGAGTCGGGAGTGTTGTGTTCTGGGTTGTCTAATCATTTGTAGCTCCGTGATCTTTGGAGGTGAACGAATGAGACACTATAGCTAGTCAGTTTGGGATTTTGGGTACTGATGTGGTAGGTTGGTACACCCCTATTCACTGAGGTCCTGTTTTCCTGCGCATAGTTCTGTGTATGTGCAGAATCCCTGCAACATGGCGCCGCCAACGTTTGGTATGGTTCTTATCTGCGAAACGCTTGAGTAGTGCTTGTGCTTGTCCACAATACCCTCACTTCTGTTTCTGGAGACAGCTGTGACGGTGTAACCTCCTATATTGATGTTTTATAGGTTCTTTCAAGCTTGAAGTTTTAAAAGGTTTTTTCTCTTTATTCATAACCCATAATTGCGCTGCCGCGCTCTAGGTTGTTATTCTTTGTTTGTTGTGATGGCGGTTGATATTCCGGCTCACAGCCGCGCCCCGCTCAAGGCGTATTTGGCTCAATATGGAGTGCCTGATGCGGGTACTTCGCTTATTTTCGTGGTGGAAGCGAATCCTGCTTACCACTTCGAGGTGTTTTATTCTTGGTTCAACTTTCCGGCGGTGGATGGAACAGATGATTTGTTTCACAAATACACTGCCACAGCCCTTCCTCATCCTTATCAGCCTTATAGTGCTCTTGAGGTTCCGCTTACAGCTTGGCAGCACCAAATTTGGTTTAATGGCACCCTTCCACACCCAGTATCACCGGTCCGTTTGGGTCCTTTATCGATAGATGGGGCCACTTGGCCCATTTTGGCTGGGTATACCCCACACCCACGTTATTTAACTGTTGCAGTTGGAGACCTTAGGGTCTTACATACGTCTTTAATACGCGTACATAGGGCTGTTATACAGTACATCACGCGCAACGTCCAGGTGGGACCACCTGGCGTTGCTGCGCAACCTGCGGGACCTGGTGGTGTGGCCATCAGTCCCCTTATGGTTAATTCAGTAATGGGCAAGCGTCCACAGAATAAGGATGAATTACCTTATTGGCTTGCTGAAAAATTTGGACAGCTAGAGGCTGTTTTTCCAATTACCTCTCCTGTGGATAAACACAGGATTTTGACTATTAGTTTGCCTAAAGACTTTCTTCCCGAGTTGGCTGATTGTAACACCTGGGGCAAGGTGTTTGCAGCGGTATAGTCGAAGTGTTTCGGCACTCCCTCCATGACTGTGCTCCCCTCAGTGATTAAGCGTGTTAAAGATGAACACGGAGCCAAAGCGGTTGTGGAGCTGGGGATGAGATTGGTGGGGGTGTTCGACGTGGTTGCTGATATGATCCTTGCCAATGTCAAGGGAGATGCAGTAAGCTTTCAAGTGACAAACCACTTGGAGGCTGTCCCTGATGTGGACAAGCCGCACGAATTACCAAAGATTATTGCAAAGGCTTATAAGACCATAGGCCGCAATAGTCTGGGAGTTAAGCCTTTTACTCAAACGCAAACACAAACGCAAAAACAACAAAAAGCCCAGACTGATAAAGATGGTCTTTCCTAAAAAGAACTGGAAAAACATAAAACAGGGGCAGCAACAGCAGAAGCAAGGTTCGCGTGCGGGTTCACCGACACCTGAGTCTTCTGAGCATACTTATGACTTGCGCGATCGCGTGAAAATTAAGTCTCCTGATAGATTTCAAGTCCCTGATCAGTGTTCTCCTCGTTCTTCACAGGACACATCTGGCTCTCAAGTCGGATGAGGAGAACGCCAAGATCGTGGCAAAAGTCAACCTTCGCCATAGGGACGAGATCAGCCTCGACAGTTTGAAGTCAAAGGAAAACAAGAGGATCTACCTCGTTTTCGACCCCCGTTTCAGAAGAAAAAAGTTGCCGCTCTAACAGCGAGGTATGCCTCAGACGGTGAGAATGCGACTCCTGGATTGGACATGGGCAGTGACTCTGCTCGACAGCGCAGCTGAAGTTACCATAGTGCGGGAGGCTCTGTGTCCCTGTCTGGAGGCGACAGCAACTGATACCTTCATTACAGTAGAGAATGCAGACACCCGGGTTGCCCCCCCGGATAGGCTCTATGAAATAATTTTCCAAATTGAAGGTGATATACCTCGTCCAATCAAGGCGGTTTTCTGGGAGAATCTAACCTCCTCGTATGACATTTTGTTAGCGGAGGCAGATTGGCCCCCACCCTTTGTGTTGGCCGCATCTAAAGGGGAAGACGTGATCCTTCTGAGTTTTTCGCGTCATGTCCCTAAGGAACATGCGCACGCTTTCGCAACTGTGTGGGCTCTGGCCCTAGCCCCAGCGGTGTATCGTAATCAGGTGGGTTGGGATGTTGATTCACCGGCTCATGAAATACCTTTACGCTCTATGCCTCAGCCACAACAGCAATATCCAATCAGACGTGAAGCAAAAGCTTCCATTTGTGATATTCTAACATAGTTGGAGTATCAAGGAGTAATTGAATCCTGTACATCACCAATGAATAATCCTCTCTTTACGGTATCAAAACCTGATGGTTCATATCGGATTGTATTGGATTACCAAAATTTGAACAGTCATTGTCGCACTTTTGCGGTGCAGAACACTCACAGCTCTGCACTGGTGAACAATCTTGTTTGTAAGAAATACAAAACTACACTTGATATTTCTAATGGTTTCTATAGTCACAATCTCGCTCCTGAGACCCGTGATTTGACAGCATTCACTGCCGTCGGGAATCAGAAAAAATGTACACGATTGCCTATGGGGTATAAGAATAGCCCCAGGGCATTTGCGGCACGGATTGTGCCCTTGTTGAACAACATAGACCCTGATGCGTTCTCGTACGTAGATGACATTTATCTGACGGACGATGAGCTTATGCTGCATCTTGTACGAGTTGACAGGATTATTTTGTCCTTTGCCGACTATGGATATAAATTCAATTTTGCAAAATCGCACATCACCCATTTGGCGGTGCTCTTTTTGGGCTATGAGCTCAATAATGAAGGAAAGGGCTTGGCCCCTCACTTCTTGGAGAAATGTGCACAATTGCAACCCCCTTCTACACTGAAGAAACTTCAGTCTTTGCTAGGATTTTTAAATTTTGGGAGGACATACATTCCCGATTATGCCCAGCGTATCAAACCGCTCTATGCATTGATACAACCGACTTTTTCTTCTGCCAGCTGGCTTCCAGAACATACTTCTATTCTCAATTCTTTGCAAACTGACTTGCTTGCAACTAACTACTTGTTGACGCGTGACAACACCACAAACCTGGTACTACGTATAGTTTCTGGGACAGTGGGTTTCACTTACTTGACGTTCAATGAGCGAGACACAATACCTATTGCATACAAATCACATTTATACACTGCTGCTGAAATGCGCTTTTCAACTGTTGAAAAAATCTTAACGGCAGTACAGATGGCGATTCTAAAAGAACGCTCACTGGCGCAAGGCAAACGCATTCTTACGGTCACGCCCTTCCCTGCTTTGGAAGCCGTGACTAAGGCTAGTGTACCTAACTCGAAAGCACTACATCCCCATTGGATACAATGGGCTACTTCTTTGACATCGGCTGATGTCACGTTTATCTTTGATCCTTCCTTACAGACACAGGAGTTTTTACAGTATGAACATGTTCATCCTCCACCCTTGTCTCTGCTTCCTTTACATGAGTACCAATGCATCATTTACACCGATGGCTCGGCTCAACTGGCCACGGGTTCCAAACATGCTTATTCAGCCGTTTGCGCAATTGTTGATGGCTCAATTGTTAATGGAGAGTTTAAGTCTTCCATTGTGCACACTCAGGCACTTGGAGACTGTACAGCACAATTAGCGGAGCTGCGTGCTCTTGTACTTGCTCTTGAGTTTGCTGATCTAAATGTGAATACTCTTATTGTGTGCGATTCTTATTACTGTGTCCAGTCTTTTAATGACAACTTGTTCTTTTGGTCTCGGAATGACTACAGAGATTCCAAAGGCAGCGCAATTAAGCACAAAACACTTTGGGTTCGAGTGGCAGATCTTAAACAACGTCTGCACCTCATACATGTTATACATACTCTTGGCCATCAGCGTGTGGGAGCACATGCTCTTGGTAGAGAGGGAGAGAGGGAGAGTGTGTGTGCGCGTTTTTATCTGTCTCTATGTAAATATCTCTGGTAAAATCCGACAGGCACCTCACCATACCCGACTGAAACCACTTGTACCCAACTGTTTAATAAAAATATATTTATTGGGGAGGGGGGGTGTTACACCCCAAACACCCCACCTGAAGCTACGCCCCTGACTATAATAGCCTGTTAGGTGATGATTTAACCTGGCTGAGTGACCTGTTTCGCGATCATGTGCATGTTGTAAGGGGTCTATCAGGAGTCCTGCAGCATTTGCAAAACAGTAATACAGTACCCAGTATACTGATATGAGGATCATAGGTAATTCTTTGATGCAGTATTAATAGTGAATATCAGTGACCCAATACAGGCCCGTGTGAAATGTGACATTGCAAGTGCAAATTGGAGCGACCACATACATTTCCAAATGCAAAGCTTTAATGCTGGGACTTTTCCCTGGGACAAATTTCTCCATGACAGTCCTGGAGGGTATCTCCCAGAAACCAATGCAGGATACAGTCTGCATTGCTGCATGTGGTGATACCCTGGGGCCATTAGTTCTAATTTCATGGGAACCTTCTGTTTCTAGCCAAATCAGTATGTAGAGTCTACTCCGGATAAGGACCATTGAGTGGTGCGTCAGTGAGTCAGTCCGATAGACATTTTCATCAGGACCGGCCAGCAGTTGTAAATTAAAGTGTTCCACCGTGTAAAAGTTTTACTTCTGATAAAATCGTGTTCAAGTTACGACCAGGTCATTACCACATTTGAGTAAAGCTCAGAAAGGACAGACAAATGCCTTACAGATTCAAAGAGGCATGACATTACGATTTGCATAAATGGCAAGCCACCAATGCTCCTGCCCTCTCCTGCATCTCAAGATCGAAAACGAGGCCCGTGTCTAACCATACACAACAACTGTGTTTACGTACAGTAAAGGTGTAGATTTGAAAGAACGAACCACAGCAACAGAGAATATTTTTACGGCCCCCACTGGATTGAGCGCTAAAATATTGTGAAAAGAAAACAATAGTGCAGAGTTTGAGAAGGTCAAAGGTCATTGCCCCACAAATGACTTCTATAATTTCTCCAGCAGTAACCTTCAAACAGTGCTTCTCACAGTGCCAAAAGCCCATCTCTTCTGTAATTCTTAACATGGCACGCTTTGCTGTAGGGCATTTCAGATTGGATATGGAGAAAGCATCGTAAATTGCGCGGCTCCTTTCCATTATTGTAAAACAAAACCTTGGAGAGCTTTACGGAGTCGAGCCGAAGCTGTTAAAGGCGGTTTATATACCCAGGACACAGCGGCATGAAATAGAAGCATAATAAAGCAAACCTAGTGCCGGTGCTAAACTGTTTTATAAATGGTTCTGTTTAATGCCCGTTATAAATGTTCCGGCTGTATAGACGCATGAATTCAATCTTTTTAGTATATTTCAGCATATTTTATCACCTGATCTGTTTCTTTCCCCATATGGTCGAATTTGTATTCATCACACTCAATTCATGCTGCTTTCCAATCCTTTTCAAAGTGTGCAGCCTCGTATCAGATGACATCAGAAGCCCTGCTGCTTGAGGAGGAAAATGGGCTTGCGATTTTTCGAATTTTCAGTGATGAAAAACATAATATTGGGAACTCTGAAAAATACCACCGACAAAAATATAATATGAACAGGCATAGATTAAGAACCCCTTGCATCTGGTGTTCTCATCCACAGAAAAACCGTAGGACAGATATTGAACTTTTGCAGCAAATTGGATAATCTCACTGATCTCCCCAAAGCACTCCCCATGAGAATTCTTGGTCCATTGAGGATGTCGGTGATGAGGGCACGTTTGGTTGATGTTCAAGCCAATTTCAGAATATCTGAAGCCAGTGGCGGATTGGTGACTAATATGGTGATCATTGTTAGTACCAGCTCAACCTCTAGCACTTGTCAATCAGGGGGCATGGTACCCTCAGTCCCCACTTGATTTATAAATTGTAATACACTCAAAGAGTTTGCGCCCACTTCTGAGCGAAATGTTATAGAGGGATAACACAAGAGGCGCAAATGTAATGCCATCCTCTGAAGTCAATCGAACTAGCTTGGCTTTGGTCCTACTCGTGGACAGTCTGCACAGACCTTGTGCATCAGATGCTATGGAAAGGGTCACAATAGTGCTAAGTCATACAGCGAGTATAGATTAGGGAAAGGGGAAATAGAAAAGGGAAATCTGTCCTCCTAGGCAAGCAAAAGAATTTATTGGCACACTACTTTAATCTTTCTGGGTAACACACTCAGAGACAGTCAGAAGTCATGTGCTGCCCGTGATTGCACACTCCTCTGTTGCTGTGTTAGACAATGTGTATGATACGTTAGATAGAATTAGAACATGTAATAGACTTGGGGTCTCCTTGTAGTTTCTTTGAATCCATATGCTTTGGATGCTCAGTTGGGATCAGATGTCCAGTAGGCGTAAGCAAGAGGCTTAGGGGCATTTTTATCAATTCTGACACAATGCTGTGTTGCGTAGCGTTGAGTAACAATGACTTGAGCTGTGTTGCGGCAGATTCCTGCGACATGGATGTGCCATATTTATCATACGGCGCACCATGGCACAGGGTCCTGAGATGCATCTCACATCATGATGAAAAGTAGCTGATCATGGCACAAAGTTCTGCAACGCAACTACTACCTACGAGCTGCAAATTAGAACTGTCACGCAGCCATGCATTGCATCATGGGAACGCTTGAAAACAGTAAACTGAGCAAAACAATTTATTTATTTATTTAAAAGGTTTTGTATAGCGCTGGCTAGAGCCGGAGGTATCAGAGCGCTTCACATATTCAAGGAAAAGGCAATACCATTGGTACAGTAGTTCCATGCTAATACAATCAGGTACAAGGGAATCACACCATCAAAGAACAGGAGAGAGGCACAGGTGCTAAGGATTCAAGGATTAAATACAGTTAAATGAAATATGGGAGGTGGAACCTAGGAGCACACAATAACATATAACAAAAAAAAACCTGTTTCTAGGGTAAGAGGGGAGGGTTAACATAAGAGAGGACAAGACAACTAAGCAAAGTCCAGGGAGAACGCAAAACCAGAGCTAACAGACCAGAAGTTAGAGTCGATGAAAATAGATGAGGTACCAGGGGGGAGCAATGGCAGGCGTAGATAAAAGGTAGTATACAGGGAAGACAAAAAGGTCTACAGGAAAGAGAGAAGATAGCCTGTTCAGGTGCACAAAGGATTTAAAGAACAGAAAGAAATTATTGACTTAAGAATTTGTTGAGGAGAAGTCGTTTAAGGTCTCTTTTAAAGCTGAAGTAGGACGGGTTGCATCGAAGGTCATGCGGAAGGGCATTCCAGATGCTAGGCGCATTTCCTGAGAAGGAGCGAGACTGGGTGGCTTTCTTTTTTAGTAGTGGCGGAACGAGGAGAAGGGCATTCGAGCTTCCCACTACCCCATACCCCCTCCCCCCTAATATCTACACCCATGGAAGAAGCCTCTGGAACCCAGGAGGACAACATCCATAACCCTGAAGAACTGCCAACAACCCAGGGGAAAAGGAAGAGGAAGTCAAATTTCTCAGGGGAGGAAAACCAAATACTGATCAATGAGTTGAGCAAGAATGAACATCTTTTATTTGTCACCTCCAAATTCGCGTTAGGTAAAAGGATGCTATATAGCAATATATAGTCGACAAGATCAACTGCATTGAACAAACAAGAAGAGCTGTAGTGAAGTGTGAGAAGAGGTGACACAACTACAAACGTAGAACATAAGAAAAACTGGCCAGGAACCTAAAAACAGTCATGAGGACTTGAGGAGGACATGACATCCAGGAGAATGTGGGCCCACTGGAGGAGCAGGTGGTGTTGGACCTGTCATCCTTAGGGTGGTCTTCTCCCAACTTTTTGCCTACTTCCCTCCACTTTTTGCTGTACCTTTTTTGTTGGCCTGAGGACTCTGAGCAATGCTAACCAGTGTTGAAGTGCATGTGCTTCTCCATCTATTCATGATGACATTGGGCTATACCTGATTAGCATATTTAGCTTCCCTGTAAGTCCCTTGTAAAGTGGTATAGCATGTACCCACAACCTGTAATCTAAATGCTACTAGTAGGCCTGCAGCACTGGTTGTGCCACTCCACAAGTAGCCGTCCAAACCTGTCTCAGGCCTGCCATTGCAATACGTGTGTGTGTGCAGTTTACTGGCACTTTGGCTTGGCATTTAAAACTACTTGCCAAGCCTAAAACTCCCCTTTTATTACACATGTCACCCGTAAGGTAGTCCCTAAGTGACCCTCAGGGCAGGGCGCCGTGTAACTAAAAGGCAGGACATGTACATTTAGGTTTTACATGTCCTGGTAGTGACAAACAGCTGAATTCATTTTTCACTGCTGTGAGGCCTACTCCTTCCATAGGATAACATTGGGGGTTCCTTAAAACACCTTTTACGCTGTCATTCTTGAAGGGAAAGGAGTAGCTACTTCATGTTTAATATGTTTTGAATTTTGGTGATAAATCCTCTTTAATTGTAAAGTTGCATTTGACACTACCATTTAAGAAATGCACTTTTAGAAAGTGGACCTATCTCTGCTCTTAACGTTGCTCTGTGTGCCTGCAGCCTGTCTCCAATACACATCTGGGCTGGGAGACAGCTACACTTTGTGCATTCCCTTTAGACAGCCACAACACAGAAAGGGCTGCGTGTGACAGGGGATTTATCTGAATTCATCTGCATACTGATAGCCTTCCTGGGCAGGAAGGGGGAGAGGTGGCTCACACTTACATCTGAATAAGTTGTGTCCTACCCTCACACAAAAGGCTGATTTACCCCCCACTGGTAGTCTGGAGCCAGGGCTTGGTTGAAAGGGATCCTTGTGGAATTCTGAGAACTCCTTTGAAGTCACCTCCTACATCAAAAGCACTTTTGGGTATAGGTACCAGGGCTTTAGCCCTATCGAATCAGTACACTACTGGACCTGAGAAGAACTCTGCTGGAGTATAGACTGCTGTGTTGAAAGGATCACCACTTTGCTGTGACTGACTTTTCTGAGGAAGTGCGTCTTTGCTTTGCTAAGCTGCCCTGATGCCTGCTGCTCTCTGCCCTGCTGAGAACAAGGACTGGACCCTCTCTCTTGAACCCAGAGTGGCTCCAAGGGCTTGCAGGCTTGCCTCCTGTTTTCTGAAGTCTCAGGGACACAAATTACTTCCTGCAATCCTGCTGGTGCTGCTCGACTCTGCTGTCTGGGAGTCCTACCCTTCACTGGGCAGCCCCCTCTAGTCCTGTGCCTCGGAAGTAGGTTCTGCAGCTGATTTCTGCAAACAACAATGCATTTCCTTGACTGCGTGAGAATTTCTGCCACAGTGCCCCTTCGACGCCAATGCATAGGCTGTTCGATGATGAAGTATCCACAGCTTGCGCTGCTCGACAACGACACAGAGGAAGCTCAATGACAAAGCTTTCCATTCACTTCAATGGAGCTCGACGATGATGCTGGACCCTCTCTGCATGGCTTGGTGATGATGCAGTAGACTCTCGACAAAAGCTCCATTCAAAGTATTTCTTCAGCAGGACCTTTCCGGGTCCTGTAGCCAGCCTGCCCTCCTTTGCGGTCGGCTTGAACTTTGAATTTGCAACGGTCCCTCGCGACCTCAAGTAGCTTTTTGACCTCTAGTGACTATCAAGCACTATTTTTTCTTTATTCTTTAAAAATTCAGATCTCGACTTCTATTTATTGGATTGTCATTTAGGTCTTGTTTTAATCATATAAATATTCTCTATTTTTCTAGAACTGTGTGGAGTCTTTTTGTGGTGTTTTCATTGAGTTACTGTAATTTAAGTCTTACATAAATACTTTACAAATTGCTAAAAGATGGTGAGAACAGGTTAATTTAGGGTGTTTATCTGACTTACCCTGACTAGAGTGGTGGTCCCTACTTGGACAGGGTGCAAACCTCTGCCAACTAGAGAACCCATTTCTAACAGGTGCCATCCCTCATCCCAAAATAGTTGGTAGCCGGAGTGGAAGGTCAGGACAGTGCTGAGATAGAGGTCAGCAAGAAGTAAAGGGTGAGTGAAAACATGGCGGGAAATATCATAGAAATGTGTACAAGGACAGTATGATCAATTATCAAATAAGGGACGGATAAATAGAAGTTCCATCTGTTTGCTGGGACAACAGCATCGCCCTTGTTCCACGCAAGGTGTTGCAAGGGTGATGCAACGTCTTACTGAATTTCATCCGGCCATGCAAGGCCACCTTGCATGGCTCTGACTGGGTTTATAAATCTAGAGTAATCGCTGCCTTGCGTTACTGTGGTGGAGCGTGGGTTTTCCCATGCATCCACCCATGGATTCTGACACATTCCCAGATTCTTCAACATTGGTAGACATAGGAATGTATCAGAATTGAACGACTTCCCACCAGAGGTGCAATGAGGGGAAATATCCTTGTTTCTCCTTGTTGTTTCCTCTTTCGATGTGTGCTCCATTCTGAAGCACGATTAGAATGAAGTATAAGCCTCTGAGGATGGTTTTTGTGCAGGAAAGTGTCCCTTGTCGAACAGCTTATACTTTCTCAGTAAAAACTGCGCATTTGATGGACAGCTTACGTGACAGAACCGTGCAAAACTGATTCTACCCATACCATCAGGATATGTTGGCCTTAGTCCTGCTAGCTCACAGTGCACCATCCGTACCACTAACTAGGAAAGGTAACAGGTGGATTATGATTATGAAACCTCAGAACATGACAACCCTGACTCCCCAAGGAAATTGTGGTAACGATCTAGAACCTTTTTGTTTGGTAACTCATGCATACCCAAAGAGATACACAAGAAACACACAACATGCATTTTCAATATTTATTGAAGCATTGTGATTCTTAAGTAAAACATGTGTGCTGCAATAATCAATAGAAGCAAACAGAATAATGTGATCAGCATTGCAAGCATGGTGAAGAAAATAAACAGTTCAACCATTGTGCTTTTAGAGAGAAGTTCTAGTGGTTAATTTACAAGGAATAGCGCTCTTCTGTTTTGCCGAAGTGGAACATCAAAATGTTACCGCCATGGTGTGACCGTTTCTAACGCCATGTTAGCATCGTATTTACAATACGGTACTCCATGATGTTAGGAAGAGGCCAGTGTCAGAAAAACTGATGCTGATGTCTGCGCTGAGTTGGTAAAAAAATGAACGCTAACATAGAAAAAATGATGTTCGGCCAATTAGCTGCTAGAAAAACAGATGCTAGCCGTTCTTGCACTACTTTTGTGTGCCTAGTGGAGAAAAAAATACAAAAACACCGCTAACTGAAAAAAAAAGTTACACTTACCTGAAAGAAGCAGTGGAGCAGCCAGGAGTGAGCACAGGCCAGGACAACAACCCCAGCATCCCCATTCCCTGCCAGGATGTCCAGCCAGAGTCCCAGGGTAAGAAGAAGGTCAAGTTCAGTGAGGAGGAGAATAAGATCTTGATCATGGAAGTGACGGAGAAACAACAGTAGCTCTTCATCAGCTCCAAAGTGCAATTGGGGAGTAAAAAGACCATATGGCAGGCCATAGTGAACAAGGTGAACAGCGTTGCTGAAGTCAAGAGAACAGTGACTGACTGTAAGAAGCGCTGGCATTATTGAAAGTACAAGACAAAAGTGAAACTGGCAACCAATCTGAAGGTATCATTGCAGACCAGAGGTGGTAATCCAGAGTCCCAGGAGGAGTTGGATCCTTTGGTGGAGCAGGTGCCCACTGTCATTAGCGAAGAGTCGGTGGTTGGAGTTGCGGGACAGGACAGTGCTGCCTACGACGAACTACAACAGCAACAGGGTAAGTTGCAACAAGGGGCAATGTGGGGAACTATTTAATGTCATGCAGTGCAGACAGCTATATCCCAGCGCTCTGCGGCAATGTCTGCAGGCCAAAGGGTAGGCTCCTTGCTCATGTTGGCGTAGGGCAGGCCACAAGCCTTCTAGCTGTGCTACCCTGCTTCAAAAGGAAAGGGCAGGAATGTGCCATATCTACAAGATATACTGCATTCCTGTCCATTCTGCTAGCGCCGGTGCACAAACAGCAGACGTCAGTCAAAGCAGGCACCCTTGTACTATGGCGCAAGCGTACCTCCGTTGGTGCCAGCCAACTGAATGTGCACCAGCATAGAGGAAAGCACAGGGATGTGTTGTATCTTCATCATCACAGCGCAACCCTACCCCTTTCCAATCACACAGCTTGGTGCAGCAAGGTGGGTTTTGGTTCTGTGCTGCAGCACATGCCTATGAAATATTCCCCTCTGTCTCACCTGGAACTATGCACATTAATGAACCTGCAAATCCATGGCACAGATCTGGTATCTCAGTGGGGAACCAACACATCTAAGGGGTGGGGTATATGTGGGCCATGGGTAGTACCTACATGTCGGAACATATCAAGATTCACATCAATAGTTGCCTAGATCAAACTACATTGTACCCAGCTGTCCTGGCATGCAGGCTCAGAGCACACAGGTGACAGCTGCCATGGTAGGGACCACCTGAACTCCTCTAACTACTAAATATGACTGGGGGTCAGGGTGAATGAAAGTTATGTACACCAGAGGGCTATGGGCTATATATACATTGAAATGCTGCACTGCATCGATGCAAACAAATCCACTGCACTGAGCTGGTCATTGCAGAAATGCAGGGATCGGCTGGATTTACAGGGATAGGTGCCACCCCTGTGCACCCCCCTGTGCTGGTGCAAAAAGAACAGCCATTTGCCAATGCAGGCACCCTTGCACCATGACCCAAGGGTGTCTGTGTTGGTGTTTGGCTGTTTTTTACAGTGCCAGCATAAGGGAAAACACAGGCGTGCACCGTAATCCTGTAAATACACCCGATCACTGCATATTTGAAATGACAAAGGGCAGCACTGTGAAATTTGCCACCATGCTGTGCCGTTTCCTCGTATATATGCCCCTGAAAGTGAAAAGTATTGCACCTTGATTATCAACTGGATTACTCACGGCAACATCTAAGTCAGATGAGCAATAGCAGTTCTCCATCTCATTGCAGAGGATGAACCCTCATCTCCTGGCCAGCAGCCTGTCCTGGACAACAGCGATGATGGGATGATGAGAACCTCCATACCATCGACCAGTACACCCTCCAGGAACTCCTGGGCTCTATCGGGACACCATCTCTAGACATGGGTAGGGCCAGCAGCGTTGTGGGGTCTCCACATCCCCTTCCTACAACCAACAGGCTCCACCTGCCACCCCACCCAGATCACTGGTCTCTGTGGATCCACAGATTACCTTCCAATGCACTGCAGTAGGAGTTCAGCTGGAGTTGGCAGAGCAGGTGCGGGTGGGAATGGAGACCGTGGCAGTCACCCTAGAGGGAGTCCGTGCATGCCTCTCTCCCAATAGAGGTACCTGCTCTCCACTCCGTGGCATCCAGCAGTCCCTGACTGACATTGCTGGTGTCATGAGGCAGAGGCATGAACAAATGCCCTGGCAAAATGGCACCAGGGACATGGCCAAACAGCTGAGGGCAATAAGGACATTTGGGAGTCCATGGAGCGGAAGCAGGACTCCCACTTTGCTGCCATGGCTGCCTACCACCTTGACGGTGCTGCTGTGTTACAAAACCAGCAGATCCTCCTTCCTGCTGTGCTGCCTCATGTGTTGGCACAGATGAATGCTGCTGCAGGCAAGGGATCCACATCTTCCGCCCCTGATGTGTGTGTGCCTCCCTTGGCTGCCACACCTACAACACTACCCTCACGGGAGACACGCACACATCAGAGGTGGAAGATGTGGACGGCACATCTCTCCAAAGAAAGAGTATGCAGTAGCAGTCATCTGTGCCACGTACCCAGTTTTGCCTTTGCACTGTGCTTATGAACATGGTAGATGGATCTGGTGGCTTAGTGGACTAATGCATCCACTATAGGGGTCTGTGTTCAACCTCATGGTCACAGGTTCAAATCCCAGTAGGTTCACTCAGTCTTTCATCCTTCCGAGGTCAATAAAATGAGTACCATTGAGTTGGGTATCAATAAATATCTGTTATTCAGAGCCAAGATACCCTTGGGTGAATGTGCAGTTTACAAATACACATGTTATGTTATGAACATGCCAGGAAACATCTGCTGTCACTGTCCTCATTTTGACTTCGCAATGTTTACTTTGACCATTTGTGGACTGTCAATGCGGCCTATCCTTCCTAAGGACATTGTGGTCATTCTCCTGACTAGATCACTCCTCTCCTCAACATGTCCCATAAAATGTTCCCCACATGGACTCTGTCTGGACATCCACTAGCTCTAAACATCCTTTGGAGTTGTCCAATGAACTTTTCCTGTGTGCCCCTTCAACATTTGCATATGTAAATAAGTGCACTTAGAACTACCTGTGTGTTAGATGTCTGTAGGAGTCAGGACCAGGTTGACCATTGACCATTCTGGGAGGCAAATACACCAACAACTAATTGCAAAATGGACATGCGTTTTGTGGAGTCAGGGACAATGGTAGGCAGTGAGATGTCTTCAACATCTACATGGCCCCCCTCGCAGCCATCGTCCGACAACACTGCCTCAACATCGTATCCTATGCCGACGACACCCAGCTCATCCTCTCCCTCACCAAAGACCCCACCACTGCCAAACTCAACTTCCAGAAAGGAATGCAAGACGTCGCAGTCTGGATGACCAACAGCTGCCTGAAGCTCAACGCCGAGAAGACAGAAGTCCTCGTCCTTGGTACCACCCATTCTGCATGGGACAGCACCTGGTGGCCAACCGCCCTTGGAAGCCCACCTACCCCCTCAGACCAAGCCAAGAACCTCGGCATCGTACTCGACTCATCACTCACCATGAACCGACAGGTCAACGCCGTCACCTCCAGCTGCTTCAACACCCTCCGCATGACCTTCAAGTGGATCCCCCCTGAGTCAAGGAAGACAGTCACCCACGCACTCATCACCAGCAGACTGGACTATGGAAACGCACTCTACGCCGGCATCAACAAGTCCCTACTCCGCAAACTCCAAACAATACAGAACACCGCCGCCAGACTCGTCCTCGGCATCCCCCGACACGAACACATAAGCCAACACCTACAAAGTCTCCACTGGCTCCCTGTGGAGAAAAGAATCACTTTCAAAATCCTCACTCACGCCTACAAATGCCTACACAACAACGGACCCAAATACCTCAACAGAATCAACTTCCACGTACCCAAAAGAAACCTCCGATCTTCCAACCTCGCACTGGCCGAAACCCCGCGCATCCACAGAGCCAGAGCAGGCGGAAGATCCTTCTCTCACATTGCAGCCAAGACCTGGAATGAGCTACCGGCAGACATCAGACGCGCCCCCTCCCTGAACACCTTCAGGAAGACCCTCAAGACCTGGCTCTTCGGCTAAACAGATCTGTGGACCCCCCCGCCCCTCAGCACCTTGAGACCCTCACTGGTGAGTAGCGCGCTTACAATTCCCTGATTGATTGATTGATTGAGAGTGTAACATATTTTGTAATCACTATTTGTGTGATGACTAGCAAGTGCTTACTCAAGCTTGCAAGCCTGAAGTTCTACTGATATCATGAAGGCAATGTTAATGGTGATTTAAGCCATCCCACAAGTGCCACGTCCACCCATGGTAACTAGCAATCATACAACATTGGGCTGACAAATAAACGCTGCAAGTGTGAGTGGGTACAGGGCAGCAATCAGTGTGTGTAAATTCAATTAACTACTAATTCGCCAAATGCTTTTGACCACAACATCCCTCCAGGGCATGTTGTATGACACACACACACACACAGACATTGTATGTCGACACATTATTTGCACTGTTAACAATTTCCATCATGATACCCATGTCCACTGCTCAACTATGTCTGATAGGTAGATGATATAAAGTCATGGCCAGCCTGACAGATCCCTGTCCATAGGGAAGACTCCTATTCACACATGTTGCCAAACACTGCTAGCAAAGACATACCTTACCTGAGCACGCACACTAACTTATACTCCCACACAGTAAATCATGACGTAGACCTGCAGGTAGCAAACAATGACATTTAATGTCAATAGAAACTATTAAATATTTTTTAAACTACCTTCTCTATACTAACTAACTAGTCTAACCTAACCTACACTATCTTATCCTACATATTATCTAAAACTACCTTAACTTAACCTACCTTACTCTACACATTTAGTACAACATGATAAACATCAGCCCCCACCCCATTAAGACACGTCTTCACACAAGGACAACAGAAACTACACCTACACCTACACAGCAACTACCTACACATAGAATCCTAAACAATCATATATTTTTTTTGAAATATTATACTTTTTTGTTTTTTTTAAATTTTTGATACATAAGAAATACATCAGCCCCACGCCAAAATACACAGCGAACCCCTAACCACTAAAAACCCCTAATAGCACCTCTTCCTATACTATCACTATGACTACACTGACCTAAACTAAGCTATAAAACCATTATGTACAAATTAAAAGAAAATGAACAGAGGGAAGATTACAAAGGGTCCCTGTGGGTATGGTCTTCTGGGTCTAGCCACTGCCTGCTTAATCTCCTGTAGCATTCTCAAGGCCTGGTCCATCTTATTCTCCAACACCGCCACACGTAACATTTGGTCAGAAATGTCCTTTATAATGTCTATTTCAAACAAGCTAGGCCCTCCTGTGGCCTGAGATGTGGGTCCAGGTGGTAGGGATGGCTAGCTGGTGGAGGTACTGGGTACGGGTGGCTGGGAGGTACCTGCCATGGCTTACACTGCTTAGCTAACCTCTGATTGTCCTTTCCTGGCAGAGCCCCCTTGTCGATGGTTGATTGTCCCAGCGGAAAGCTTGTACACTTGCCCTGTTCCTTCTCCTCCTCGTACTTCCTCTTCATGGCGCTGTGTGCCTTGGCAACATGTCGGAGGTGGAGGTAGCGGTCCTTGCACTTGTGTTGCCTCAGCTACTCTGGGGTCATGTTGTCCGTTGAAGCAATGAGGATAACTGTCAGTCAATGGGTGACGAGCAACAGATATCAACATCATGAAACAGCATGATTTACACAAAAAGTAAGGTAGCAGCCCCATCAGCCTAAATTCATAGTGCAGCTTAGAGTGAGCATAAACATACCTATTATCTCTCAAATCAGATGTCCTCAGCCCTAATTAGAAAGGCAGGCCGATTGTTGCACGATGCAATTGCAACTCCATAGGCACATCTAGGTATGACTATGTCAGTACTGAGTATGCTTGGGAACAATGCTCTTTGGTACCCACTGAATAGTACACGTCACATTCACTGTATTTTAGAGTGACTTCTACATCTGCAATGGCCTTTATTCCGTAGGCATTTGCCACAGTAAGATGTGCAATGTCTTGAAAGTACATGTATTGTCTCACAACGTAGTGTAAATGATATGGAAAGGACCCACATCAGGACACATTGATACCTATACAGAAAACCTGGCAGGCATGACATGCAACAATGGTTCCAGGATAAGTACCTCACATCATTCAGAGGCATATGAATCCTCTCATATTTGCCTTGTAGTGAGTCCATGGTGGACCATGCCACCGCTCATTACGTGCTCCCAATATCATAGCATGTGCAACTGACATGCATTCTATATTCTTCACAACCCCATTCATTTTCAGCTGTGTATCCACAGCCACATATATTTGCATAGTCTGCCACTGGGATCATGGCTTCCCTGTCAAGCCACTACCATGTGGTACATCCCATATTGGCAATGTGTTCTCCTTGACAGTAGTCAGAGGCTGATAGACATGCAACATGTAACCTCAACACCTCATGACCTATTTATCGCCTTCCAATTGTGATAGGGATGCACATTGAATCTGGAAATTCACACAGCATCTGACATCACACTCAACTCTTGCACTACACAATTAGCATTGATGAAAGCACTCTCAGTGAAGTTTGGGTCCTTTAAGTTCTTCACCTCACCATGCGTGTATCATGGGGGTTCAGCTACAAGATACAGCATGTAAATCACATCAGTAAACATAGAACACATATTTGATATGCAACTGAAGCACAGCACATATGCATGGCTATTGGCTATGTAACCCTTCAGGTAGTAAGTGATCAAATGACTCAGTTGACATGCCTGAATGATACACATCGGTAAGGCTGGTTAAAGTGAACATACATATGAAGAACCAAAACATGTACCTGTTGGCCAATTTGCAGAACCAGGTCATGAACCTCATCACTACCAAATTTCACTATGGTAGCTGACTTTGATAATGCTCTGTGCCTACATAATTCACATACCATACTCACTAAGGTGTTGCAATACAGAGGTCCTCTTAAATGCTGACACCAGGAAATGAGTACACTATGTACATCTCACTTCATGCATACTTGTTCCATAACTTAGGTGAGTACTGTACCTGTCAGTGCTGCTGAGTGCATGATATTGTTCACATATGTTCAATGCTTCCCTAAGTTTAAAATTACATAAATTAGCTGTAACACGTATGGTATAGGTTGAGATGTGTCTCATTCAGACTAGCATACCCCTGGATACAGTGCCATGTGAGTGGGCTCCCATCTGATATACATTGGGCCTCTCAAACTAGAGGCATCTACTATGTGAGTCTGATATGTACGGACAGCTCTAGTGTATCTGGCCTCAAAAACACCTACATGAGGCCATGCAAAGATAACATGTGGGATTTGCTATGCAGTGAGAGGTATGTGGTCTGTCATGCCAGTTCTAAAAACAGCGTAGCCATAGTGAACATCAAGGAAGTATACCTATTACATAAGAAATGCTGTTCAAGACAAGTGTTGCCACATTCAGGGGTTAGCTAAGCAGGGTAAGCCATGGCAGGCCTCCTTAATGCTTTACAACTCAGGGGAGGTATGCCAAGGGGGATCATTGGCACATCAATATGGGGCTTATTTACAAGGCCCTTGCAGGGCCGGTGCATCCTTTTTGAGATTGTAAGAAATTACATTCCAGCAGTGCAAAGGCCTTGTAAATGAGCCCCTTTATGTGTAACATATGTTTTGTATTGGCCCATCACAACTGTACCTGACAAATGCCTGTTGTGAAATAAACAGCTCTGGAGCAGAGCTGCATGACCTGATCTGTCATCATATGATTAGTCGGGATGGGCTATGTGCATGTACATCAGCTCAATTCTTCCTTAGAACTCATTTGTATCACTTACAGGAACACAAATACTTGTCTGGCCCGCTCAGTGTCACAGATATCCCTGGTGCACAGATCATGCTAGCATTATAGTCACAGCATTTCTACCTTTTGCAGGGGGGCATGCCAAAATTGAGACACAAGTCAAGTGAACCATACTTGATGTTACCACACATCATCAATGGGTACATGAGTCACATAGGAAGGCAGATAAAATCATGGATACTTACCAGTTGCTCCACCAACTTCTATGCCCACATAATCCAGGAGGTCTGACACCCTGCTGACCACATCGGACCAGCAATGTTTAAGTTGGTGGATGCCGCGGTCCACTCCGCACATCCTCAGCATCTGTTGGCATATGGACTCCCACCGTGGTTTTCTGACCTTCATGGTGTAGCCCTGTATGGCACGACCCCACTGGCTAGCATGGCAGACTGGTAATGTGTCACCAGCCGCAGGACACTCCCAAACTCCTCCTCATTCATGGGGTGACAACAACTCTTCCCCTGCATGATCCCACCCAAAATAATTACACCCAAACACAACAAAACCCCCCAAAACCCTACTAGCCCTGTAACAGATATACCCCAAAAGACAAACATGCAACACCACACAGAACAATACACAACAATATATGGCAAATATGCACAAAAAGGACTTGAGGGACATGACTGGGACATCAGATACAACACACCAGCTCCAGCAACACCAACACCACTCTCCAGCATAAGCAAAACACCACCACTCCCAAGCTCAGGCAGTAGAACTGTGACTTAAAGTTTGCAGCATGCAGGATCCATTACATCACTTCCTTTATCCAATACTTCACTTCCTGGGCGGATGTATAACATTTTCAGCCGATGCGTAGTTTTTTTTACGCTACCAGTCAATGCATTGATTTCACAAAAGACCTGACAAGGGGCAATGCAGTTTTTAGCATGGATCTTATTTATCTGACGTGGTGGCTGAAAAATATCATGCTTAATGGTGTTGCATCATTTATTTTTTAGACGCAATAGTTGTTTATTTTTGGTGTATTGGGATGTGCAATGCATGTAATAATGTACAGGGATTGTAGTGTTGAGTGTGAATAGTGGAGTTGACCTGTTTACAGTCTTTGAATTTTTTTTAATATGTGTGTTTTTCAGTGAACATATGTGTGGGTTCATCCTGTTCAGGGATCATACTATGCATAGTGCCCAAACAGTGTGGTAGCAAAATGGCGCACCTTACCAGAGTTGCCCTGTGTGATAAATTATTCATAGCACCCATTGACATTGTATTAGCTTCCCCTAGGGTTGCAAGAGACTACTACAGCCATATACACATCAGTCTAGACCGTGCCCAGCCCGATCTGCCAGACCAGGTCCTGCCTGAACCAGAACAAATGCAACCTAGTACTGGTGTTGTCCTCGTTAGGTCTCTTCAGCTAAGTAGAGCTTGGTTTCTGAGACACAGTGAGCACAGGACCCACATCTGGGCAAAACAACAAGGAGATGGATTTAATGCGCAAATTAATCTCAGACACTGGCAGTCGCTTGGGCCACATGCCAATCCATTGTTTTTCACACACCATGCCACCTTGGTTTGGACCCAGCCATATACAAATCAGTCTTCACCCTGCTCCTTATTGAAACAGTTTAGCCAAAATGACAGGCCAGGTAAACATCTGTTATTTAGAGCTAAGATACCCTTGTGTGAACGTACGCTTTTCAAATACACATGTTATGTTACTTCAGTTTGGATCCTTCTCCTCATGGAAACAGTCAAGCCTGAAATGACAGGTAAGGTCCTCCATGAACTGGAACACAAGCAACCTAGGACCGGTTTCACCCTAGTTAGGGCTCTTCAGCCAGTTACAGCTTGGTTTCAGTGGCACAGTGAGCCTAGGCCCCATGTCTGGGCAAACTCGGCACACATAGGGCGTCAAACTCAAAAACAACCAGGTGATGGATGGAATGCTCAAATTAATCTCAGCCACTGCAATCATTCGGGTCGCATACCAATCTATTGTTTTTTGCCCACCATGCCACCTCAGTTTGGACCCAGCCATGTGCAATCAGTCTTGACCCTGCTCCTCATGGGAATAGTCTAGCCCGAACTGGTAGGCCAGGTCCTCCCTGACCCGGAAGAAAAGCAACCTAGGACCTGTCTCGCTCTAGTTAGGGCTCTTCAGCCAGGTATAGCTTGGTTCTAGTGGCACAGTGAGCCCGGGACTCACATCTGTGCTTACCCGGGGCACTTAACATCAAATGAAAAAACAACAAGGCGATGGATGGAATGCTCTAATTAATCTGAGCCACTGGCAATCACTCGGGCTGAATCCCAATCCCTCATTTTTTATCCACCATGCTACCTCAGTTTGAACCCAACCATATGCAAATCGGTCTTGATCCTGCTCCTCATAGGAGCAGTCAAGCCCGAAAAGCTAGGTCAGGTCCTCCATGAACAAGAATTCAAGCAACCTAGCATCGGTTTTATCATATTTAGGGCTCTCAACTTCAGCAAGGGCTGGTTCCAGTGGCCCAGTGAGTCCAAGACCCACGCCTGGGCATACCCATCGCACTTAGGGCATCAAATGCAAAACAGCAAGGTGATGGATGGAATGCTCAAATTAATCTAAACCACTGCAATCGCTCAGGCCACATAACAATCCATTGTTTTTCACCCACCATACCACCTCAGTTTGGACCCAGCTTATGCAAATCAGTCTTGACTCTGCTCCCCATGGGCACAGGCCACCCCGAACTACCAGGCCAGGTCCTCCCTGAACCTGAATACAAGCAAGTTAGCCCAATTAGGGCTCTTCAGCCAGGTATAGCTTGGTTCCAGTGGCACAGTGAGCTCGGGACTCACTCCTGGGTAAACCTGGTGCTCTTAGGGCATCAATTGCAAAAACAACAAGATTATTGATGGAATGCTTGAATTAATCTCAGACACTGGCAATCGCTCGGGCCGTATCCCAATCCATTGTTTTTTCACCCACCATGCCACCTTAATTTAGACCCAGCCATATACAAATCAGTTTTGATCCTGTTCCTCATGGGAGCAGTCCAGCCTGAAATGCCAGTCCAGGTTAACTTCTGTTACTCAGCGCCAAGATACCCTTGGGTGAAGGTACGCTTTATAAATACACGTGATGTTATGTTACCTCAGTTTAGACCCAGCCATTTGCAAATCAGTCTTGATCCTGCTCCTCATGGGAACAGTGCAGCCCGAAATGCCAGGCCAGGTCCTCCCTGAAATGGAATACAAGCAGCCTAAGTCTGGTTTCAACCAAGTTATGTATAGTTTTGTTTTAAAGGCACAATGATCCCAGGACCCACTTCTGGGCGTACCCGGTATACTTAGGGCGTCAAATGCAAAAGCAACAAAGTGATGGATGGAATGCTCAAATTAATCTCAGTCACTGCAATTGCTCGGACCACATACTAGGGGTGGGCGGTAAACTCTGCTTTGCTAGTGGAGTTTGCGGAGTTTTGCCTCTCCGCACTCCGCTTGGAGTGTGAAGTTAAGCCTACTGCCAGCGGAGCACTTGCGAGTCTCCGCTCATCCCTACTGTAAACTAGAAAATAGACTGGACTCACCCATCTCTGCCTGTGTGGGGAGGAGCCCTCACGCCCTGCCAGTGCCCCCTGTGTGCTTCTCCAGTGGTCCATGCTGGAAGTGCACCATTTTGGATCCTTCCTCATTTGGCACAAGTCAGCAGCAACGGGAGCGGCGTCTGTCCTGGGAGACAGTAGAGAGCAAGAGCAGCAGGGCCTGTGAGGTGAGTGGCAGTGGGGGATGGGAGTGGTAACAAGCCTCTTGGGGTGGTGCTGTTAGAGCCTCTAAGGGGTGGGCGGGACCCGCTGTGAGCCCCAGTGCTCTCCCTGGCTGTTGGCCCGGGGTAGGGCTGGGAACCTGGGGCAGTGGAGGACCTGTAGGTCACCTTGGAGTGTGCTTCTTTCTGCCCACTACCCCACCCCTGGTGCTGTAAGTTGTCTCTTGGTGTGCCCCCTCCATCCATCACCACCCATACATCACCCCCCACCAATCACACAAGTATCCTCTGGACTCTGAATTGTATGCCACTCCAGGGAGGGTGAACCTTCAGAGTCCCTGGACTCAAGACTGAGGCTCCTAAAAGTAAAACTAGTTACCCAATAAGTGCAGATCCTGTCAGATGGCTAATTGCCATAAACAGGATTTGTCTGGAGTACACCAGTATATGCAATCTGAGCTTTACATTTAATTAGACTCAGAACTCCGCACAATTCCACAGAGCTCCGTGAGTGGGCAGAGTTTTTTGAGAACTCTGAGGAACTCCGCGGAGTAAAACTCTGCGAGCTCTGCCCAGATCTACCACATACAAATGCATTGTTTTTTCCCACCATGCTACCTCAGTTTAGACCTAGCCATATGCAAACCTGTCTATGGCTCTCCCTGTTATAAAAGAGATGAAAAATGCATCAGAATAAAACACCTACAAACGTGTTTCTAATTCTTCCTATAACGAATATACCAATTAGTGTGTTAATACCTTTATAAATTTCCTCTTCTGGCTTAGGGTAGAAATAACAAAGATCAACTGGTAGTACCACATATCTATGGGGTGAGAGAGGAAAGACTGGTGTGTAGGAATCAATGTAACTGGCGTACTTTCTGAGTTATTAAGTACATCACAATGGCATATCTCTTGCATTTGTTATGCCTTCACAACTCAGGCTTACACTACATGCCTAAAAAGTAGATCATATAGAGAAAACAATAAATAATACAGATTCAGTGCATTACTTGATGCGCCTAATTTACAGCCATCAGGAAAGGCAAAAAACGCACAAAAAGAAAAAAGGTTCAGCCTCAAGATCCAGGAGGATACGCTTAGATTTCCATGTGGTAATATGCACAAACGCAGTCTTTAAGGATCAGAAATAATGTTTGTATATTTCTGTTGCTTACAGATAAGAAAACGTCAAGTTTCCTTCCGGACCCGCAACAGTGATGTAGTAGCAGTTGAAGTCAGATAAGTATTGTTTCTTAAACAGTCTTTGATCATGTATACAAAGCGCACGAGCTCATTACCTAGACAAAGCCAGAGGTGACTTTGATGCTTTGTTTGTTTTATCTTTTCTTTCCAGGAGTGTTAGCGAAGATTTTCCCGGATTGAGAATTCACTCAGAGGAAGTGGCCACCAAAGCACCAAGAAGGAATTCAGCCTGAAGGGAGGAGCTGACGGAGGACGCTGTGATCCATGAGGGAAAACTTGGAATTCAAGGTAAGTGACGCAATGGCAGGAAGCTGCACACCATAATGACTATAACGGCAAGCAACTTCCTGCCAGATAGCATACGCTTTATCCACTGCCTGCTCCATCCCCCCTGCACGTGGGAGATGGCTCAGGAAGCAGGCAGGCCTGACACAACCCAGGACCAGTTTTGCCCAAGCTAGGGCTCTTCAGCCCGGTATAGCTTGGATCCAGTGGCACAGTGAACCTGGAAACCACATCTTGTCATACCCAATGCACTTAGAGCATCAAATGCAAAAACAACAAAGTGATGGATGGAATGCTCAAATTAATCTCAGCCACTGGCAATCGCCTCGGCCGAATCCCGATCCATCGTTTTTCACCCACCATGCCACCTCAGCTTGGACCCAACCATATGCAAGTCAGTCTTGACCCTGCTCTTCATGAGAACAGTCCAGCCTGAAATGCCAGGCCAGGTCCTCCCTGAACCAAAACACAAGCAACCAAGGACTTGTTTCACCCTAGTTAGGGTTCTTCAGCCAGGTATAGCTTGGTTCCAGTGGCAGAGTGAGCCCAGGACCCACATCCAGGCATACCCAGTGAACTTACAACATCAAATGCAAAAACATCAAGGCGATGGATGGTATGCTCTAATTAATCTCAGTCACTGGCAATCACTCAAGCTGTATCCCAATCCATCAATTTTTGCCCACCATGCCGCCTCAGTTTGGACTGGCTGTATACAAATCAGTCTCGACCCTGCTCCGCATGAGAACAGTCCTGTCCAAACTCAGATGAGCATACATTTGGACATTGGACACCATTTTAAGACCCATCATGATTTTTAAGAATTCAAAGGAACAGCAGGGATATCAATATAAAGTAGGGTGCAAAGAGAAATTGTAACTGATTTTAGGGTGCTGATACATTTTACCCAATTTCCTAGACTGGTCTACCACACAAATTAGTGCTGATGGCTGGGCCAAATACCACCCCAGCAAACACATCAGTTGACTGAAACAGACCAGACTGTTTACCAAGGCAATTGTGATTGTGTTTTGTACTCATGAAAGTGTGTCAAGAATAATATATTTCCAGAGTGGCTGCTGTAGTTTGTGTGCCCACATCTAAGGAATTAATGATGCTAGGCTTCCTGTGGAAGTGTCAAAAGCCTTTCCACCTTTGCTTCCAACACTGAACCCACAACATTCAATGACTGTCTAACTCTCATTATCTGCCTGTAATTGTAGTATACATCCTTTTAACAGGTACCATATTCCTCAACCCCCCCACTGTTGTTATATGTCTCAGCTGCATGCTGGCAATCCATCCCATGCTCTGTCGTTGTCATGGATTGCAATGATAGTTCCTTTGAACCTCTGATCTCCTTGACTACCACTCTATTATTTGTGTCACCAGCCTACCTCCAACAGTCTTCGAAGGAGTGTGTTTTCCCTCCCTTCTGCAGTGCATTTTTGCCTTGGGTCATCTTAGCTCTAGGACTACGGTCAGATCACATCCAGTAAACAACTGTTTCCAGTCAACATCTGAGACATACTGAACACATTCATTTTTAGAAGTTTTCAGAAATCTTGCATGGCTGTTAATGTCAAGGTCTAGCATGCCAATAATGAAGATCTGTAAAACAGAGGCACGAGAGCAAAAAACACCATAGAAGAGCCTTCTCGGGTCAGGCCCCAGGAAGACAGGCTGCTCCCTGCTGGGGAGGAATCTCCAATCCTTGGCGGATGCTACCCCCCTCCTCAACAGGCTGCAGGTCAAGACCCTCCTGTGGGTCTTGTCCCAGTTCCTTCCCATTATCCAACTCTTCCTCCTCATCATATGTGGGGGTCTGGTCGGCCTCTGCCCATGGCCTCAAGGCTTTTGGAGCTCTGCCTTTTTAGTGCTCTTCTTAGCAGGCAACCCCCTCAATGGACTAAATTCCTTGAGGTAGGCCATGGTGTGGCTCTCCAGTTTGGCCCGCTCAAACTCCATCTTCGCAGGTGAGGTCACAGACAGTCAGGTAAAGTAAGAACACATTTGAAAAAAGCAAAAAGGCCAATCAGGGAGGAATTGGTCTTGTTTTATTGGATGGAAGTGTACATCAAATCACTGTATGGCACTGCATTAACACAAGTCCTAACCTCACGCTGATCACCTATGTTAGAAATTGGGTTGTTGATTTTCTGGGAGGGTGAGCCCTGGTCAAGCAGCAACCAGAATGCTAGTCAGGATAAGGCACAAGCAGACCCTAAATTAACCTGTGCTCACCCTCTGGTAGCTTGGCACAGAACAGTCAGTTCCAATAAGTTGAACTTGAGATATTGAATTTCGAAGTTTTCAGGTAAAAATAGCACCTAGGAAAAGGGTGGGAGCCAAAACACAACACTGGGTGCGCACTTATCAATGGAAATGATATGGGTTAGTTTTCTTTTTACTCTGCATCGAACCCTGGCAAAATTCTCCTCAAGTAGCCGCATAATGATGTCTAGCAAATTGCAGTGAATCCACTTCCCAGATAGAACCTCCCAAAGTTTCTACCTGGGAACCAGGTCGAAAGCTGAAGCATGGAGATCGATAAAAGCTACAAATGTGTTCCCCCTCCAACATGTACAGTCTTCCACTTAACCAAAAAGAAGAGGAAGACCTGTTCGATCAAACTGGTCTTGGATCTGAAACCTACCTGGAGATTGGATAGAATATTTCATTGATCTAATCCAAACGTCTCTCCAGGACTTGTTTGCAAGAGACCTTTTGCAAGTTGTCCAAGAGGCTAATTGGGCAGTTGTTAGACGGGAGACTTGGGCTTCCCTTCTTAAAATTTTTAACAATCTCCACCCTTTTCCAAGTAACGGGTATCGCTGTCCCTGCATCTTTTGCATTGAAGACAGTATTATTATTATAGGGGATCCATGTATTGGGGTCAGACCTAAAAATGTCAGCTGGGATTTTATCTAAACCAAGAGCCTTCTCTTGCTTCAATGACACTACAGTTGAAGCAGTCTCTGCTTAAGTAAAAACTACGGGAGAGGGGAGTGATGTAGATACATGTGCCTCTCCCAATGCTTGTAAAGGCCAAATCAATTTCACTTGAAGAGGAGTAAAGATTCCCAAAAAGGGCGAACCAGTCACAGGACAGAATAAATGTCTCCACTGGTTTCCCTAGATTCACGCCATTTTGGCTTACTAGGCGCCAGAATTTCTTCAGATCATTGTTTGAAGAGTCGTCTAGAAGGTCATCCCATTTGTTGCCTCCCAGGTAACATTAGCTTGCCTTACTTTATGCCGATATTGTGCTCTGTATGCCCTTATTTCTTGCTCCATTTTTAATTGCGCTATGAAGGTTCCTCTTTGCCACTCTGCAGTGCGGTGTAAACCACCCATTCGTAGTGGCCTTCGCAGTAGTCTGTGTAACCAATTTCTGAAAGAAGTCAAGATGATGTAGTCGATAAAACTTACATACAACCCTCTTCTAAATGTTGGGACAGGAATAACATTTGATATTGAGTGACCATTACAAGCTCACAATCCATGGACAAAGGTGAAATCTACCACTTGAAGAGCAGCCTTTGTAAGGTTTCTCTTCAATGGAGATGGTAATTCAGGGATTCCCTACACTAGGGGGTCGATTCCGATCTCGGCCGGTAGGGCACCGAATCGGATTCGGCTTAACCGGATCCGATTCGGAGCCCTATTTCCCAACCGAGTCGTACGTGCGTTCGGGCGAGCGAGTACGATGCGTGCGCTCGCGAAATCGCCGACCGACTCGTTCGCAGAACCCGACCGCTCCGACCGACTCGTTCGCAGAACCCGACCACTCCGACGACTCGCTCGGACACGACTCGCACCGCGCAATGGAGACGTTCCCCGGCCGGGTAAGTACAATGCGCGCCTCGAGCAGTCCGACCGACTCGCGCAGATCGGCTCCAAAGAGCAGTCGGAGCCGCACTTTGGGGGTCCGTGTCGGACCCCCCTGCATGCATAGCCGCGCGAGTCGCACACATGGGGGACCCATGGATCCCCCCTACCTGTGCGTGTACGGCGCGAATCGCTTTGCCGCGAACCCGCTGTAGGGGGCACCCTTGTTTGCCTCGCACCCATTGAGTCAATGGGAGCCCGCGTACGCGTTGTACGACCGGCTCCCATTGACTTCAATGGGAGTCCGACCGAATCGAGTCCGGTAGCATACGGACGCATCGTACTCGTTCGGTCGGGCTGCCAGGGTCCGATTCGGTCGGAAATCTCTCCGGGTCCGGCTCGGTCGGAGAGATTTCTGTCCCAGATCGGAATCGGCCCCTAGGTCTTTTTCTTGGCACAAATCCTAAGTTATGCCATTTGGTTAATAAGTGAGGTTTAAGTCATCTACAACAAGGACATGATGGGTCATAGAATGCCAAGTCAAGATCTCAGCCAACAGTTGAAGAGAAGGAGATTTTTGACAATTATGAAAGCAGCTACGGTCCGTGCAGGTAACAGCGGTGGGGGAGTGGGGCCACGTGGGGTGGGATTTTGAGAGACAATGCAGAGGGAAAATTAATTATTTATTTAATTTTCCCTCGGCATCATCCCTCGAAAACCCCCCCACGCGGCCCCACCGCACCACTGCTGTTACCTGCACGGACCGCGGCTGTATGAAAGATCCAATTGCTTATGTTGATAGGTAAGAGGGCGATATCTTTTGAAAGGTAAAAAGATAACCCTTGAATGCCTGGCGATCCTGTTTGGCATTCTACTAGAGGGTAGGAAAGTCTAGTATTCACCCAGGCATGCAACCCACCCGATGGATGCCAAGCTGGAGGCCTAATTGCAGGGATGCAGAAACTCTTGAAACCACTTTTGAATACATGCTCACTCGCCCAGGTTTTCTGGAAAAGACAAAGTTCATGATTGGTAACTAATTGGTCATCTAGCTTTGATTTGATCTCAGCAATATTCCAACTGACAATAGCTGCGGAGATGGACAGCAGACACACAGAAGGAGTGCAGCTGTGAGGTGGGACCAATGACCGCTGGGCAAGAGTCACAAGTTGGGCAATGCCATCGACAACCGACTGGGCTGCGACAAGGGGTAATCGCACAACATCGGCCATGGATTTAGAAGCATAATCAGGAGTCAGCCTAGGTGCCATCAGTGGCCAAACTCCAGTGAGGTGCATAGAACAGTTTAGGGAAGCTAACTTTGAGAGCCCCAGTAATGAAGTATCAGCTCCAAGAACATGGATGAGGTAACTATAGGGCTGTGATCAGCGTGCAGTCAATCGACTCGATAAAGGCTGAAGGGTCTGGAAGGAGACTAGTACTATCACTTCTAGGAATCAATGTTCTGGTTAGATTGGTGAGAGGCACAAACCTTGGCTGGAGGTGGCGATAAAAAAAGCCTATTGGGAGGAGGGAAATCTCAGATCAAAATCCACTGGAAGGGTGAATTTGGCCAATAACGTCAGTTTAATAGCAGGAGACGTGACGTTAACATTCATACAGTTGTTCAAGAAACTCTTTGCCAAGGGGCCAACCCAACCCACCCTATGGACCATCAAAATATCAGGGACCACTGAATTTGGGAAATAAGCGCTGGTGTGCAGTCAATGTAGAACCTTGTTCTTAAGCTGAGCAGGGTACTGTTTTGTGTGACAAACGGGGCACATTTGATAATATAACCACATATAGACATGCCTTAGGGGATAGGATGATGGAGTGGGGGTTAGATTCATAGGTAGATTTGCAGCCTGCTGCCTCAACAGCTCCTTCCCCAATGCCTCCTCTAGACCCACCCAAACGAACCTGTTAATTTCCAGTCAACTTTGGGTAGGCTCAAGCAGTTGGTTGATTGGTCGCCCTGTCCGATGAACAAGTTTGCATCAAACCAGTGTTGCCCTCCTGCAAGGTGGAAACAAATTAGGGGGCTGTGCTAGTGAAGCCAAGTTTAGCTTACATATTTCCTCTCAATTGCACCCAAACATTTATAGATTGGCTTTAATTTTTTAATTTTGCCTCCATAGTGCCAATGACTTTGTTACACAAATCCCTCATTATGTCAGTTAGAATGACTCCATAATGACCAGTGCAATCTCTGTTGGAGCTGCAGAGGGTTAAACTTGATCACTTAGATTTAGTGCACACGTCTGTGATCTTTTTTTTCACTGCCTGCTGTTGACTGAAGGACAGAGCAATTTGGTCTAAGGCCCTGGGTCCAAAAGCGCTGGAGATGGAGAACTGACAAAGAAATGGAGGGACCTGCCCCCAAAGAATTAGTGGAGACTGTGCTTCCCATCTGAGGGTCTACTGCAACAGAGTGAACAGGATGCATGGGAGAACCTGTGGTGAGAGATAAACGATGCTCAGCAAGTTCAATTCCTTGTTTAAGACACTTACTGCACACCTGAGAAATCCATCCAAAGAGGTACCAGGCTGCTGTTTGGACAGGTTTGCAGTTGGCTTGCACTTTTCCATTCTAGGTGTTCTGAGAGAGATCTAGAGATATGCGCTCTGACAATACCTTATTGGAATACAGATGGTCAGTGTTTGGTGTAAGTCCAGATGAAAGAAGAATGGCCCAGCCATGCCTCTTCCGGGCAATGATGGGCCGGTTCTTAGCCCGGGCAAGTGCCTTGGCATGCCCCATGTACTTCCTGCACAATGGGTCGTGCAGCACTTTAAACAGTTATAAGGAGACAAGGGGCAGCAGGGTATACGGCAACTGCACTACCTAGGCTAGTCACTTTAGGTATTTTCAGCTTGTTATTGCCCACCTCAAATGGCCAGCTGCCACATGACCACAAATAAATTCAAGAAAATGGCTGATGAGAGGCAACACATAAGATCAACAAGACAATAGTGCACAAAAAGCAAAATTCGTTCTGTAGACATAGTGAGTTTTGTTGCAAATCTTGTATTCTCCAAAAGTCCTTGCACATATGCAGAAAACAGCCAATGCGTTTCACCCTACACAAGGGCTTCTTCAGGGCTGTGAATTTCATACAATATAGAGAATATTTAGCAACCATTATGTGATAAAATGTTAAATTATAATAAAAAAGACAAGTGCGTTAGGAAAAAGGGAAAGAATTTTGAATTTGGACAGTAGAGAGTCCAACAGAGAAGCATGGTGCAAAAAAATCATGGTGAAAAAGGAATTAGCCATGCTGGATGTGAAAAAAGATCAAAGAGTAGTGTGGTGAAAGAAGAGCAGTTAGAATAATGCTTGTGTCCTTAGTGCCAATGTAGGGTGAAAAATAGAGAAAGCTTGAAAATTGCTTACAAATATGTCCCAAAATAAAAGAAAAAACCCTGCGTGCTATAAAAAGTATTTAGATAGCAAGGTTCAAAAGCTGCTTCTTACCAACGGTAAGGTGACCAGAAAAATGGGTCAGTTTGTAAAATCCAGCAATTAGTTCGAGTACAACGCGTCCTCGTTAATGGACGTAGTCTTCACACATGAGGCCTAGATGTGAATAAAAAGAATTAAGGCCATCAATGAAAAGTTGCCACAAAAGCTATGATCAGTCAGAGAGACGGTAGTTCCCAATCTCAGATAGTGAGGAAGAAATAGGAGCAAACCCTCAAAGGTAAGGTTTAAAGGTGATAAAGTTTGAAAGCAGTGCTCCGCCTAAACCAAAATCACCCATGAAGTGGGTGAAGACGAGAATGAAGCATACCAAAAGCCAGTAATGGATATCCAAATTTTCAAGATCCAGTGATATCATACATAAAATCCAACGGTGAAGAACTGAGTGTTAAAGCAAATTCAGCCTCCAGTGTTGTCAGGAATGGTACCTAACAGGTGGAGTAAAAAGAAACTTGAAGTCATATAGTCCTTTACAAGTAAAAAAATACCCTAATCCTAGAGGAATGGTTTAGCGCTAACTAGAGACCTGCTGTGATCCAAATTGAGAGATTAAGAAGGAAGTACTCATGCCTTACAACAAGTGCCCCCTTAACCAGCTGAACGGACACTGATTTCAAAAGGTATCAAAAGAAAGAAAGGTAGACCCAGCGAGCCAGGGGGATTCCCAATTAAACCATTCCTCTAGGATTAGGGTATTTTTTACTTGTTATGGACTATATGACTTCAAGTTTCTTTTTACTCCACCTGTTAGGTACCATTCCTGACGACACTGGAGGCTGAATTTGCTTTAAGACTCAGTTCTTCACCGCTGGATTTTACGTATGATAACACTGGATCATGAAAATTAGGATATCCATTACTGGCTTTTGGTATGCTTCATTCTCGTCTTCACCCACTTCATGGGTGATTTTGGTTTAGGCGGACCGCTGATTTCAACCTTTATCACCTTTAAACCTTACCTTTGAGGGTTTGCTCCTATTTCTTCCTCACTATCTGAGATTGGGAACTACTGTCTCTCTGACTGACCATAGCTTTTGTGGCAACTTTTCTTTGATAGCCTTAATTCTTTTTATTCACATCTAGGCCTCATGTGTGAAGACTACATCCATTAACGAGGACGCGTTGTACTCAAACTAATTGCTGGATTTTACAAACTGACGCATTTTTCTGGTCACCTTACCGTTGGTAAGAAGCAGCTTTTGAACCTTGCTATCTAAATACTCTTTATAGCACGGAGGGATTTTTCTTTTATTTTGGGACAGATTTGTCAGCAATTTTCAAGCTTTCTCTATTTTTTCACCCTAAATTGGCACTAAGGACACAAGCTTTATTCTAACTGCTCTTCTTTCACCACACTACTCTTTGATCTTTTTTTCACATCCAGCATGGCTAATTCCTTTTTCACCATGACTTTTTTGCACTATGCTTCTCTGTTGGACTCTCTACTGTCCAAATTCAAATTTCTTTCCCTTTTTCCTAACGCACTTGTCTTTTTTATAATAATTTAACATTTTACCACATAATGGTTGCTAAATATTCTTTCTCTAAACTATATGAAATTCACAGCCCTGAAGAATCCCTTGTGTAGGGTGAAACGCGTTGGCTGTTTTCTGCATATGTGCAAGGACTTTTGGAGAATAAAAGATTTGCAACAAAACTCACTACGTCTACAGAACAAATTTTGCTTTTTGTGCACTATTGTCTTGTTGATCTTATGTGTTGCCTCTCATCAGCCGTTTTCCACAATTTAAATAGTGCCCACACGGTATCACTGTCAGCTCCCCAGTCTCCTGGCATGTGGCAGCCTGGATGATGGAGTCTAGCCTGCGGGCTATGCGTAGTATTGTCTGTTATTCATTGAGTCTGGGCTCTGGGCTATGGGATCCTGTGTAGTGGGTCCTGCAGAAATTTAAATAGCACACACTCAGCACTACTGTCAGCGCCCCCCACCTCCTGGTGTGTGGGAACCTGGACGATGGAGTCCAGGCTGAGGGCCATAAGTTTATGAGCAGCGGGCCCTGTGGCAATTTAAATAGCACCCGCATGGTGCAACTGTCAGCTCCCTCTGCCTCTTTGTATTGTATGTTATTTATGTGACAATTTTGGGGGTGGTTTCTGAGCAGACTAAATCCTCAGTTCAGTGTTTCTGATTGAACAGTGCCAGAATTTCAGGATTCATGATTCAACCACATCAAGTTCTTTGTCATAATAGAGCATAAGTATATCTCACCATTGCTTGCAAGACACAAACTTATAACTCCACTTCACAATACTCATCTAGCATTCCAAATTGGTTTTAGAGTGCTTCAACTTGCTGGTGTCAATTATTATTACATTTGGCATACTGTCAATATTACATAATGGAGTAGTCATTCTGTGTTTCTTAATCCTTAGGTCTCCCCTCATTCTGTTGGTCCTGATGAGACCCCATATTGTAAAGTGGATTGAAACATCGCCGACACATACAAACGAACCAGCTACTCGATTCGCTTGATTGATACAAGGGCTCGGCTTCATTTGATAATTTTTCGATGTGGTTGTTTGTCGTCTTTTTGGAAACATTTGAATTTATTTTGTGTGTAGTTTGTTTAAGTGAAACATCCTTTATTGTTTTTTCTGTACCATTGTTCACGTAGGACACTGTACACTTCCACTTGTTTTTTTAGAAAATACAATATTTTTCACCACAGTTTATGACTAATATTGCATCCTTGAACAGTATAATTGTGTTCTGCCATTGAGCTTGTTTTACATTTATTATCCGCACACATCCCTAATAATTATCATACAATCTCGCCCACTGCCTCCATTTCATGAGTGTCTTGCCTGGGCTTGATGAGAAAGGAGGAGGCTGCATCACATTTTGAAGTAGTGCCTTCGGAAAAACTCACTGTGGCCAGGCTACAAAGCGTATTTGACACACATTGCTAAGACCACAGTGCCTGCAACAAACATCTATCAGAATGGCTGCCAACACATTGATATCACATGATATCACATTGTGGGCCCACAAAGAATGCCTGGATACATCTGCATTATGCACATGGCAGGAGAAGTGTGAGCTGTGAAATGATATTTATTGGCTGCAGCATTTTCGGCATACTGTTCAATCCTGGCCAATGCTGCCTCTCACAGCATCCACATAGGGTGTCCAGCTTTTCCTGGATCCCCTGAGTCTTCCCTCTGCCTTGCAGATCCTATTACCTGCAATTGTTGTTGATGTTGAGTAGAATCAAAACACAGTAGGCATTTCAATGTCATATTGCAGGCAATCAGTAGTCTCCACTTCCTACTTTCCCTCAACATGTAGTGGGAGGTACAGTGACCGGCTGATCACTGTTCTATTGTTTCAGTATGTCAGCCTTTACCAGCTACTCCTAGAGGGATAGCTTCTACACTTACCCCACACCCATCCATCACAGGTGCAGTGGCATAACGAAAGTTGAGGGGGCCCCCCCCTGCAAGGTACAAGGAGGGTCCCCCGCTCCGGATTTAAACTTGAACTCTCAGGCCAGAGTACGGATCACTGACATAATATCGATTACCAAAATATCCCCATACACAAATATCGACACATAAATATCGATGTCAATAATATTGACATCCTAGCTTTATAATGTCAAGTATAAAAATATCGAAAAAATAATATTGGTGTAAAAAATATCTATGTACAAAATATCGTTTTTTTAATGTTAAATAAATTAAATATTAAAATTAACTTTAAAAAACTATTTAGATGTAATGTACATTTTAAAAATACATTTAATTTAAAAAATGTAAACATCAATATATAAAATGTAATATATAAATGTATATTTACTTTAAAACATTTAATAAACTAATAATGTTAATTTATTTTAAAATGTTATAAATATGTAAAAATGTACAAATAAATATACCTATAAGTTACAACAAATAATATGCTGCTAAAGTTTGCTAAATTTTGTCATATTTGCTGCTACTACAAATTTTGCACAAACCCAAAAGCTGCTATTGCATATTTGCACACTTCCATTATATACATGTATTTGTACATTTATTTACGTACAATGACATTGAATTATAACAAATTGCACAAACCGGCAAAACAAAGATGCGTAATATTGAATTTAAAACATTACACATATTTAGGAGACAATTCCGCAAATACACTTCTGATTTTTGCCAGCTCTATGCCATATACAAGAGTTAAAGTAGCAAACAATAAACCACCACAAAAAATGCACTAAAAGATCAAACTGACAGCATTCACGGGCGCGTGGATGTGTCAGTAAGTGGTACAATAAAGTTTAATTCAAAAAAGAAAAAGATAAAATACTTATTGTACAGAAAAATCACAAAATTAGAAAAACGAAACAAACAAAAAAATGCAATAAAAGAAAAAGAAAAAAATCAAACAAATATGTAACTTAAATAAGTGAAATTTAAATGTATCTTGTGAATAATGTGACATTTTGTACTGAGTGGGGAATTTTGTCTATGTCCATTAGGTCATGTGATAACATGCACTGTTTTAAAAAGCGTTTCAGTAAAACAACTCCTTGTGTGATCAAGGCAGGGGATCCTGCCAAAACGCGTCACGGCCCCAAGCAAAATAAAATAAAAATTCTTACATTATATGTTGGAGACTGCTGTGTCGTCATTCCGGTGCAGGAGCAGAAGTGCTTGATTTGTCTGTTATGTGAAGCCGCTTGCCAAGTACGGCCTCGACGACACGCCCTTGTTCAGGAGCCCTACGGAGACCTGGCACAGAAGTTGAAGTGGTGCATCGCACAACGTGGAGGGCCCCCCCCCAGAAAAGCATCAAGGCTGTGGAAATCGTGTGAATACAGGCAGAAGTGCTGCCGCGATTGGAGCATTGGAGGACGCCAGGAAGCAGGTAAGCGACCGCTCGCCGTGCACGTTACACAGCCGTATATCGCTGAGAGAGGGGGAAAGGCGCCTATGGATGAGGAGAACATCCTGTGAGGCGAGTCCCAACTACCGAACGAAAATCGCAAGAATTGCAAGGGGCTGTGTGTTCAACACCGAACACGCTGTTGAACACGAGGAGAGGAGGCATTAAAAGTATACGGACAAATCCCTTGAAGTTGAGGCATCTAATGTTATAATGGAGGATTGGGAGAAAAAACGAGAAGAGGCGGCGGGAGACATCTTCGACGAAGAGAGACCGGGAACTAGCAGTTCCAATAAAGATTCAATAGCGGAAGGCAGTGTGCAAAGCCAAGACGCGCAAACAATCATGCAAAAAATTGAAAAATTGAGACGTTCAGAAATCTCAAAATGGTGGGAGATCCGCTCTTTGGAAAAATACCTGGAAGTTGAAAGAGTCCCCAGAGGCTTGAGGATTCTAATTGCTCCAACTTTTGAGAACTTAGACCCTGACATGCTTTTAGAATGGGCAAATAACAACACAGAATCGTCAAGGAATATGATGAAGATTTTAGTCAAATATGCAAAGAAAGATAAAGTGAAGATTTTGGATGAAATCGAAAACCTCCAACAAGAGCTTAATGGTGTGAGCAATTCGGATGATATTGCCAAGTTTGAAAAGGAACTAGAAATAAAACTCGCTAAACATGAAAAAACGATCAAAGAACGCAAAGCATCAAAGTTTACTAGGGATCGTTTAGATTATCAGAGGGGGTGAATCTATACTTTCGCTAAACGTTTTGACACCCTGCGCCGCCAAGACCTGTCAAAAAATTCATTAGTAACAATGAGTAATAAAGAAAAGAAAAAGACAGGAGACACCAGCTCTGAATGGAGCTCCGAAGTAGATACAGATCTGGAAGAGGGCGGAGGATCAACGAGTACTACAGAGAAACCAAGAACTGTAGTAGAAGAGTTTCGTTTTTTAGGCTTGGAACGTACACTCAACATAAGACAGAAACCCCAAGGAGAGGGAAGAGGTCGGGGGTACAGAAAAAACGCTCGAGAAGAAGGCGAAGGAATGGAACTATGCTCAGGGTCAAACACACAGAATTACAGGCGGAACAAATGAAAATACAAACACCCACCACTGTCGTGAATCTTTCCAACCTTTCCCTAACCGAAGATGAAATCAATTGTTTGTCATTGGGTCTTTCATTTTGCAAACGTACGAATTTCAATTATGCGCAAAGACGCATTGACTTTTACAAATATGTGCGGAAATTAAAACTCAAGAAGCACTTTAGGAACCAGCCCCTTAGAACTAATAAGGGTAGCATGGGGATAGATGAACAAAGTATGGGAAATCTCGCAATTGAAGATCTAAATGTACTCAGGATTATGGATGAGTTGGTAAACAACAATGACAGTGAGATAGGAACAGAGATCTCAATTGCAGGATTAGCCGAAAAATTGGCATGGAGACACACAGAGCGAGTAACACCAGCTTCAAGAAGAAGTCAACCTTCACACCAATCCTTCCGAAAGACTCAATTGACTTGTTTGCTGAACGAGTGATCAAGGATCTTAAAGAAATAGCCAAAGATTCAAGCAAGGAATTTTGCAGCAAGATGAAAAAAGATGAAAGAAATTATCTACAAGTCATGGAAAAGATAAAAGCACTGACATTGTAGTGAGGCAGTCAGATAAAGGCGGAAAAGTGGTCTTGTGGCCACTAGACAAATATAATGAAGATGCAAAACTCCAACTGAAGGACACAGCTTGTTATCAAAGAGTGCCACATAGTAACAATTTGGAGATACAAAATAAATATCACAAGGAGTTAGCGAGGTGGAGAGGTATGCGTCTGCTATCGGATGCCGAATATCAATATCTTAAAGTGGAAAAACCGGTAATGCCTATTCTATACCTAATACCGAAGATCCACAAAGATCAAACGTCCCCTCCTGGCAGGCCAATCATTTCTCCAATCGGCAGCTTATTTGAAACATCATCGAGATATTTGGATCATTTTTTACAAGACTTTGTGAAATAACTGCAATCACACATCCAGGATACTGGAGACTTTCTAAAAAAGCTGCAAAATGTAAGGTGGGAGAACCACAACTTGCTAATCATCCTGGACGTAGCCTCGTTATATACGAGTATCTCCCATAAAGATGGATTAAAAGCCCTCAGGCATTATTTGAGAAGCAGACCAGTACAGATGTATCAACATTCCGAGATGCTGCTAAAAATGGCTGAACTATGTTTGGACAATAATCTCTTTCTTTTTGGGAACGACACTTACAGGCAACTCAGGGGGACTGCAATGGGTACCTGCTTCGCCCCCAGCTATGCGAATCTACACATGGGCTGGTGGGAGGAGCAGGTGCTCAGAAAACAGTTTGCAAGAGAATGTGAAGATAATATCAGGTTCTGGGTCAGATATGTAGATGATCTTTTTATTATATGGAATGGATCATCAGAAAGTGCCTCTCTTTTCCTAGAGTCTCTAAATGTCAAAACCATTAACCTTAAATTTACGAGTGCCATCAGTGAATTAAGTGTACATTTTCTAGATTTGGAAGTTTTTGTTACAAATGGTAAGGTACATACGTGTACTTTCAGAAAGCCCACAGCTGGGAATTCTATTTTGCACTGTAACAGCTCTCATCCACTGAGATTAAAGTACAGCATTCCCTATGCCGAACAATTACGTATGAAAAGAAACTGCAGTGATACAGGCTCATTACAAGTAGCCCAGAGAAACCTAACAGATAGATTCAGTGAAAGGGGATACGGTCAGGCAGTACTAGACCAAGCCATAAGTAAGGTTGACAAATTATCCAGGGAGGAGATCCTAGTTGGTACTGAAAGAAAGAAGAATACCAAAGATTAATTACAAGATGTAAGGATGATAACCGGGTACAATGCCTATCATGCCAGGGTGAGAGACTGCATGAATAGGCACTGGCACCTGGTTAAAGGGATCCCACACTTGGAGATGTAACCTCTAGAAAACCCCTGATATCTTTCAGGGGAGCCAAGTCTATGAGAGAGGAGTTGGTAAAGAACAGCCCTGAAATAACTGAATCAAAAAATTGGCTAACAGAGAATGCAGGTTTTAAAAAGTGCCCCAAATGTAAGGCCTGTAAACACGGCGCAAATACAAAAGAAATACAGTTGCCTCTAATACATAAACCGTGGAGGATTCCACGGTTTTTTAACTGCAGAAGTGACCATGTTGTATACGTGCTGCAATGCTCATGCCCACTGAGATATGTGGGCAGCACTATACACATGGTCCACGTTAGGATCCTCCAACATCTTAGAGCAATCAGCAACAAGGATCAAGCTTACCCGGTTGCCCGCCACATTAATGAAACCCATGGTGGAAGGAGTGAGGAACTAACTTATTTTGTAATTGATTCGGTTCCAAAGAGGAGAAGGGGGGGAAATCGAGAAAGAAAATTAAGGCAACTTGAGTCCCGATACATTCTAATGTTTGACTCAAAAACCCCCAATGGCTTAAATTGTGACAAGGATTTATTTGTACACTTAGGATGAGGAACAGTAGAAAAAGAGTAGAATAGAGACTAGAATAGAGCAATGGGAAGAGAGAGTACATGAGAAGTATAAAGAGAATTAAGGTCGGCATTCTGTATGAGTCAAATCTGAAATTAATTTTAGAATTTCAACAAAGATGCCACCTTGGAGGGATTTGCCTGGGCTATATCTTTTGATGACTAGAAAAAGCCTTTTTTAAGCAATGTAATTAGACATTTATTTGTACCAATAATTTTATGAATTTGTGCTTAGGTGGACAATTTACTAAAATGACATTTTATCACTGTCCCCATATCAGGGAAGGGACATAAGGAGAGATCAATTGTGGCAAAAGATCAGAAATCAAGTTTTAACCATAAATGTATATGATGTTTTAGCCGGTTTTTAGATCAATTTAAAAAAAAAATTTAATGGAAGTAATTGCTATAATATTGCACTCGCCTAGCGAGGATGACAAGAGCTGCTATTTGTAATTTTGCACATAAGTAAAGTGTTCTTTGCAACTATGCACTTTCATATAGGCTGCTATTATACATCTGCACTAGTCTAGGAGATTACTTGTACTGTATTGACTATAATAACTGCTATTGCAACTTTGCACATTTATAGAGGCTGCTATTGCATAATTTGCAAACTTATAGGAAAGCACTTGCACATAGAAACACCTATAAGTCACAACAAACACTATGTTACTAAAATCTGTTATACTCTGTACTGTGTTGGCCACAATAGCTGCTATTGCAACTTTGCACTTATATATAGGCCGCTACTGCACAATTTGCACACTTATAGGAAAGCACTTACATATGTAAACACCTATAAGTTACAACAAACAATATGCTGCTAAATTTTGCTAAATTTTGTCATATTTGCTGCTAATACAAATTTTGCACAAACCCAAAAGCTGCTATTGCATATTTGCACACTTCCATTATATACATGTATTTGTACATTTATTTACGTACAATGACATTGAATTATAACAAATTGCACAAACCGGCAAAACAAAGATGCGTAATATTGAATTTAAAACATTACACATATTTAGGAGACAATTCCGCAAATACACTTCTGATTTTTGCCAGCTCTATGCCATACACAAGAGTTAAAGTAGCAAACAATAAACCACCACAAAAATGCACCAAAAGATCAAACTGACAGCATTCACGGGCTCGTGGATGTGTCAGTAAGTGGTACAATAAAGTTTAATTCAAAAAAGAAAAAGATAAAATACTTATTGTACAGAAAAATCACAAAATATGTAACTTAAATAAGTGAAATTTAAATGTATCTTGTGAATAATGCGAAATTTTATACTGAGTGGAGTATGTTGTCTATGTCCATTAGGTCATGTGATGTCATGCACTGTTTTAAAAAGCGTTTCAGTAAAACAACTCCTTGTGTGATCAAGGCAGGGGATCCTACGGAAACGCGTCACGGCCCCAAGCAAAATAAAATAAAATGTTTACATTATATGTTGGAGACTGCTGTGTCGTCATTCCAGTGCAGGAGCAGAAGTGATGGATTTGTCTGTTGATATATATATATATATATATATACATACACCTATAACATAAAATCTAATAAAAAAAACATTATATTATAAATTAAAACATTAAAATATTTAATAATTTTTAAACTTACATTTTGCACTTCATTGAGTGCAACAGTAGGGAAAGTGTTGGATAGCTGAGGAGTAAAAATTACTATTCCAACTCCAGTGAGTGCAACAGTAGATAAAGTATTGGATAGCGGAGGGGAAAACATTACTATTCCAACTCCAGTGAATGCAACAGTAGGGAAAGTGTTGGATAGCGGATTGGTAAAAATTACTATTCCCATTCCAATTAGTGCAACAGTAGAGAAAATGTTGGATAGCGGAGGGGTAAAAATTACTATTACCACTCCAATTACTTCAACAGTAGGGAAAGTGGTGGATAGCGGAGGGGTAAAAATTACTATTCCCACTCCAGTGAGTGCAACAGTAGGGAAAGTGTTGGATGGCGGAGAGGTAAAAATGACTATTCCCACTCCAGTCAGTGCAACAGTAGGGAAAGTGTTGGATAGCGGAGAGGTAAAAATTACTATTCCCACTCCAGTGAGTGCAACAGTAGGGAAAGTGTTGGATAGTGGAGGGGTAAAAATTACTATTTCCACTCCAATTACTGCAGCAGTAGGGAAAGTGTTGAATAGTGGAGGGGTACAAATTACTATTCCCACTCCAGTGAGTGCAACAGTAGGGAACATGTTGGATAGCGGAGAGGTAAAAATTACTATTCCCACTCCAGTGAGTGCAACAGTATGGAAAGTGGAGAGGTAAAAAGTACTATTCCCACTCCAGTGAGTGCAACAGTAGGGAAAGTGTTGGATAGCAGAGGGGTAAAAAATTCTATTCCCACTCCAGTGAGTGCAACAGTAGGGAAAGTGTTGGATAGCGGAGAGGTAAAAATTACTATTCCCACTCCAGTGAGTGCAACAGTAGGGAAAGTGTTGGATAGCGGAGGGGAAAACATTACTATTCCCACTTCAGTGAGTGCAACAGTAGGGAAAGTGTTGGATAGCGGAGGGGTACAAATTACTATTCCCACTCCAGTGAGTGCAACAGTAGGGAAAGTGTTGGATAGCAGAGAGGTAAAAATTAATATTCCCACTGAAGTCAATTCAAAATTAAAAACAAACAAAATATCAACTACAATACAAAAAATAGTAAAAACAAAAAAGAAAGCATATATAAAAATAATAAAAATTACAAAAGATAGAAACATATTATAATGTTAAAAAAATCTAAAAATTACCTACAAACATTATTTTATAAAAATAAAAAAAATAATTTATAAACAAATAACTATGTTTAATAGAAATTAATTATATTCAAAAACATTGTTACATAAAATTAATATTTTTTATTTCCTACCCTATAACACCACACAATTCACAACACACATCTAAGGAGCACATTACGATGGCGGGCGGAAGCACCACCGCCGTGCTGGCGGATGCAAAAAGCACCAGTTACCGCCGGCACGCAGCAGTCCACACGCCCGTCCAATTACGATGCGAAAAGTAGGCCAAACACCGCCGGCAAGCCAGCAACACCGTCCGCCATCAAAGTGCGCCCGTACACGTAGCGGCGCAGCCTAACTGACACACACCGTCCGACGAAACACGTCCCGCCCGGCGCATAAATTACGATGCCGCAAACAAACGGCTCCCACGGCCAAGAGATACCGTACGACAAACCGAAGCGGTAACACGGATGCCGAGCACGGACAACGAAGAAGCGGCTCCCCGAGCATGAATCCAGCACTGCAGGCCCTCCCCATGCTCCTGCTGATGCACCACCAAGGACGCAACGTACCGCGGAGACGCAGGTAGGCACACACACAACAAGTGCACGCAAACAGCGCACACAGTGCAAGGGCGGAAAAAGCGGACAACCCCCCACCAGCGCGTGTACACAACACATCCACCATTGCATCCACATATGACACACAGGCCAAATCGTAACATCGTGGAACACATGTGTACACACCACCTGGGACTAGGAACCAACCACCCCTTCACGGCCCCAAAGCGCCGATGACGCCGCCACACATGCGCACAACGCAGAGGCCAACCGCAGCGCCATGCATGCGTCGCACACAGACACAGGGACACAACCAAGCAGCACACACATCAGCCCCACCCCGAACGCACATGACACGTGACAGGCCTGCCACAGACATGTCCCCAACGCCCAATTCACGGACAACACCCAACGCCACACAACCGACGCACACATGTCAGTGAAGACACGCAACAGCAGGACACACCCCAGTGTAACAAACATGGCGAAGCACACAGCGGCGTCAACACCAACTAGGAGAAGCAGGGCCCCTCAGGGAAGAGGAACGACAGTACCACACTGAAACACCCATACCACCCTGCACATATGAACAAGACATATAAAACGGAACACCAAAGAGCCCGGGGACCGACAACAGGTGGCCCAAGAATAACATTCACACACAAGGCTCAATGCAGAGCGGAAAGGCAGCCTGCCGCCCACACAAGGGAGAGCAGACAGCACTGAATGACCTTCCATTCCAACTCCGAAACCACAGCCCTACGACAGAAGCCGGTGAATACAGCCATTGTCCAAGAATAGACCAACACAGGCATGCCGAGGAGACCGACCACAGGGCAGATAGCGCATATCACAGAAGCACACAACGGACGGGGAAGAAAGAAGAAAACACTCCCCCATGTCGGCCACATGCAAGTTAATTGGAAGGAGTCACACATCACTGACCTTGAACTGTCTGAGAAGCATGTGGGAAGAGGGCCCGTGTCCTCCAAACAAGCAAACAGAACACAAGTCCTGTCTCCCTACGACTACACAGAGCTCACAGCAACCTCGGAGCGTGCACATTGCAGACTGCACACACAGCCGGAGCACGCCACCACAACGCACCGCTGGGAAATGGCAACCGCAACACACCTACCCAACTACGCCGAACAGCTCAAGCTGTACAAAACCAACCTGTTCCATACATTGGGATGCGATCTCCTGTCCCTGCTGAACGTAAGTTACCGACTGACTTACCGCATCACATTGTTCAGCTGCGTCATGCCCGTCTTCTACTGTCGGAGGTGTCCATACCAGCATCCCGTCGAGATATGCCTCTCCAACCCGGCATGTCTGAAGGCGGACCTGCTACCACTACTCCTCCCTCTGGACGCACACGACAGGGCCTACTCTGCCTATGGGGGCATGGCGTATGTGGCCAACATCGCACCCGCACTGAAATGGGACCACTGTGCCTTCACACGACGGATCATCGAGAACAGCTACATCGAATGTCACCCAGCATGCCCCATCATGGTCCTCCAAGGGACAACTTACGAACAACACCTTGACAGCCACCATCCGCTACATTGGCTGGCAAACATGTACACCACCAATGACATGGAAGCCCCTGCTGGACGGCATCGCATACCTGACAACCTGTCAATTCGTCGGACCACAACGCAGGTTCCCCGAGTGACCTATGATGTCCAACCCCGCACCCATGCTTAGCTTCCGCACGGACTGGCCAGTCACCACCACAACAGCCATACCAAACGACCGGCAACTGTAACCACACCATCAACGACATCGCCATGACATCGGATATGACCGGGACATGCACACTGTTCCCCATCACATCCAGGAACACCGCATGAATCGTGGGAGGCAGTGGCATGGGCTCTGTGTATCGCACCCACATGGACGGAACTGCACGAACAACCAGGACACGACATGGATCCAGCGCCCATGGACACACACACCGCTCAGTGGACATGAATAGGTCGCCTGGAGTCTGTGGGTGCTGCACCCCTCCCACCCCGCCCCGGGAATCCCATACCAGGACCTTTGCATGGACGACAAGTGCATACAACAACAACACGACCCCAGTGACTGTGACATGTCCAGTAACCACCACAGTGCAACAACAAGTGGCACGCCGCTGCATGCACGCAAGCACATGCCCTGATGTCATCTCACATGCACGCGTGCATGAGGAACAACCGCAGCAAACCTGTCACATGGAACTGAGATGGACTGTGCCCATGATGTCAAGCGGTCTGGTAGGCTACATGTATACCATCTGTGTCAAAGTCCACAGCTCCGCAGCTATACGTAAATGTACATTAGCACAGCCTTGGCCAAGCAGATGTCACTCTGAAGCCCACATCCCACATGCAACAGCCAATCACATGTAACCCCACACCCTATCCCATTTGCAATCATGCTCAGTATATCCTCAACATGTATTCCGCTGCCAGTAGTGTCCACTATACTGCATCACAGAGGACAGAAGACTCAATATAATGTTTGAAACAAAAACTGTCTCCGCTGACTCATTTCACAAGTACGAATGAGAGAGGATGAGAGTATGTGAAGTACACGGCAGTCGTGACATGACCATGTAGTCCACTGGTATTGGATGTCAACGCAAATGAGTAGCACAACTGTGGAAGACACACATGTGTCGTGTGAAGTCGTATGGACGCAGTGCTCAGGTGGGTGGGTGCGACGGGTAGATGCGCACATGCCAAGTTGGAGCACGCCGTTGTCGGGAGGGGCCATGAACAGTACACCACCGCTTCCCTGGGCATTGTGAGAGGACACCTGTCGGGGGGAGTGAACACGTGTGTGCACAGCAGCCGGGCACACGTACAAAGCGGTACCAGGCGCACCTCAGCCCACCCTCTGTGGACAAGCTGGATCCTGTTGTGCGCCCGCCATGCCCCTTGACAAGGCACACACAGCCCCAGTCGACCAGGTGTAACCCCAACATAGTCAATCCGCACAGGCGATACAGGGCACGGGATGGCAGTGGAGCATGGTGTGTGAGAGGTCTCCTCGCGCTCCTCCTGGTCATATCACGCAGGCAATAGAACCTCAACGTCTAGCATGGCACAAGTCAGATGGAAGTGTAGGGGGACGCACCACAGCACGAGCAGCACTGACGTCACGGGAGGTGGCTCGCACCATCCCATCCATTGCCCATCATACCAACCACGCCACATGCCATTGCGACTAAGTGCAAGCGCGTGCGCCACCACCCCCGAGCCCTCCCCAGAGAGGCCAAAGAGTGAATGTGTGGGCCATCAGCCACAGACGGACGCGGCCTGGCCGCAAGGGCAGCCACAGCCACTGGGTGTCGCAGGTGGCGGATCCGGAAGGCGAAGACTGTGATGCATAGTCCATGCAGGCCGGGTCTCCATTTGGGGCACCACGCAGGTGGACGGCGTCCCGCAACACATCATACCCTGAGACAGCCCACTCGTGCAACTGGACCCACACATACACTCCTTGCCCTCTCTGGTGCGAGCTTGGGGCTGCCTGTGCAAGCGCTAGCCTCGCAGGTGAGCATGCATATTGGGGGAGCGAGGGGAGGACATGAGGGCTGGGGCGAAGATGACTGTATCACTGTCAGTTAGTACAAGGGATGACCCAGATGTGGAAAGGAAGAGACGTGTCCCGTGTGTACTGCAACTAGTCGCCAATCCAACTACCCCCCATGTCCGGAATGTAAGCCCGCACCTAGGCCCGCCCATCCGCCACATCGAACATACCACCAGCACGACAACCTTCCCATTCGAAACACTGACTGGGGGTGGCGACCAGTGTACAATCATGTGTAGCCTACCCACGCGTACATGTGGGCCCTCCATGATCCATGTCACCTGCGGCAAAGTCATGACATGCGCAATGAGGGAAGTGAGGAGAGCTGTCCGCCCCACGCGCAGAAGGTGCATCAGCTCCACAGACCCAGCAGCGAGTCCAGCAGGGGTCACATGTGCAGGGGCAGCTGTGCCTGGTGTGAAGGCACATGCATATAGACAGCACATCGACCAATGTGTAGTCTGCCCACATCTACAGTCCATCATCATGCGGACATAGGAATTGAACACAGGGCAACACATCTTAGTTGGTGCACCCACCGTGACCAACAATGCGCAATCATCGACGTACCCGCCCTGTGCATGGCCCCCACACAACGGAGGCACATCCAGTGCCACCATCCCACACACACAAGCCTTCCACGGAACATGCTGTGTCCAATGGTCAGTACAGAGTCAGCGCCCATCTGGTGGATCCTGAACAGGAGACACATGCACACACATGCCAGCTCCCACTATGTACGTCTGCCACCTGGCACGTGCAATGTAACCTCTCACCTGTGACGTGTGACTGCAAGCACACAGCCGTCTTGGCATGGGGCTGTCAATGTGGACACCTGTCAATGTTTCGGGAGGTGTGATCCGTACAGTGCTGTACATAGGGTGCAGTGCTGACACCTACTACTGTCTCATATCCCCTCGTGCCACAGGTCCCACTTGTTTTGGCCGCTCAGCCTGTGCCCACATCGTCGTCGTCGTGTGCCATACTCATCCAGCCGCGGAAGCAGTTCCATGCTCAGCAGACATTCATGTTGCCGTGGCGTTGCCGCTTGACGGATATGCAGTCAGTCCCCATCAGCACGCCCCGCAAGTCATTGGGGCCTAGATCCCCATGTGCATGCACATGGCAGTGGTTTGTATCACTAGCCATTGCCATTGTTGGGAGACCTGTGTAAGTGTATTGTGGCCGTGCCGTCCCAGCTTGACAGCTGGGCTGTGGCTCATGTGCTTGCTCAGTCATGTCAGTGATGTGTATGCGAAATTGCTATGTGTCGTGTTGCTTTGACATGTGTCCTCTGCCATTGTCCCTAGGCGGAGACCGAACATTGACCGCCCATACCAATTGCTGGCGGACATGGACGATACAGAGGTTATTAGGAAGTTTCGGCTGGACAGGCCAACCCTGCATCGACTGTGTGCCATGTTAGAACCCCATCTCCGTCCCCGCAGGGTGTATCCGACTGCTGTCACCCCCACGGCTAAGGTGATGGCCGCCATGCATTTCTTCGCCACTGGGTCATTCCAGCACACAGTGGGCATTGGAGGAGGGATGTCCCAGCCCATGTTCAGCAAGGTGCTGAGGGATGTACTGGCAGCCATGATGCTGTACCGAAACAGGTACATCCGCTTCCCCAGGGCTCGTGAATTGGCGGCAGTGAAGGGTGCATTCTATGCCCTTGGCAGAATCCCACACGTCGTTGGAGCCATTGACTGCACACATGTCGGCCTTGTTCCACCACAGGCCACTGAGCACCTGTACCGCAACAGGAAGCACACGCACTCCCTGAATGTGCAAGTGGTGTGCCTTGCGGACATGGTGATCACCCACGTGTGTGCAAAGTTCCCAGGCTCGGCCCATGACGCACACATAATGCGCAACAGCATCTTGCCACGACTGATGTCCAATATGCAACAGGATCGTGCCTGTCTTGTCGGTGAGTATGTGGAGTGGTGTAGCGTGCTGGTTGTGCGATGCTGTCCCCTGTCCAGTTGGAATTGCAACGGTTCTCTGTGTCCCTCACACCCAGGTGACTCTGCGTACCCGAATGGGGCATGGCTGCTCAGTCCATTGAGGAATCCTCGGACCCCAGCAGACGATCGATACAATGAGGCACATGGGAGGACCAGACGTGTGGTCGAGCGTACCTTTGGCCTCCTCAAGTCCAGGTTCAGGTGCCTGGACCGCACCGAGGGTGCGCTGGCTTACTCCCCACAGAAGGTGTGCCAGATAGTGGTGGCGTGCTGCATGCTGCACAATCTGGCCATTCGGAAGCAGATCCCCCTCATCGTGGATGACGGAGATCAACCAGGGCCCCAGCCCGCAGACCAGGACAGCTCGAGTGAGGAGGACAGCGGAGAGGAGGAAGCTGGTAATGTGCGGCAGCAGCTCATCGCCCGCTACTTCACTTGACGGTGAGTGTCCATGTACGACGGCTGATGTGGCTGTATCTGTGCAGGTGTGTGTGTGCTGTGTCAGGGTGGCCGTTTGTTCACTGCGTGCTGTGTGTCAACGCTCCATGGCCAGGGTAGTATGCCACTGTTGGTGGCTGTGGCATTGTGCCCTATTGCTCTGTGCGATGTGTGTACATTGCTTGTAGTTGTTGACATGTACTGTGTGATGGGTGTGTGACACACTCATTGAATGTGCTCCTGTTCTGTCTCCCACCCCTAGGTCCCTACAGGCCCTCCGGATTCAATTGCCATGCCACGCATCAGGTGCCTTTCCGCCAAAGGTGGCCGTTGTATTCCGTACAAATAAAACACAGGGCACAAACAGCAGTTAGTGAAAAAGGTGCATTTATTACAAACTGTGACATGTGATTGTGAGTAAGGTGATGACAGAAGTGGTGTGTGCAGTGACAATGAGCTGCCGGTCATGGCTGCGTGATGATCAGGGTGTACCCACTGGTTCTATGTCCATAGTCCAACACACACATGCCATCCAGATGGCTGTGTGGAGTGGGATCGTAGTCCAAGTCAATGCAGTGGCTGGTCAAGGAAGGCTGGCGGAAGGCTGGCTGGCTGCCTCACTTGCGTTTGGAGCGTGCGAAGTCCTCCCGGGAGATCTGTTTCCCACTCGGACGGCCCCTTCCACGTTTGCGAGGGGGTGCCTGCTTGCGACATGCTGGTGGTTGAGGTGTGCTCACTGGCTGTGGACGCAGGGGAACTGGACACTGCTGCTCCACCCTGCGCCCCGGCAGGTTGTGGCGGAGGGGAGCTGCTGTCCCTGGCAGTGACCTCACCGCCACCACCAGCTGGCCCATGAGGTCCACGAGTTGGCCCATACGGGCGTCCATGGACCTCAGCACCCCCAGCACCTCACGCGTGTCTGAAGCAGACCGGACCCATTGTCCTTGGGCCTCTTCATAGGCCCCAAGGACTCTGGCCACTTGACGCAGGGCATGGCTCCCAGGGGAGGCTGGCGTTTCCCTGACCCTGCTCCTCCTACCAGTCCTGCTGCCACCGGCCTGCCCACTAGCCACATTGCTCACCACGGTCCTCGCTGTGGCTCCCAGGGTGGATCCAGTCGGCCGGGCCACCACCTGCGCTGGGGCTGGTGCCAGCGAAGACGTGGTGGTGGTGGCGGCGGTGGTGGTCGGTGCGGCGAGGGTGGCGGTTGCAGCAGTGGTAGTGGCCACAATGACCGTGGGTGTGGCCGCAACGACAGTGGCAGCAGGGGGCTGGGAATGTTCAGCAGCCCTGGATGATGGGTTGGTGGGTAGGAGGGGTCCTGGGGAGCGGCTGGGCCCTGCCACACCAGATGGGCCTGCTTGGTGGTCCGTGTCCGAAGAGGAGGACAGATCCTCCAGATCCGTGTGTCCTCGTTGGGGGCTTGTAGGCTGGCTGTGCTGGCTGCTGGCTCCATCCCCAGCATCCAGCAGTTCGTCACCTGTGGAGAGAATGAGATTTGTTATTGTGTTGCACCTGGCGAAGTATGTATTTGTCGTCTGACATTAACAGTTCGTGCAATCTCGTACATGGGTTTCCCGGAGGCGTGTGTGTGGCTGTAGCATCTGTAGTTGTGTGTGCTTGGCAATGGGACTGTGTGCTGTGCACATGTGGCATGGGACGGATTGGCCATGCCGATGGGTGTGTTGCTGTGCCCCTACTTATTGTGACTCTGGTGTATGCGGGCTCCTGGCCCATCCTGGGTCTGGTTTGTACTTTGCTTTTGGTGTTCAGATGGGACGCTTAGGAACGCATATGGCAACATGGGGGCCATGCCCCAGATTCGCATTTGGGAGGGGATATGCTTTTGGGGTTCAAATGGAGCAGCTTAGGAACGCATATGGCAACATGGGAGCCATGCCCCAGATTCGCATTTGGGAGGGGATATGCTTTTGGGGTTCAAATGGAACGCTTAGGAACGCATATGGCAACATGGGGGCCATGCCCCAGATTCGCATTTGGGAGGGGATATGCTTTTGGGGTTCAAATGGAACGCTTAGGAACGCATATGGCAACATGGGGGCCATGCCCCAGATTCGCATTTGGGAGGGGATATGCTTTTGGGGTTCAAATGGAACGCTTAGGAACGCATATGGCAACATGGGGGCCATGCCCCAGATTCGCATTTGGGAGGGGATATGCTTTTGGGGTTCAAATGGAACGCTTAGGAACGCATATGGCAACATGGGGGCCATGCCCCAGATTCGCATTTGGGAGGGGATATGCTTTTGGGGTTCAAATGGAACGCTTAGGAATGCATATGGCAACATGGGGGCCATGCCCCAGATTCGCATTTGGGAGGGGATATGCTTTTGGGGTTCAAATGGAACGCTTAGGAACGCATATGGCAACATGGGGGCCATGCCCCAGATTCGCATTTGGGAGGGATATGCTTTTGGGGTTCAAATGGAACGCTTAGGAACGCATATGGCAACATGGGGGCCATGCCCCAGATTCGCATTTGGGAGGGGATATGCTTTTGGGGTTCAAATGGAACGCTTAGGAACGCATATGGCAACATGGGGGCCATGCCCCAGATTCGCATTTGGGAGGGGATATGCTTTTGGGGTTCAAATGGAACACTTAGGAACGCATATGGCAACATGGGGGCCATGCCCCAGATTCGCATTTGGGAGGGGATATGCTTTTGGGGTTCAAATGGAACGCTTAGGAACGCATATGGCAACATGGGGGCCATGCCCCAGATTCGCATTTGGGAGGGGATATGCTTTTGGGGTTCAAATGGAACGCTTAGGAACGCATATGGCAACATGGGGGCCATGCCCCAGATTCGCATTTGGGAGGGGATATGCTTTTGGGGTTCAAATGGAACGCTTAGGAACGCATATGGCAACATGGGGGCCATGCCCCAGATTCGCATTTGGGAGGGGATATGCTTTTGGGGTTCAAATGGAACGCTTAGGAACGCATATGGCAACATGGGGGCCATGCCCCAGATTCGCATTTGGGAGGGGATATGCTTTTGGGGTTCAAATGGAACGCTTAGGAACGCATATGGCAACATGGGGGCCATGCCCCAGATTCGCATTTGGGAGGGGATATGCTTTTGGGGTTCAAATGGAACGCTTAGGAACGCATATGGCAACATGGGGGCCATGCCCCAGATTCGCATTTGGGAGGGGATATGCTTTTGGGGTACATGCTGTGAGCCATGGGTGCCGAACGTGACATGTGTTGTGGCAGCATGACAGTGCATGGTTTGAGGTGTGTGCATGCTTGACATGGCCTGCATATTTGCTGTCTGTTGTGATTACTGGACATGGCATTGGACGCATCGTTATGAGTGAGTGATGGTTGTGTGCTAGCCAACTAATTGCAGTTGTCCCATCTCCTTGGTGTGCGTGCTGCCCTGTGCCATGTGCATCACTGCAGTGCTCGGGGGTGTGGCCCATGTTGTGTGTTGTTGCTCACAGTGTGTCGTGCGCTTCATTGACTTCTGGCACATGGTTGGTCATGGGCATGTATCTTAGCGTGACTGCTGTATGTGTGGCAGCTGTGCGGATGACATGCCTTTCATGAGACTGGGGCTGACGGATGGGATGGATGGTATGTTGTATGTGCATGGTGTGTCTGTGTGTTTGATGGGTTCAGTGGTGTTCGTGTGCATTTATGTTGTTCCGCTCTGTTGCATCTAGTGTTGTTTGTCTTACATAGGCGTAGTTGTGGGGTGTGTGGTTGACAGGCAGTAGGGGCTACATGGACAGGACTTCAATGGTGTTTCGGTTGTGTGTGATGAGTTGCACAGTGGCTGCCGTGTGGTACTATATTCAGTGTGGCTTGTGCATGCAGACGTGGCTCCTTGGGTGTTGCTATGTCTGTGATGGGTCATGTGGGGTGTGAGTCTGTTGTTCATGTCCGTGTGCACATTGTTCACTTGTTCGTGACGGTGGGCGGTGCTGCGTGTTCGTCTGCTACGTGACATGTCCCATGTGTTGGTCGTGTTATGGTCCTCATGCCTCCAGTAATCCAGCCCTGTCCAGTTTCCCACCTGCAAGTTGTTCGTGCGTGCACTGTACTGGATGCCACATGGCTCTAAGCGGGGGTGCTCCATGTTGCAGGTCTGTGGGGGTGGGGGGTGTTGTGGGTCGTGGGGGTGGCTGGACACCCACTGACACCGATTGCTGTGGACCGTGATGTCTGCCTTTCGGCTGTCGTTGTGCACTGCGGTGGCTGACACGTGGGTGTGGGGTGTGGGGGATGCTCCTCCTTGCTGTGCTGTGGGACTGGGGCCTGGTGTGTGTTGTACTTGGGCTGTCCACCGTCCCACCCACTGCACTTTGTGTTCCTGCCACTTACCTGTTACTTGTCGGTTAGTGCAGCTGTGGCGGACACATGGGTGTGGTGGGTGCTCGTTGTGGCGCTTCTGGCATATTTGGGGACCTGTTGGTGGTTACGTGGCTGGCTGAGTGTACACATGTCCCCACGTATGTTACAGTTGTTCGGTTTGGGCTGTGTGTGGTGGTGTCTGTTGCATGTGCGTGTGATGTGTTGTGTATTGTGTGCTGGACATGGGGGTGTTTGTCCCTGGGAGCTGTGGCATGGTGGTTGCGCATGTGAGTACATAGCGGTGTGCTGGTATACATTAGTTTGTACTTACCAGCCTCCACTCCCCTGCTAATCCGGCGAGGATCTCCGGATGTATTACGACTCGCACCTTCTCCTCCCACGCTTTGAAGGTCTTAAAGAGCGCGGGATTCCCTCCGCCAGTGACGGCAGCCAGCTCTCTGTTTTTGCCCTCCTTCTTCTTGACCAGGCTCTTTACATCATTCCAACGTTTGTTTATTTCACCTCTGTTCCTGGGCAGGGTCCCGACTGCATTGACCTGGTCTACGATCCGGTTCCACATTCTGTTTCTGGTGGCTAGTGGTGTGTGCTGGACCATGTTCCCATAGATTTGTGGGTACACCTTGATGATCTCGTCGACCATGACCGTCAGCTCAATGGGCGTGTACTTGGGCATCCTTTGTGGTGCCATGGTGTTTGTGGTGCTGGTGCGGTGTGTGTTGTGTAATGTGCAGGGGGTTTGTGGTGCAGGTGTATGGATGGTGGTGGTGGTGGTGGTGGTGGTTGTGATGTGTGCGTTTCTGTGGTGTGCTGCTGTCCTTGCTGTGTCACTGTGTCCTCTCCTCTCCTCTCTGGTTTGCAATGTAGCAAGGGGTTGTGGTCTGTGGGAGTGCTGCTTTTGTACTCACCTATGTGGGTGTGTCCTCATGGTCTGTTGTTTTCAGGTGTGTTGTGTCTGGGGTTCTGGCCTTTGTATTTTTTGTTTGTCCGGGGGGTGTTTTCGGGATGTGTACTGTGCTTGTGTATTTGTGCGTGCCTTGCTGTGTGGACTTGTTGGCCATGTTGTGTGCTATTGGTTTTGTGTGCGGATGGTTTCTGTGCAGGTACGTGGGCGCCATGGCTTCTGCCGTGTCGATTCTCATCGGCGTTGTTTGCGCTGGCGGGCGGTATATTTGTGGTTTTTCCGCGCTCATGTCGGTGCGATCGTAATTTCACGTGCGGTGTGTCGGCCGTGAGGGCGGGCGGTTTTGTGTTGTCGTGCGTGTTTCCGTCCGTGGCGGGCGGTTTGACTCCGACTCGGACGTTGGCGGGCGGTATTTTGTGTGATTTTTCCGCCGATGGCGGTTTTCGGTTTGTGTAATCGTAATGGCGTGGTCGGTGTTCAGGCGGTGTGTGCGGGCGGATTTTTGCCGCTTCCATGCCTGGCGGATTTTTTTACGCCGGGTATCGTAATGGGCCCCTTAATTTCTAAAAAAAAGTGTATCTAAATAATTAACATAATTAATTATGAAATAAACAAATATTATTAATTAAAAAACAAATTAAAACAGCTAAAAATGAATTTACTCACCAAACATTACCCCTATAAAACCAAAATCCACACACAAAATAAAAGTAAACAATTACCATAAATATTTACCAATTAATGAATGAATAATAATGAGCAACTAATTATTAATTAATAAAACCTAAAATACTTTCCATCCTCTACCCCAATAAACACCACAACACACACCTAAAAATCATTACACAATTTTCATAACTAATTTTACATTATTAAATTATTATCAATTAACAACAACTTATTAATTAATTTAAAATAATTTACTTCACACCCTTTACCACTATAAACCCCACAACTCACATCTCAAATTAATTACACAATTGCCATATTTAATTTTTAATTAATTAATTACCATTAATTAACAATTAATTTTTAATAAATTTAAAAAAAATACTTCCCACCCTATTCCCCTATAAACCCCCCACCCATTCCTAAAAAATTACACAATTGACATAATTGATTACCAATTAATTAATTAATTAACAAACAATTGATAAATAATTATTAATAAAATAATTCCCACAGTTAACAATATAAATTTAAATTGAATAAATATTAATATATAAAAATTATTACATTTATTAAAATTAAATTACTTCCCACCCTATTCCCCTATAAACCCACAACCCACTCCTACAAAAATGACACAATTTACATAATGACCAATTAATTAATAATAATCAAAAGCCAATTCATAATTAATTAATAATAAATTAATTCCCACACTTAGCACTATAAAATCTAAATTAAATAAATACTAATAAATAAAAAATATTAATTAAATTATTATAATTAAATTACTTCCCACCCTATTCCCCTATAAACCCACAGCCCGCTACAGAACTACAAAACGCAAAATTTTATTAAAAATAAAATGAATCACTACTAAAAATTTAACACATATATTAGTAGTAAATAGTAAATATTTATTATATGCTTAGTTAATGAAAACCATTGCATAAAAAGAGGAGCTTAAAAAAATAGAACAAGCAATGTATGCATAGCTAGATAAAACAGACAGCGTTGTCACATCATTATCTCGTTCACGTAAAATACTGAGGCCATCTGTGAAATTTTTCTTCGTTCCGGATCTATAGAATCAAGACTCTTATAACAGTTCTGAGTTTCTATAATCACAGTCTCTGATGGCCTTATTATTTTTTGCTTGTGCGTGATTTGTTTCAAATCAGATTTGCAGTGGGCGAAGGTCTTTGCACTTTACACCGTCAGGTTAAAATATTAAAACAATCAATTAACACTTTTCATTAAAAACCGCTTTTAAGATATATACAAAAAGTGCACAGGAGGTTATAAATTGCTGTCCTTTGTTTCAATGTTATATTCCTTCTCTGTCTCCTTTAGTTTCTTTCTCGCCACATCGAGGAAGCGAACTAGACAGCAGGCCAGCCGGATGTCCTCTCCGTCAAATGAAATGAAATGAATTTGTACTTGTAAAGTGCACTGATACCCTGGGATTTCCTGGCACTGTACGCATACCGCTGTGGAACCCTTCCTGGCTTTTCCCTGTGAAATGTCCACTCCTGGGCACCCCCAAGGTGAAGCCAGGCATCCCAGCGCTGGTGGGGCCGTTGTGGAGATTAAGCAAGCTATTGCCCAGAGTTGCAGAGTGGGACCCATGATTAGAATAGGCACCGAGGCGAGAATGATCAGGTCCGAGGAAATTGAGCCCAAGACCCGCCGAGGCGGGAATTGAACCCTGGTCCCGGGCCAGATCTCTGCATCAGGGTCTGCCGCTCGAACCATTGAGCCACACTTCTCCACATGTCCTCTCCGTCAAAGCAGCCCTTAACTGCCTGTCTGCAGGTTCTAATGCATAGCCTGTTCCAGGAGGGTTTTAGTATTGATCTTCTTTCCCTGTCTAAGCACTTGCATGTGCAGACAATGTGTAGAATATCTTCCTTAGCCTCGGCGCACAGTCTGCATGGTGTTTTAGATTGTGGCCGTTTCCATGGCGGTAAGTGCGGCAGTATTGGTAGAATGCCCATCCTGAAGTGCAGAAATTTTTCTTTTTTGGTCCTGGTAAATCCAGACCCTAGATAGGCTTGTGTGGAGCAGCTTTTATAGCTCTGGATAACGAACCATCCGTGTGCTCTTTCAGACAGGGAGGCATATATTAAAAAACAAAAGCAATACTTATACAAAAAAATAGATCACATACTTTTAAAATACATACTAAAATACATAACACTAATTTAAAAATCAATATTTTAGACAACTATATTTTGGCAAACGATATTACTAACTTCGATATTTTAAAAAACAATATTTCTTACCTTAAAGTCGATATTCTTGACCACGATATTCTTGCTGTCGATATTTCTGTATCATGATATTTCCAACTCATATTTGTGTATGTCGATATTTAAAACTCGATATTCTGTCTGTGCAACCAGAGTACAGTGCTGAGGGGGCCCCCTGCAGCTCAGGGGCCCCCCGCATTGCGGGGGCTGTGGGGCCCTGTGTTACGCCACTGCACACGTGGCATAGGACATGTGACCCTGCCAATAAAAGCGGCCGGGCCCACGTGCCCTGGGCCAGTTCCAGATTCCCTAACTCCATGTCTGTATGCTTACTTGTAGTGTATGGGAGTTTAGGGCCCGACACCTTTACATTGGTGATGAGCAGGTTGGGCCCACGAGTGCAGCCGCCTTGATGTGGGGAAAGGGGGAGAGTGTAGCCCGTGGTAAGGGCACCCCCTGCCAGTGGTTGTAAGCAGTGCCTAGTTGCCCACTGGGCATGTGGTAAGCCCCTGGAGTGTAGGAGGGGCTGTGGGGTTGTAGCGGTCCCCCTGTGACATAAGAGGTGGAGTGCATGTTCAGCCATCGGGCTTGAGGTGAGCCCCAGCGAATGGCAGCATGAGGTTGTTAGCAAGAGCGAGGCCCGCATGAATGCTACCCGCCTGCTGCCGTGTGCACCAGTGAAGTGGTATGGAGAGGCCCTAATACATGGCGCGACACATCTGATCCATCCCACGGAAGAAGGACCTGCCTAGCAGTGCCGGACCTACCAGTTGCTGGAGGCTAAGTCCATGGCGACGACGAGGAGGAGGGGGTCCCGCACCCTCATAGGCTATGAAGCTTGTGGCGGAAAAGAGACCACCACCATGGGGAGGTGCTGAGACCTCCGTCAGCGGCCCAGCATATTTAATGGTCCACGATTGCTTGCCAAATACAAACTGTGAGTGTTGATGAAATCAAGTGCATCTCCAAGAACATCCCAGAAGCTGTGGACATGTAGAGTGAAGCACTGTACCCATGAAACACCCAGAGGTCAGTGAGACATCTTTGGCACCATGAGAACCTGACCACCCAGAAATCGTCGGCTAGACCAAGCGAACCTGGAGCCTGCGAAAGAGAGCAAGCTGGACCATTGTAGCATCCACTTTGGGATTGCATGTGAGACTGGGTTGTGGTCCTGTTCAGACGTCCTGAGTGACCTCTGTCATGGGGCCTAAAGAGGATCTGAGCAATCTGCACTGGCCTATGGAAAACCAGGGGCAAAGGCCTCAGGGATTACCGGTAGGAGAGGAATCTTGACACGAGAGATGGGTCTGCAGCAGCGCCCCCAGCAGGTACTAGGAAGCACGAAGATCTAGGTCGAAGTTTGGCTACCCCAAAGGCTACCCTGTCAATGCCGGTGCTCCAGAGTCAGGAGGGTAGGAGAACACCGACTTGGAAACAACTACCCTCTAGGCGGAGCAAGTGACTTTAAGGTGGGACTCTTAGCGATTCCTCCATAGGTCTATAGTATGGCCGTGGAAGTCTGGTGAAGAGGACCTCAGGAGACTCCCGTGAGAGGGGAATCCTGGTAAGAGAGTGGAATCCTGGTGAGAGAAGGAAGATGGGGTTTACTCCACCATCATGCATCTGGAAGGGATCACTGACAAAATATCGAAAGTCAAAAAATCGACCTACAAAAATATCGCAACAAAAATATCGATGTCAATAATATCGAAATCCTATCTACAACATGGTAAGTACAAAAATATCGAAAAAAAAATATCGATGTCAAAAATATCGTTATCAAAAATATCGTTTTTTTGTTGTTAAAAATAATATGTAAAATAAACTAAATAATACTTATAATTAAAATAAACATAGTTAAAAATATTTTATAATTTTTAAAATTAATAAGTAACATATATAATTAAATAAAACATTAATTAAACATATACATATAATATATAATATATATACTTAATAATAAGTTTGAATAATTATTTTAATAAATTATAAATTATTAAAAAATATTATAAATTACAAATACATCTATACACATAAAACAATAACAAATAAAAATTAAATAATTATGTATAACAAATTAAAAAAATTAAATTTACTTTTAATATTTTTAAAATGAATTATATACTATATTAACTAAAATAATACAAAAAATATTAAATAGCGTAGGGAATAAAACTACTATTACAACCCCCAAAAAAACAACAATAAGAAAAATGTTGGATAGCGTAGGGGTACAAATTACTATTCCCACTCCAGAGAGTGCAACAGTAGGGAAAGTGTTGGATAGCGTAGGGGTAAAAATTACTATTCCAACTCCAGAGAGTGCAACAGTAGGGAAAGTGTTGGATAGAGTAGGGGTAGAAATTACTATTCCCACTCCAGGAAGTGCAACAGTAGGGAAAGCGTTGGATAGCGTGAGGGTAAAAGTTACTATTCCCACTCCAGTGAGTGCAACAGTAGGGAAAGTGTTGGATAGCGTAGGGGTAAAAATTACTATTCCCACTCCAGAGAGTGCAACAGTAGGGAAAGTGTTGGATAGCGTATGGGTATTACTATTCCAACTCCAGAGAGTGCAACAGTAGGGAAAGTGTTGGATAGCTTAGGGGTAGAAATTACTATTCCCACTCCATGGAGTGCAACAGTAGGGAAAGCGTTGGATAGCGTGAGGGTAAAAATTACTATTCCCACTCCAGTGAGTGCAACAGTAGGGAAAGTGTTGGATAGCGTAGGGGTAAAAATTACTATTCCCACTCCAGAGACTGCAACAGTAAGGAAAGTGTTGGATAGCGTAGGAGTAAAAATTACTATTCCCACTCCAGAGAGTGCAACAGTAGGGAAAGTGTTGGATAGCGTAGTAATTACCAATTATTAATTAATTAACAATTATATAATTATCAATAACAATTAATTAAAATAAATTATAACTTAATTACATTTAAATTACATGATAATCAATTAATCAATTAATAAAAATTAATAACCAATTAATACAAATTAATTACCAATTATTAATTAATTAACAATAATATAAGTATCAATACCAATTAATTAAAATAAATTATAACAATTACAATTAAATTACTTCCCACCCTATTCCCCTATTCCCCTATAAACCCACAACCCGCTACAGAACTTAAACGCAAAAAATAATTAAAATTCATTTATAATTCCTAAAAATTAATAATTAATTTAGTATAATTAAATTACTTCCCACCCTATTCCCCTATAAACCCACAACCCGCTACAGTACAAAAAAATAAAAATTAACTTAACATTTCTTTTTATTAACATATAAAAATTGTATACATATATTTTTAAACAAGTAGAACACTTAACAAAAACACATATAACACATACATATTAAAAACATAACAAAATACATAACAATAATACAAATATCGATATTAGTAACATCGATATTAGTAACATCGATATATTTGATTTCGATATTACTAACTTCGATATTATTTACATCGATATTAAAAAATTCGATATTACTTACCTTAGGGTCGATATTCTGTCCATCGATATTCTTCACATCGATATTCTGTCCCTTCGATATTTTAACTTCGATATTATTGTATATCGATATTTTATTTTTGATATTTTGACTGCTCACCATCTGGAAGCACTGTGGCATCTGAGGAAGACACATCAACAATAACCAGGATGTCATCCTTCTTAGGAGGCTTACTATTCATGGAGCCAGGATGTCTTTTGAAAATGTATCATCCACCGACTTCACTATTGCTCCACATGCACCCTCACAGCAAACAGTGTATTAGACATTGTGTATAGACTTCTATGCGTTGAGTCCAGGTGGGACAGGACCCACAGTGCCCAGCTGAACTGTGACATTTCGAACTAGGGAGCAAAAACTCCAGAGTTCATCTACACTGCCATTCATGCCCAGAGCAGTCTGGTTAAAACGACGGAGGCATGCCATGATGCCTGGTAATCCCTGCTGCACTTGTCCACGTATCTTGTCCTGACAGCAACTTGAATAGACTCAGTGGATTTGTTGTCTGTTATTTTGTTCTCTCCCACAGGTTGGACTTGTTGTTCCATTTTTATGAAAGGTTTGGAGGGATATAGTGACCGGCTGGTCACTGTTCTAGTGTTTCAGTATGCCTGCCTTAACCAGCCACTCCCAGAAGGCTGGCTTCTACACTTACCCCACACCCATCCATCACAGGTGTCACAGGACATGTGACCCTGCCAATAAAAGGGGCTGGGCGCATGTGCCCTGGGCCAGTTCCAGATACCCTAACACCATGTGTATGTGCTTACTTGTAGTGTATGGGGGTCTAGGGCCCTGACACCTTTACAGGAGGTACTGAAATGTAGGGGTCGGATTTAGTATAAAAACATCAAGGTTAATGGAAGCAAGGATTCCACTACTATGAAACCTGACTGCAGCCTTCCAGAAGTGACCAGCAACTGCCAAAGCTGAAATTTTGTAGGCACCGTCGAATGGTCAAGGATACAATATTCCACATGGCTCTGCTCTCGTAACCTACTGTAATGCAGCCAGCTACGTCAGTGGTGAAAGATGTGGCGACAAAGGAAGAGGCCTGACAGGTTCCACAACGATTTAGAGGCGTACTGCTGGAAAGGATCAGGGTTAAATGTCTCTCGGTTAGGAACAGCAATAATATTAAAGAGGGAAAGGATATTTTGAATATTTAGCTGTGTAAAGTCTCCTTTTATTATGGCCTCCCCAATTGCCTTTGTAGTTATAATTTTTAATGTAAGTATTATGTCAGGGCTGTAGGACTTTTGACTTTTGGCATCACTTGTGGGATTTCCATATTTCCTCCTATATCACGTTGTTTCCAATTGTTGCTGAAGTAAATGGAGATTAATAGGTTAATAGGTTGACTGATTTATACATAGTTGAAAGGAATTGGTGTGAGACTGTTTCTGTTTTCTGTTGTGTTTTGCTTTGCTCGAGGAGTGCTAATTTGACATTCAGGTCTTTTGCACCTTCATCATGGTGGTAATGTTTTTTGATTGAAGGGTCTTTATTGTCATTCCTAATATCGATTAGTTTAATACTTTCTAAGATAAGATTGATAATAGTTGAAATTCCCTTTTTTATAAGGGGATTTAAACTTGGCGCTCGGTCAAAATTCTACTAAGCAAATTTCTCTAAATAAGGGTAGCAAAAGTGGGGGGCTGCGAAAAGTTCAATATGTGCATCCTGTTTGAGTGCACTAGCGGTTAACATTTAAAAATTGATAAAAATTGGTGAAAGTCAGAGGGAATAGGAGTTTTTTAAAGCTCTAATGCTGAACTTGACTCTCCTTTTGGCATTGTCATACCTGTGGCACGTGCCACTGTCTGCTTCTCCCGACATTTCCAATTGGTGCAATAAATCAGTACCGGCTCGCACAGGTAACGCTGTGGGCGGTGAGCTGGGGCGGGGTGGGGTGGTGGAGTAGTGGAGTTCGACATACGATGGGAAAGGTAAAAGTAAAGAAATAAATAAATAAAACCACTTACCTTGCACTAGCCGCATCGCCGACTCGCAATGCTGCGAGCGCAAGGTAAGTAGTTTTATTTATTTACTTTCACCTTTCCTGTCGTAAGTCGAACTCCACTACCCCCCCACCCCACCCCCGCCTCACCGCCCCACAGGGTTACTAGTGCGAGCCGCCACTGCAATAAATGAAGATGATTTCTTCTCAAAATGTCTCTTCCACTGCCTACCCTCTAGCAAGTTCACAGGTAGAAGTGGACTCCACCACAATCCACCAGGGACACCAAACGACTGCCTTCTAGAGCCTCTGAAACTCACTGCGCCCAATCACACACTTTGCCACACCCCTTTCAGTCGCAGACACACATACAGGAATTGTGCAGTGTGAGAAGTGAGATGTTTGGGTTAGAAGGCAAAGGAAAAAAGATGGGGGTGGCCAAGAAAAGCTCTGTACAGCTGATACAGCTGGGATAGCCAGTACAAATGGGGATGTTGATCCTTCTGCTGTAAAAAGGTTGCCATGCAGAGCCAATTTGCCACGCCAAGTGTCCATGAGCACATCGACAAAAAACGCTGAAGATGAAAGGGGCAGCCGCTTCCAAGAAACAGAAGATGGATTGATTTCTCATGAATGTATACAGTAAATGTTGTGGTATGACATCCTATGTGATTTGCAATCTTGATTTCCAGGAAGCACTCTGATTGCCTTGTTTTTATTTGGACTTATAAAATGTTTATTACAGAAAGACTTGAACAAGCATCCACAGCTCTGTCTTTAATATGGAAGTCCCTTCGGCCCTTTAACAGTGGATACTAAGGTCCATTGTTTTGACGGTGCACCTCTGTAATATAGCATAGGCAAACTAGTTGATGGCTAGTCCTTTACACCAGTACATATCCTCATTTAGTGTGACTGTCACAAAAGGTGACTGTGAACCCTTATAATCAAAAGATCTGGCATTATTGTATGGGGTACTTTTACAGAGACAATGGCAGTGTGGCTTCTGTTACACTGTCAGTGCTAGAACAACCATGGTATTTGATTGAGAGGTGCAGAGGCCCTTGCAAGTGGAGACAGTGGAAAGGTCCTTGAAGGGTCACTAGAAGCCACATTGTGCTCTCCCAAGGGGCACACTGGGATGATCTAACTGTGCATCTCTTCCTGGTGGATAAGACTAAATCTTTCTCTGTGAATGTAGTATAGTAGAAGTACATGAGCAAAGGACACTCTGCTAGAGAAATGAGAGAGTCTGCTTTTCTTTGTGAGAAAAGGGGCTATTAAAAGGTCTTCAACCTCCTCTGTAATACCAAAGTGTTGCATAAACGCTAATAATGGGCGAAGTTCGCATTGTGCTGCCATTGCGCTTTGCTAACATGGTTGTTGATGTCAGGGTAGGACTGGCCTATAGGGAAATGAGGCAGTACCCAAAGAGCTGGTCTCACAAGACAGTGTATGGGCCATTTTTCGTCTGTTTGTGTGCCTGTGTTATGGTCTGCTAGGCCGGTTTTACTGTTGATTTCCCTGATATTAAAACAAACATTGCATGCAGAAAGCGCAAATCCATGTAGTCATTCATAACTTGCCTATAGAGCATGTAGTTACAAGTTCAAAACTGCAGCAATTGTCAAACATAGGTTAGCTACTGATTCACTAATGGTGGGCACTTTAATTGTGGTATCCAGGTCCATTTTCTATCCGAGTCCGGCCCTGGCTGATGTTTTTATTGTGAGTCTCTGTACCCCATTCCATATACTGGCTTCAACAACATTTAGTTCATCATGACCTGTATTTCATTTTTTCAGTATGTGTAATTCTGTGTACCTAACTATATTCAATTTAGAGACATTCCCTGGGCTTATAACTGCCTATATTATGCAAGGAGAGTGAATGTATTTACTATGCTTTCCCATCACCCATATGCACAGGAAGGGACATCACTGGATTTCCCATTATCCATATTCACAGGAAGTGACATATCTGGTTTTCTGTCAAAACCATCTGTAATAGAAAAAGCCAAGCAAGAGGACTTCAGTTCCCAACACCCCTCTGCACAGGAAGTGACATCAATGGATTCCCAACCATCCATCTGCACCGGAAGTAACATCACTGGATTTTCCATCATCCATCTTCACAGGAAGTGACATATCTGGTTTCCTGAAAAAAACTCATTAAAAGAAGCCAAGAAAAAGGACTCAATTTCCTATCACCAATCTGCCAAGGAAGTGACATCACTGGATTTCGCATCATCCATTGTTACATAAAGTGACATCACTGAATTGTCTCTAAAGTAGTGGATAGAAAGAAAGCTTACCTCTTTGAAAGCTCCCTAACTAAAAACAGATGCACCGTCAATTAGCAAGAACGTTTTTAAATGAAAAAGAGGTAAATAAACTTGAATATTCTATGGCTACAGGCATAAAGAGAGTTTCTAGTCCCCTATGCTAGTGAAGAAAGTTTCCTATTTATTTTAAGGTGTTTGGGTATATGTACTCTTTCAACACAATAGATAGGAAAAGACTACTCTGTAAAAGAATGGTTTAACAAGGTACAGTTAAAACATGGCAGTTTATTAATGACCACATATAAACCCTTGATGGCAAAGCACTGATCAGTGGGCAAAAAGGCCGAGAGACAAAAATGCTGCTCAATGGACAAGAATGCATCCAGACATGCAATGAGAATAACAGGCAATGAGATGGCCTAGATGGAAAAATATTGAAATAGTAGATGTTTAATGACTAATGAAACACAATATTTTTTTGTAATCGAAGCAAAGGTGGAAATTGATAACCAGAACAAATGCCTGCACATAAAAAAATCGATATTCTGTCCCTGATACTCTGGGAAGACAACCAGACAACTAGAAATGATTCACAGATATGTAAACCAGGATCTCCCGTTGCAAAATAAAGTCATACATTTCCACCCATAACTTTCCAATCTTACACTTTTTGGAATTCACAAGAGCTTTTCAGGTTATGTCTGGAGAAATCTCAGTCAATACAACCCTTTTTCTTTTGGGGATGTTATAGCCTGGAAAGTGATGAACTCCTGCTCTTCACTGCAGTAAATTTATGAGTGACCATAAATAAAACAAGAGTTACCACATTTTAACCATGAAAAATGTTAGACCTGACCTTCTCTGCGTGTCACCCCCCAAACATTTTGCCTTCCACTTTTTTTGCTGAGCATGTTTTTGCTGTACTTAGGACTCTGTGCACTTTACCACTGCTAACCAGTGCTAACGTGCTTGTCCGTCTCATCTAAACATGGCAGAACTGGCTTATACCCAAATGGCATATTTATATTTAAATTATTTATATGTCCCTAGTAATGTGGAATTACATATACCCAGGGCCTGTAAATTAAGTGACACTAGTGGACCTGCAGCACTTATTATACTACCAACTTAAGTAGCCCGTTAAACATGTCCCAGGCCTGCTATTGAAGCCTGTGTGTGCAGATTTACACTGCTATTTCATCTTTTTTGCCATGCACAAACCTTATTTTTGAATGCATATAACCTTACCCTAGGGTAGGCCCTGGACAGCCCAGAGGGCACGGTGCAGTGTATTTAAAAAGATGAACATGTGCTTTTAAGTTTTACATGTCCTGGTAGTGAAAAACTCTTACATTTGTTTATCACTACTGGTTCATCCATGGATAACATTTGAGTTTCCTTATTACATTTATTAAGCTATAGTTTCCAAATGGGAACAGGTAAACAGTTCATGCTTGGTGTCTTTGGAATTGTAATGAAGAATCCTCTTTTATGGTGAAGGCAGATTTTCGCATACAATTTTGAGAACGCCACTTTTAGAAAGTTGCCATTTTCCTGCCCCATCCATTCAGTGCCTGAAGCCTGTCTCTGGGTCACATGATCGGGCTTAGTTGGCAGTTGGTCTTTGTGTATTCCTCCTAGACAGCCACACACAATTGAGAGCCTAAGTGTGCCTGGATGGACCATCACTGGCAGAATGGAAGGTGGGTTAGGAACAGCCCCACTTACATCTGAATAGGCTGTGTCCTGCCTTCACACGAAGAACTGCATACCCTCTGTAGTTAGTCTGGAGTTGGAGCAGGGGAGACAGGAAGCCTCTGCACTTCACAGGGAAACCTCTAGAAGCTCCCCCCACTTCAAAGGAGACACCAATTATAAATATTGGACTTCAGACACCAACTCTTCAGTACACTTCTGAACCTGTAAATGTGTCTGCCAGGAAGAAGGACTGGTGTGTTGCTGAAAGGACTGCCATTCTGCTGGACTGCTGCCCTAAAGGACTTTTCCTGCTGTGCTGACCTGCTGCCTGCTGTCCTCTTGCCTGGGTGAGAAGGACTGAACCTGGAACCTGTATCCCGAACCACCAGAGTGATTCCAAGAGCTAGTCTCTTGTAACCAGCACCTCGACTCTGCAACTGTGAGTTCTACCCTCGCAATTGGTGCCACACTGGTCTTGGATCCTTGGACGTTGGTCTAAAGGTGCTCCTCCAGTCTATATGGGGATCCGGCAGAACTGACACTTTTCCTCTGCTGCATGGTGCAAGACTGAGCAGATCAATGCACAGCCTCTGCTGTGAGGATTATCACATTGCAAGGACTCTCCATTGACCTTGCAGCCGGCTTCAGAACCACTGATGTGCCTTTGCATCACAAATCTCCTGTCAGCAGCAACCTTGACAACGATGCAGGTTCTCATATCACAGCCTCGCAGCTCCTCAGAACCGAAATATGGCCTCATCAATGCGACTTCGCATTGCAAGCCCTCGTCGACGGGATCCTCAACCTGATGCAGGACATTGCATCGCACTTTGCAGCCCCTCGGATCCGACTCATCGCCTCAGCTGTGCGACGCATCCTCAGTGCCGGACCTTGCAACTCTCTGCAACCTCGATTCAAGGTACTTTCGTTCAGTGCAACGTAACGGGTCCCTGTAGATAGCCTGTGCCCCATCACGGTTGGCCTGCACTTGTAACTTTGTCCTGGTGTGGCATGACCAGATATCTACAGTTGGCGCTTTGTGCTTTTTTGGCACTATTTTCACTGAAATTTTAAAACCTGCACATCTCCGCTTCTACTTATTGGTGTTTTGTTGTTTTGCTTTTATTTTATTTATTAAAAATGACTCTTGTATTCTGATCTGGTGTGGGATCCTTCTGTGGTGGGTTTTTACTGTGTTACTGTTTGAGGTGTTGCACAAATACTTCCCACATTGCCTCTGAGTTTAGCCTGACTGCTCTGTGCCAAGCTACCTGAGGGTTGAGCACAGGCTAATTTGGGGTTTGCCTGTGACTTCACCCAAGGATTGTGGTTCCTGCTTGAGTAGGGTTTTACCTCTGCCAACCAGTAACCCAATTTCTTGCAGATAAACATGGTGGTTGGGTAAGATATACCTGGATTTGGGCCAAGGAGGGAAATAATACTTAATATACCAGTGGTTTACAGTGAGCAGTCACAAACATGCTGATCAGTGGACATGAAGGCAGAGTGAGAAATGTTCTGATCCATGGACAAGAAGTCAGTCAGACATGCACAGAGAATAACAGGCAAGGAGATGGTCTGTAGAGGGCAAATATTAAGCTAGGAGATGTTTTAGCCACATATGAAATGCAATATGTATATTTTTGAATGAAAGCACATCTGGAAGCTGATTTGCCTGTAAAGATGCCTGAGGTCCAAATTCACAAAAAAAGTAACTCTAGATCTCCAAACTTTAGGTCTTTCTTGGGTGCAGATTTCCATCTTTTTGAATTTCACAAAACGTTTTTATGTGTGAAGACATACTCAAATCATGTTTATATTTTCATGAAGAGAAATGGTACCAACTATATAATTATAAATGTATTCATTATCATGAATTATGAAATATGAATGTCGCTTTCTAGTTGTTTGAGGACACACCTTATTTATTGTCACTTTCATTTGATTGAGGCCCCACAATTATTAGTTTAAGGCCACACATTGCTATCTGGAAACTTTCCAGTGCCTTATTAGGCCCTGGACTCATAACATTCTGAGTTGTACATTGCACATTTTCAGTAAGCATAACCTCATTTTCAAATCTGGCAAAGGGAAGCGAGATTTTGTGAGAAGGATGAAAGCAGTATTGTGCATTTGAATGATATCTTGCCTCTAAGGCCATCCTGCCCTTCCTTGAGGGGAAGATCTTGACACTTGCTCATTAGATAAGCTTTTGATGACAAGAAAATGTTTTGTCATGTGGTCATGTACATTGACTTGTATTGAGAGAAAATTGTATAGATACTGAACAATTTTACGGTTTTATAGATCATGGCTCCAAATGAACAGTTTCTAGTGAGAGCTCTGGCCACTTAAAATGACAATTGTCTTTTGATCTTTGCTTTACTGCCAGCTATTTTGCATTACATGCTAGTTGGACTTTAGACTTCCACATGTTTTGTGTTTTATTTTTAATATACTTTTATATGTCTGGAGAAATCATTATTACAAATAGCGACTTACTTTGGGAGTGTACCATCTTAAAATGTTGTGTACTCATGCCATTCACTGCAGCTAATATCTGTCCTTTTGTGTAAAGGGAAGCAGGAGGAGATACTACCTTCTTTGTGGGTGTTAACAAACCCACAAAGCATTTCCACTTTCTAAAGTCCCCTCCACTTTGACTCCCCACCTCTGTTCATAGTTTAATTTCATGAAAACCTTTGTGTGAATAAACTGTTGTATGAGTGGGAAATCAATTTTTCTGAATTAGATAAATGATTTTGCAGTGACCCAGATGTTTTTGGGCTTTATCTATCATGATGTTAGAAGAAAGGAAGAATGATGTAAGTTTAATTCTTTTGGCCATTGGTATGGCTTGATTAACTCCTCATGAAAGTGGTAAAATTTCTTCTAACTAGAAACCACTCAATGTTGCATATTGCCTTTTTAGTCGTCCCTGTTCTTATAAAAAATAAATGAACATGAGCTATAAAATTGTTACAGGGATTCTGCTCAAACAGAACTATGCAAAGGATTATGGGACCTAAGTATATAGGGACTGAATCATCCTACCACCTCAGTACTTATGAGCCCAGGACCGACTAGCTATAGTGTCTCACTTACCCTCCTGCTCACTTGCAGAGGAACAAGTGATTAGACACCCCAGAACACAACACTCCAGACTCTCTCAGGAATCGCGGTTGCAAGACACACCCTTTCACTGACACTCTTGTACTTGTCCACAATAAGATCTGACAGAGACACGAACAAGTTTAAAATATTTATTTTAAACTAACATGCTCTAATATGCAGTATACGTACCACAATAAGCAGAAAAATGCATAGCACAAATACGATCAGCATAGCAAGTAGTCCATAAATCATAAAAGGAGCTGCCATAGTGAAAGACAGCGTAGCCTAACCTCTCTTCCCTTGTATAGAAGCAGGATGATTATATTTTAGAAGATCTCTGGGCGTTATCTGCAGACCCCGTGCCTCAGTCTATAGATGGTAGATCTACATCTTAGGTGCGGTCATGCTCTAATCCCTGGAAAGGTCCATCTCCAAGTGTCTGCTACCTATCCGTGTGTTCCAATATGACCAAAGCACATATTCCCAAACAACAGCTGCATCCGTATGTTTTGTCTAGGTGCTAGGGCCTGACCAGAACAGAATAACAAGGGGCATTGTTGTTCGACCTTGTTCACAATGTTCAGACTAAATCCCAGGAACCTGAAAAGCATGAACACAGCGGGAGGTTCTCATGTGAAAATATCAAAAGAGGCATTTGCTCGTGTAGTAATGTGCGCAAAGCAGAGGACAGCCTGCAGCGTCCTCACGCTCATGCTAACTTAGGGAAGACAACAATGTCCCCATGGGATACATGACACAATGCTAGAACTTTAATTAGCAGAGGAACTGACAGCCATTGATTTGTCTTCCACAGACTCCCATGGAATATTTTTTAATCTGTGAAGCTTGAAAAATACAATACTTTTCATGCAATACTTTGCAGATCAAGAGTGTTTCCCCGGGTGGCTTGGACAGCTAAGAAGATGGCGGTGTGAGCCCTCACCTCCGGCTTGTTAGACTAGCAATGTTCCTGCTTACGCATTATGCTATGTAAGTTAGCATTCGTGGCACCATTTTCTGTTAAGACGCCATTATGGCTCATGATCGAAACTAATTCTTTGCTATTTCTGAGAAACGGCTTGCTGTTAAGTTTCACTTCCCCAAGGTTGGGTTTTGCTTCACTAATCAATAGACTGTTCTTATTAGCGCATACCTTTCTCACTAGATACAGGCCTTCTCCCACTTGTCTGGTGAAGAGCCCACCTGGGGTAACCTTGGACTTTGAAAGTTTGTAAGATATGAGCTCTGAGATTGTTCTTTTCCTCTTGTGTTCCATTGCTTTGCAGTACCTTCTTGGAAAATTCCATTATGGGCGTGTTCTAGCCCAGTTGCGAAATGTACATAATGTATCTCTATGCTTGTCGATTTCAGTCTCTCTGCAGCACTCCCAGCGACTGGGCAGATTGGGCTCCGCTCTGAGAGTATCTGAAATAAACAATTATTGGTTTGTATTCTCTACTGTCTGACCGACTCTTCATTTGTATGGAAGGCTGAGAGGTGGTCATTAGTGACCCGATTGGGGTCACTTCCTTCAGTTGGCGCCCAAACAGGGACTCCTTCGGGTGAATGGCCCATCCCCTTCCCGCAGACGGGGGGGAGGTCGAGGCCATCATCGGGTCAGACTGACGGTTCAGGGATCCCTGCACGAGGAGTACTGATTGCTCACAGCTTCCCCTTCCGTCCTCCGGGACGGTGCCTCGCCCAGTGGTCATCCCGACTGGAGTCCTGAACGGCGAAACCCTTGGATCTGACCGTTTGGTCTGAAGAGTCGGCAGTGGAGAATCGGTTCATTTGTTCTACTCATATCAGGTGAGTTTGTTTTGGTCTTTGTGGATATGGTACCATTGTGATTTGAGTTTGGTGCGGTCTGAGGACCGTTTTGATAAAAGCATTTGCAATTGCTTTGCCAGGCAAAAATAACAAATTTGTTTTCCTTCTGAAAATGCCTGGGATCAGTAAGTTTTTCTCTTTGTGTTGTCGTTGTTGTTCTGCAGATGCTCGACTAGAAGAAGCCCAGCCGGCGCCTCCAGAAGGCACTCCTAATTTTGATATGTATGTGAAGCATGGTCTTGGCCCTATTATGTTTAGTACATTATGGCACAAATATACGAGGGACAATGCTGAGTTACAGTGGCCGTTGACAAGCACTTTTGATGAGCAAAAGATTGGGTTCTTGCAGGAACAGTTATTTAAAAGATGAAGTAGGCAGTCTAGGTTTGATTCCCTTATAACGTGGCAGAAAGTAGCTTGGCAGAGATGATTGAAGATGGAAAAGGATGCATGGAAAGGGAAAATGCAAACATTGACTCAAATGGCTGTAGCATATGATAGAGAAAATCAAGAAGCAGGAGTTGACTGTGAAGATAGGAGGTTTCGTTTACAGATTGATAAATCTTATTTGGCCCAAGAGGAAAATGATACTTTTGTGGAAGAATTGTTAGACACTCGACCCCCTCCCCCATATGCCCCACAGAGGATATATCCTGTTGTTCCTTCGTTAACACAGCAGCCTGTTACACTGGCTCCAACCGCTCCTGTGTCTACTGTTGTTGTTTCGACGGCTTCGGCCATGGCACCTCCTGCTCTTTCTTTGTCTTCGCCATCTGTGGCCACTGTTACTGTTAGCACACCTACTGCCTCGACTCCTATACCTCCTGCTCTCTCGCCTCCGGCGCAACAACCGGCGACGATTGTACCTGTTACTTCTGTTGCTTCTCCTTCTATGGTTTTTCATCCCCTGGTATTTTCGAGTGTTGCGACGCCAGTACGCGGATTTGAGGATAAAGACTAGACTAAATTTAAGGAGCGGATGGGCCCGTTGGTGAGCACTGGGGTGGGGGATGAAGAGAAGAAGGTAGTAGCAGATCAGGCCGCGCAGTGGGGTCGTAATCCCATTTATAGTGTGGAAGATGTTTGGGCGGTCATGCGAGATTTTGAGCCTTTTATACAGCAGCATGCTCTTAAGCATATGTCTGCTACGTTGATGGGTCTTTGGCAGCAACACTTTGGAGATGATGCGCCACAAATTCTATATGATATTGGAGAGTGTGTGGATGCTAGTGGTTTGGAGCCCGGCAAAGTTTTCGGGAATGTTACAAAGTTAATTGCCTATAGGGGTAGGTTGCAGGAGAAGAGTCCTACCCCGGTATCTCAGTTCCCGATGTGAGAGGTTCACCCCATATATCACCCAGAAATACCGGTAACTAGTCACAATATCGAAAAAAAAATATCGACTGGACAGAATATCGAGTTTTTGATATAGAATGAACAGAATATCGAATTGCAAAAATATAGTGGTGCAGAATATCGAAATGCAGGTAAGAAATATCAAGTTCCACAATATCAAAGTCAGTAATATCGATTTTTTGTTGTTGTGTTTTTAGTGTTAGTATATGTGTTAAAAGTATGTATTATTTTTGTAATGTATGTTTGAATTTTGTAAAAGTAATGAATTTTATGTTAATTCATTTTTGTGTATTTATAGGGGAATAGGGTGGGAAGTAATTTAATTATTATATATATTTTTAGCATTATTTAGAGTTAATTAATTATATGTTAATTTTTTTTGCGTAATTTAATTCTGTAGCGGGTTGTGGGTTTATAGGGGAATAGGGTGGGAAGTAAATTAATTGAAATAAATCAATTTATTTTATTACTTAATAATTTAGGGGCCCATTACGATGGCGGGCGGAAGCACTACCGCCGTGCTGGCGGATGCAAAAACCACCAGTTACCGCCGGCACGCAGCAGTCCACACGCCCGCCCAATTACGATGCGAAAAGCAGGCCAAACACCGCCGGCAAGCCAGCAACACCGTCCGCCATCAAAGTGCGCCCGCACACGTAGCGGCGCAGCACAACTGACACACACCGTCCGACGAAACACGTCCCGCCCGGCGCATAAATTACGATGCCGCAAACAAACGGCTCCCACGGCAAAGAGACACCGCACGTGAAAGAGAGGCGGAAACACGGACGCAGAGCACGGACAACGAAGAAGCGGCACCCGGGCATGAATCCAGCACTGCAGGCCCTTCCCATGCTTCTGCTGATGCACCACCAAGGACGCAACGTGCCGCGGAGACGCAGGTAGGCACACACACAACAAGTGCACGCAAACAGCGCACACAGTGCAAGGGCGGATAAAGCGGACAACCCCCCACCAGCGCGTGCACACTACACATCCACCATTGCATCCACATATGACACACAGGCCAAATCCTAACATCGCGGAACACATGTGTACACACCACCTGGGACTAGGAACCAACCACCCCGTCACGGCCCCAAAGCGCCGATGACGCCGCCACACATGCGCACAACGCAGAGGCCAACCGCAGCGCCATGCATGCGTCGCACACAGACACAGGGACACAACCAAGCAGCACACACCAGCCCCACCCCGAACGCACATGACACGTGACAGGCCGGCCACAGACATGTCCCCAACGCCCAATTCACGGACAACACCCAACGCCACACAACCGACGCACACATGTCAGTGAAGTCACGCAACAGCAGGACACACCCCAGTGTAACAAACATGGCGAAGCACACAGCGGCGGCAACACCAACTAGGAGAAGCAGGGCCCCTTCGGGAAGAGGAACGCCAGTACCACACTGAAAAACCCATACCACCCTGCACATATGAACAAGACACATGAAACGGAACACCAAAGAGCCCGGGGACCGACAACAGGTGGCCCAAGAATTACATCCACACACAAGGCCCAACGCAGAGCGGGAAGGCAGCCTGCCGCCCACACAAGGGAGAGCAGACAGCACTGAATGACCTTCCATTCCAACACCGAAACCACAGCCCTACGACAGAAGCCGGTGAATACAGCCATTGTCCAAGAATAGACCAACACAGGCATGCCGAGAGACCGACCACACGGCAGATAGCGCATATCACAGAAGCACACAACGGACGGGGAAGAAAGAAGAAAACACTCCCCCATGTCGGCCACATGCAAGTTAATTGGAAGGAGTCACACAGCACCGACCTTGAACTGTCTGAGAAGCATGTGGGAAGAGGGCCCGTGTCCTCCAAACAAGCCAACAGAACACAAGTCCTGTCTCCCCACGACTACACAGAGCTCACAGCAACCCCGGAGCGTGCACATTGCAGACTGCACACACAGCCGGAGCACGCCACCTCTACGAACCGCTGCGAAATGGCAACCGCAACACACCTACCCAACTACGCCGAAGAGCTCAAGCTGTACCAAACCAGCACGATACATACATTGGGATGCGATCTCCTGTCCCTGCTGAACGTAAGTTACCGACTGACTTACCGCATCACATTGTTCAGCTGCGTCATGCCCGTCTTCTACTGTCGGAGGTGTCCCTACCAGCATCCCGTCGAGATATGCCTCTCCAACCCGGCATGTCTGAAGGCGGACCTGCTACCACTACTCCTCCCTCTGGACGCACACGACAGGGCCTGCTCTGCCTATGGGGGCATGGCGTATGTGGCCAACATCGCACGCGCACTGAAATGGAACCACTGTGCCTCCACACGACGGATCATCGAGAACAGCTACATCGAATGTCACCCAGCATGCCCCATCATGGTCCTCCAAGGGACAACCTACGAACAACACCTTGACAGCCACCATCCGCTTCATTGGCTGGCAAACATGTACACCACCAATGACATGGAAGCCCTGCTGGACGGCATCGCATACCTGACAACCTGTAAATACGTCGGACCACAACGCAGGTTCCCCGAGTGACCTATGAAGTCCAACCCCGCACCCATGCTCAGCTTCCGCACGGACTGGCCAGTCACCACCACAACAGCCATACCAAACGACCGGCAACTGTAACCACACCATCAACGACATCGCCATGACATCGGATATGACCGGGACATGCACACTGTTCCCCATCACATCCAGGAACACCGCATGCATCGTGGGAGGCAGTGGCATGGGCTCTGTGCATCGCACCCACATGGACGGAACTGCACGAACAACCAGGACACGACATGGATCCAGCGCCCATGGACACACACACCGCTCAGTGGACATGAATAGGTCGCCTGGAGTCTGTGGGTGCTGCACCCCTCCCACCCCCGCCCCGGGAATCCCATACCAGGACCTTTGCATGGACGACAAGTGCATACAACAACAACACGACCCCAGTGACTGTGACATGTCCAGTAACCACCACAGTGCAACAACAAGTGGCACGCCGCTGCATGCACGCAAGCACATGCCCTGATGTCATCTCACATGCACGCGTGCATGAGGAACAACCGCAGCAAACCTGTCACATGGAACTGAGATGGACTGTGCCCATGATGCCGAGCGGTCTGGTAGGCTACATGTATACTGTCTGTGTCAAAGTCCGCAGCTCCGCAGCCATACGTAAATGTACATTAGCACAGCCTTGGCCAAGCAGATGTAACCCCACACCCTATCCCATTTGTAATCATGCTCAGTATATCCTCAACATGTATCCCGCTGCCAGTAGTGTCCACTATACTGCATCACAGAGGACAGAAGACTCAATATAATGTTTGAAACCAGAACTGTCTCCGCTGACTCATTTCACAAGTACGAATGAGAGAGGATGAGAGTATGTGAAGTACACGGCAGTCGTGACATGACCATGTAGTCCACTGGTATTGGATGTCAACGCAAATGAGTAGCACTACTGTGGAAGACACACATGTGTCGTGTGAAGTCGTATGGACGCAGTGCTCAGGTGGGTGGGTGCGACGGGTAGATGCGCACATGCCAAGTTGGAGCACGCCGTGTTGGGAGGGGTCATGAACAGTACACCACCGCTTCCCTGGGCATTGTGAGAGGACACCTGTCGGGGGGAGTGAACACGTGTGTGCACAGCAGCCGGGCACACGTACAAAGCGGTACCAGGCGCACCGAATGCCCACCCTCTGTGGACAAGCTGGATCCTGTTGTGCGCCCGCCATGCCCCTTGACAAGGCACACACAGCCCCAGTCGACCAGGTGTAACCCCAACATAGTCAATCCACACAGGCGATACAGGGCACGGGATGGCAGTGGAGCATGGTGTGTGAGAGGTCTCCTCGCGCTCCTCCTGGTCATATCATGCAGGCAATAGAACCTCAACGTCCAGCATGGCAAAAAGTCAAATGGAAGTGTAGGGGGGACGCACCACAGCACGAGCAGCACTGACGTCACGGGAGGTGGCTCGCACCATCCCATCCATTGCCCATCATACCAACCACGCCACATGCCATTGCGACTAAGTGCAAGCGCGTGCGCCACCACCCCTGAGCCCTCCCCAGAGAGGCCAAAGAGTGAATGTGTGGGCCATCAGCCACAGACGGACGCGGCATGGCCGCAGGGCAGCCACAGCCACTGGGTGTCGCAGGTGGCGGATCCGGAAGGCGAAGACTGTGATGCATAGTCCATGCAGGCCGGGTCTCCATTTGGGGCACCACGCAGGTGGACGGCGTCCCGCCACACATCATACCCTGAGACAGCCCACTCGTGCAACTGGACCCACACATGCACTCCTTGCCCTCTCTGGTGCGAGCTTGGGGCTGCCTGTGCAAGCGCTAGCCTCGCAGGTGAGCATGCATATTGGGGGGCGAGGGGAGGACATGAGGGCTGGGGCGAAGATGACTGTATCACTGTCAGTTAGTACAAGGGATGACCCAGATGTGGAAAGGAAGAGACGTGTCCCGTGTGTACTGCAACTAGTCGCCAATCCAACTACCCCCATGTCCGGAATGTAAGCCCGCACCTAGGCCCGCCCATCCGCCACATCGAACATACCACCAGCACGACAACCTTCCCATTCGAAACACTGACTGGGGGTGGCGACCAGTGAACAATCATGTGTAGCCTACCCACGCGTACATGTGGGCCCTCCATGATCCATGTCACCTGCGGCAAAGACATGACATGCGCAATGAGGGAAGTGAGGAGAGCTGTCCGCCCCACGCGCAGAAGGTGCATCAGCTCCACAGACCCAGCAGCGAGTCCAGCAGGGGTCACATGTGCAGGGGCAGCTGTGCCTGGTGTGAAGGCACATGCATATGGACAGCACATCGACCAATGTGTAGTCTGCCCACATCCACAGTCCATCATCATGCGGACATAGGAATTGAACACAGGGCAACACATCTTAGCTGGTGCACCCACCGTGACCAACAATGCGCAATCATCGACGTACCCGCCCTGTGCATGGCCCCCCACCCAACGGAGGCACATCCAGTGCCACCATCCCACACACACAAGCCTTCCACGGAACATGCTGTGTCCAATGGTCAGTACAGAGTCAGCGCCCATCTGGTGGATCCTGAACAGGAGACACATGCACACACATGCCAGCTCCCACTATGTACGACTGCCACCTGGCACGTGCAATGTAACCTCTCACCTGTGACGTGTGACTGCAAGCACACAGCCGTCTTGGCATGGGGCTGTCAATGTGGACACCAGTCAATGTTTCGGGAGGTGTGATCCGTACAGTGCTGTACATAGGGTGCAGTGCTGACACCTACTACTGTCTCATATCCCCTCGTGCCACAGGTCCCACTTGTATTGGCCGCTCAGCCCGTGCCCACATCGTCGTCGTCGTGTGCCATACTCATCCAGCCTCGGAAGCAGTAGCATGCTCAGCAGACACTCATGTTGCCGTGGCGTTGCCGCTTGACGAATATGCAGTCAGTCCCCATCAGCACGCCCCGCAAGTCATTGGGGCCTAGATCCCCATGTGCATGCACATGGCAGTGGTATGTCTCACTTGCCATTGCCATTGTTGGAAGACCTGTGTAAGTGTATTGTGGCCGTGCCGTCCCAGCTTGACAGCTGGGCTGTGGCCCATGTGCTTGCTCAGTCATGTCAGTGATGTGTATGCGAAATTGCTATGTGCCGTGTTGCTTTGACATGTGTCCTCTGCCATTTAACCCAGGCGGAGACCGAACATTGACCGCCCATACCAATTGCTGGCGGACATGGACGATACAGAGGTAATCAGGAAGTTTCGGCTGGACAGGCCAACTCTGCATCGACTGTGTGCCATGTTAGAGCCCCATCTCCGTCCCCGCAGGGTGTATCCGACTGCTGTCACCCCCACGGCTAAGGTGATGGCCGCCATGCATTTCTTCGCCACTGGGTCATTCCAGCACACAGTGGGCATTGGAGGAGGGATGTCCCAGCCCATGTTCAGCAAGGTGCTGAGGGATGTACTGGCAGCCATGATGCTGTACCGGAACAGGTACATCCGCTTCCCCAGGGCTCGTGAATTGGCGGCAGTGAAGGGTGCATTCTATGCCCTTGGCAGAATCCCACACGTCGTGGGAGCCATTGACTGCACTCATGTTGGCCTTGTTCCACCACAGGCCACTGAGCACCTGTACCGCAACAGGAAGCACACGCACTCCCTGAATGTGCAAGTGGTGTGCCTTGCGGACATGGTGATCACCCACGTGTGTGCAAAGTTTCCAGGCTCGGCCCATGACGCACACATAATGCGCAACAGCATCTTGCCACGACTGATGGCCAATCTGCAACAGGATCGTGGCTGTATTGTCGGTGAGTATGTGGAGTGGTGTAGCGTGCTGGTTGTGCGATGCTGTCCCCTGTCCAGTTGGAATAGCAACGGTTCTCTGTGTCCCTCACACCCAGGTGACTCTGCGTATCCGAATGGGGCATGGCTGCTCAGTCCATTGAGGAATCCTCGCACCCCAGCAGACGATCGATACAATGAGGCACATGGGAGGACCAGACGTGTGGTCGAGCGTACCTTTGGCCTCCTCAAGTCCAGGTTCAGGTGCCTGGACCGCACCGGGAGTGCACTGGCGTACTCCCCACAGAAGGTGTGCCAGATAGTGGTGGCGTGCTGCATGCTGCACAATCTGGCCATTCGGAAGCAGATCCCCCTCATTGTGGATGACGGAGATCAACCAGGGCCCCAGCCCGCAGACCAGGACAGCTCGAGTGAGGTGGACAGCGGAGAGGAGGAAGCTGGGAATGTGCGCCAGCAGCTCATCGCCCGCTACTTCACTTGACGGTGAGTGTCCATGTACGACGGATGATGTGTCTGTATCTATGCAGGTGTGTGTGTGCTGTGTCAGGGTGGCCGTATGTTCACTGCGTGCAGTGTGTCAACGCTCCATGGCCAGGGTAGTATGCCACTGTTGGTGACTGTGGCATTGTGCCCTATTGCTCTGTGCGATGTGTGTACATTGCTTGTAGTTGTTGACATGTACTGTGTGATGGGTGTGTGACACACTCATTGAATGTGCTCCTGTTCTGTCTCCCACCCCTAGGTCCCTACAGGTCCTCCGGATTCCATTTCCATGCCACGCATCAGGTGCCTTTCCGCCCAAGGTGGCCGTTGTATTCCGTACAATAAAGACACAGGGCACAAACAGCAGTTAGTGAAAAAGGTGCATTTATTACAAACTGTGACATGTGATTGTGTGTAAGGTGATGACAAAAGTGGTGCGTGCAGTGACAATGAGCTGTCGGTCATGGCTGCGTGATGATCAGGGTGTACCCACTGGTTCTATGTCCATAGTCCAACACACACATGCCATCCAGATGGCTGTGTGGAGTGGGATCGTAGAGCAAGTCAATGCAGTGGCTGGTCAAGGAAGGCTGGCGGAAGGCTGGCTGGCTGCCTCACTTGCGACTGGAGCGTGCGAAGTCCTCCCGGGAGATCTGTTTCCTCTTCGGACGGCCCCTTCCACGTTTGGGAGGGGGTGTGTGGTGGCGACCTGCTGGTGGTGGGTGAGGTGTGCTCACTGGCTGTGGACGCAGGGGAAGTGGACACTGCTGCCCGAGCCTGCGCCCTAGCAGGTGGTGGCGGAGGTGGTGTTGCTGGCCTTGCCTGTGACCCCACCGCCACCACCAGCTGGCCCATGAGGTCCACGAGTTGGTCCATACGGGACACGAATTGGCCCATATGGGCGTCCATGGACCTCAGCACCCCCAGCACCTCCCGCGTGTCAGTAGCAGACCTGGCCCATTGTCCTTGGGCCTCTTCATAGGCCCCAAGGACTCTGGCCATTTGAGGCAGGGCATGGCTCCCAGGGGAGGCTGGCGTTTCCCTGACCCTGCTCCTCCTACCAGTCCTGCTGCCACCGGCCTGCCCACTAGCCACATTGCTCACCACGGTCCTCGCTGTGGCTCCCAGGGTGGATCCAGTCGGCCGGGCCACCACCTGCGCTGGGGCTGGTGCCAGCGAAGACGTGGTGGTGGTGGAGGCGGTGGTGGTCGGTGCGGCGATGGTGGCGGTTGCGGCAGTGGTAGTGGCCGCAATGACCGTGGGTGTGGCCGCAACGACAGTGGCAGCAGGGGACTGGGACTGTTCAGCATCCCTGGATGATGGGTTGGTGGGTAGGAGGGGTCCTGGGGAGCGGCTGGGCCCTGCCACGCCAGATGGGCCAGCTTGGTGGTCCGTGTCCGAAGAGGTGGACAGATCCTCCAGATCCGTGTGTCCTCGTTGGGGGCTTGTAGGCTGGCTGTGCTGGCTGCTGTCTCCATCCCCAGCGTCCAGCAGTTCGTCACCTGTGGAGAGAATGAGATTTGTTATTGTGTTGCACCTGGCGAAGTATGTATTAGTCGTCTGACATTGGCAGTTCGTGCAATCTCGTACATGGGTTTCCCGGAGGCGAGTGTGTGGCTGTGGCATCTGTAGGTGTGTGTGCTAGGCAATGGGACTGTGTGCTGTGCACATGTGGCATGGGACGGATTGGCCATGCCGATGGGTGTGTTGCTTTGCCCCTACTCATTGTGACTCTGGTGTATGCGGGCTCCTGGCCCATCCTGGGTCTGGTTTGTACTTTGCTTTTGGAGTTCAAATGGAACGCTTAGGAACGCATATGGCAACATGGGGGCCATGCCCCAGATTCGCATTTGGGAGGGAATATGCTTTTGGGGTTCAAATGGAACGCTTAGGAACGCATATGGCAACATGGGGGCCATGCCCCAGATTCGCATTTGGGAGGGTATATGCTTTTGGGGTACATGCTGTGAGCCATGGGTGCCGAACGTGACATGTGTTGTGGCAGCATGACAGTGCATGGTCTGAGGTGTGTGCATGCCTGACATGCCCTGCATATTTGCTGTCTGTTGTGGTTACTGGACATGGCATTGGACGCATCGTTATGAGTGAGTGATAGTTGTGTGCCAGCCAACGTATTGCAGTTGTCCCATCTCCTTGGTGTGCGTGCTGCCCTGTGCCATGTGCATCACTGCAGTGCTCGGGGGAGTGTGGCCCATGTTGTGTGTTGTTGCTCACAGTGTGTCGTGCGCTTAATTGACTTCTGGCACATGGTTGGGCATGGGCATGTGTCTTAGCGTGACTGCTGTATGTGTGGCAGCTGTGCGGATGACATGCCTTTCATGAGACTGGGGCTGACGGATGGGATGGATGGTATGTTGTATGTGCATGGTGTGTCTGTGTGTTTGATGGGTTCAGTGGTGTTCGTGTGCATTTCTGTTGTTCCGCTCTGTTGCGTCTAGTGTTGTTTGTCTTACATAGGCGTAGTTGTGGGGTGTGTGGTTGACAGGCAGTAGGGGCTACATGGACAGGACTTCAATGGTGTTTCGGTTGTGTGTGATGAGTTGCACAGTGGCTGCCGTGTGGGACTATATTCAGTGTGGCTTGTGCATGCAGACGTGGCTCCTTGGGTGTTGCTATGTCTGTGATGGGTCATGTGGGGTGTGAGTCTGCTGTTCATGTCCGTGTGCACATTGTTCACTTGTTCGTGACGGTGGGCGGTGCTGCGTGTTCGTGTGCTACGTGACATGTCCCATGTGTTGGTGGTGTTATGGTCCTCATGCCTCCAGTAATCCAGCCCTGTCCAGTTTCCCACCTGCAAGTTGTTCGTGCGTGCACTGTACTGGATGCCACATGGCTCTTAGCGGGGGTGCTCCATGTTGCAGGTCTGTGGGGGTGGGGGGGTGTAGTGGGTCGTGGGGGTGGCTGTACACCCACTGACACCGATTGCTGTGGACCGTGATGTCTGCCTTTCGGCTGTCGTTGTGCACTGCGGTGGCTGACACGTGGGTGTGGGGTGTGGGGATGCTCCTCCTTGCTGTGCTGTGGGACTGGGGACTGGTGTGTGTTGTACTTGGGCTGTCCCCCTCCGACCCACTGCACTTTGTGTTCCTGCCACTTACCTGTTACTTGTCGGTTGGTGCAGCTGTGCCTGACACATGGGTGTGGGGAGTGCTCCACCTTGCTGGTCTGTGGGAGTGGGGGCCTGGTGGGTGTTGTACTTCAGCTGTCCCCCCTCCGACCCACTGCACTTTGTGTTCCTGCCACTTACCTGTTACTTGTCGGTTGGTGCAGCTGTGCCTGACACATGGGTGTGGGGAGTGCTCCACCTTGCTGGTCTGTGGGAGTGGGGGCCTGGTGGGTGTTGTACTTCAGCTGTCCACCGTCCCACCCACTGCACTTTGTGTTCCTGCCACTTACCTGTTACTTGTCGGTTAGTGCAGCTGTGGCGGACACATGGGTGTGGTGGGTGCTCGTTGTGGCGCTTCTGGCATATTTGGGGACCTGTTGGTGGTTACGTGGCTGGCTTAGTGTACACATGTCCCCACGCATCTTACAGTTGTTCGGTTTGGCCTGTGTGTGGTAGTGTCTGTTGCATGTGCGTGTGATGTGTTGTGTATTGTGTGCTGGACATGGGGGTGTTTGTCCCTGGGAGCTGTGGCATGGTGGTTGCGCATGTGTGTACATAGCGGTGTGCTGGTATACATTAGTTTGTACTTACCAGCCTCCACTCCCCCTGCTAATCCGGCGAGGATCTCCGGATGGATTACGACTCGCACCTTCTCCTCCCACGCTTTGAAGGTCTTAAAGAGCGCGGGATTCCCTCCGCCAGTGACGGCAGCCAGCTCTCTGTTTTTGCCCTCCTTCTTCTTGACCAGGCTCTTTACGTCATTCCAACGTTTGTTTATCTCGGTTCTGTTCCTGGGCAGGGTCCCGACTGCATTGACCTGGTCTACGATCCGGGTCCACATTCTGTTTCTGGTGGCTAGTGGTGTGTGCTGGACCATGTTCCCATAGATTTGTGGGTACACCTTGATGATCTCGTCGACCATGACCGTCAGCTCCATGGGCGTGAACTTGGGCATCCTTTGTGGTGCCATGGTGTTTGTGGTGCTGGTGCGGTGTGTGTTGTGTAATGTGCAGGGGTTTGTGGTGCCGGTGTTTGGTGGTGGTGGTGGTGGTGGTGGTGGTGGTGGTGGTGGTGGTGTTTGGTGGTGGTGGTGGTGGTAGTGGTGGTAGTGATGTGTGCGTTTCTGTGGTGTGCTGCTGTCCTTGCTGTGTCACTGTGTCCTCTCCTCTCCTCTCTGGTTTGCAATGTAGCAAGGGGTTGTGGTCTGTGGGAGTGCTGCTTTTGTACTCACCTATGTGGGTGTGTCCTCATGGTCTGTTGTTTTCAGGTGTGTTGTGTCTGGGGTTCTGGCCTTTGTATTTTTTGTTTGTCCGGGGGGTGTTTTCGGGATGTGTACTGTGCTTGTGTATTTGTGCGTGCCTTGCTGTGTGGACTTGTTGGCCATGTTGTGTGCTATTGGTTTTGTGTGCGGATGGTTTCTGTGCAGGTACGTGGGCGCCATGGCTTCTGCCGTGTCGATTCTCATCGGCGTTGTTTGCGCTGGCGGGCGGTATATTTGTTGTTTTCCGCGCTCATGGCGGTGCGATCGTAATTTCACGTGCGGTGTGTCGGCCGTGTGGGCGGGCGGTTTTGTGTTGTCGTGCGTGTTTCCGTCCGTGGCGGGCGGTTTGACTCCGACTCGGACGATGGCGGGCGGTATTTTGTATGATTTTTCCGCCGATGGCGGTTTTCAGTTTGTGTACTCATAATGGCGTGGTCGGTGTTCAGGCGGTGTGTGCGGGCGGATTTTTGCCGCTTCCATGCCTGGCGGATTTTTTTACGCCGGGTATCGTAATGTGCCCCTTAGTATTTAATCATTTATATTGCTAATTAAGTTAATTAATTTATTATTAATTAATTAATTATAAATTGATTAATAATAATTAATGGGTAATTATGTTAATTGTGTAATTTTTTTCATTAATTAGATATTAATTATTAACAACTAATTTGTAAATATGTTAATTAATTATATTGTTAATTGTAATTAATTAATTAATTGTTAATTATTTATGTTAATTTATTTATATGTTACAATATTGTAGGTGATGTTTATAGGGGAAAATGGTGGGAGGTAAATTAATTTTTACAAAATAATTGTTAATTAATGTTAATTATATTGCAGGAGTGGGTATATTAAATTATTCCCTACGCTATCAACACTTTCCTTACTGTTGCACTCACTGGAGTGGGAATAGTAATTTTTACCCACCCGCTATCCAACGCTTTCCCTACTGTTGCACTCACCGGAGTGGGAATAGTAATTTTTACCCTCCCGCTATCCAATGCTTTCCCTACTGTTGCACTCACTGGAGTGGGAATAGTAATTTTTACCCTCCCGCTATCCAACGCTGTCCCTACTGTTGCACTCACTGGAGTGGGAATAGTAATTTTTACCCACCCGCTATCCAACACTTTCTCTACTGTTCCACTTGCTGGAGTGGGAATAGTAATTTTTATTTACCCGCTATCCAACATTTTCCCTACTGTACCACTTGTTGGAGTGGAAATAGAAATTTTATCTTTTACGCTGTGCAATTTTTTTAGTATTGTTATATTTAATGTAGTGTAAAATATTATTTTTTGTAAATTAATTTTAATGTTTTAACTTATTATATATAATTTATTTTTATATTTATATTATAGGTTTATTTAGATATATATGTAATTATATTTAAAATTATGTTTTTAACATTTAATAATTAAAAATATTGATTATTTTTATGATTATTAAGTTAATATATATGTAATAAAAAATAAAAATGCATGTTTATTTTTTTTACTTACATTTACTATTTCATTTTAAGGGTATTTAAGTATTTTTAAGTATGTTTTACGTAATTATAGTTATAATTTCATTAATTTTACATTACTTTTAAGAGATTTAAAAAAGTCGATATTTTAGCAAACTATATTATTTACAACGATATTTAGGATTCGATATTTTTGTACTTACTTGTTTGTAGATAGGAAATCCGATATTCTGGTAGTCTATATTTTGTCAGCGATATTCTGGCAGCTCGATATTTTGATCATCGATATTCTGTCAGTGATTCGAAATACCAGAGTTAACGGATCACCACAGTACTGTTACCAGACCAGGTGTAGCAGCTCATTTTTAAGAACAATGGGTTTATACTCTGTGGAAAAGAAGTGAGGTTTTATCCCTTAAGACTCATTTGCCTGATCCGAGGAAGAATCCTACTGCTTATTATAAAGAACTGACAGAGGCTGCCTCTTCTACTACAATGACCCTTGCTGATATTGAAATGTTTTTCAGCCTTCTTGTTCCGGTTGACATTTGGAGACAGGTTCATACTCAGGATCATGTTGCGGAGTTGGGTGGTACTTAGGAGGCGATCAAGGGATGGGATCTGGAAAGGAAGCCAGCAGATAAGCCCAGAGCTGAGATACTTGCTTTACCTGGTCGTATTATTACATATATGCATTCTCTTATCCCGCCGAAGAAGGTGAGTTGGGATAAGCTGGTGGCTTGTAGACAAAAGAAGGATGAAAGTGTGTCTGATTTCTTTACCGGGTTTGAAGATACCTTTTTAGATTATAGTGGGCAGGATATGCCTATTGAGGGAGGAGTTTGGTTGTTTGTTGACAGGTTTGTTTTTAATTTGCTTCCTGAAATTGCGACTCGTTTACAGGCATCTGAGAGTACTTGGTCTACCTTTTCCCCTTCTGTTATTTTGACCATGGCTCAATATTACGAACACCGTGATCAAGAAAAGATGGAGAGGACAGATAAAAAGCATAAGGATTTGAGGACGAGGGTGCTGTTGCAGCAAACGTTTAGAGGGAATGGCAGAGGACGTGGTGGTCCTGCCAGACAGCTTCCACGCACTAGTAGACAGCTGACCACGACACCTTTGGAGCCGAATCAGTGTGCATACTGTAAGGAGGAGGGCCATTGGCGTAGCGAGTGTCCTGTGCTTTTGCAAAATGTGGCGGTTCCTAGAGGGCGATGTCCTCATGGACGAGGTCATGGGACTGATAGAGCACAGAGTGCTGAGGTCGCACAGGGTCGTTCTGATACCAATTACTTTTATGACTCTCGCGATGGACAGTATTACCATGATGATTACGATATGGATGCGGTGACAGGGATGTCTCATAGCTAGGACAGCCAGCGACAGAGTGAGGGACTAGTTCCCATCCCTGTAGATCAGCGTGGTCTTTATGTCACTGCAGATCTGCAAGGCTCGACTAAGGAATTTTTGGTGGATACAGGTGCGACGAAGAGTTCAGTTTCTCGACATATGGTCCCTGGGGCGGTTCTGTCTGGCTATAATAATGTTTCGGTAGGTTTTTCAGGTGTCCCGGTGGTAAGCCCCATTTCACGACCACTTGCATTGACTATTGGTCCTTTTACTGTGGATTCTCCATTTTTGTTGACATCCAATTGTGGTGAAAATTTGATGGGTTTGGATTTGTTGAAAAAATTGCATGCTACTATTTATTGTTCTCCGGAAGGTGCTTATATGACTATGGGCCCAAATGTGAGTACTAAACAGTGTTTGTCTCACCCTCTTCTCATTGAATTTGCTAATGTGCCATCCACATTATGGGCGACGGGTGATACAGATGTAGGACTATTGCATGTAGCACCAGTTTAGATACAGGTCAAAGACGATGCTATTTTGCCTCGTATTCCTCAGTATAAGATACCTCAGGTGGGAGAACGAGCCCTTCTACAGATTGTTCAGGATTTTATACAGAAAGGAGTGGTTGAAGAGACGTCTGCTAATATTTGTAATAGTCCTATTCTTCCGCTTCTTTAACGGACACCCTCAGGTTCCCCCGATGATGTTTATCATTTTGTGATTGACCTGCGCGAAGTTAATAAGATTGTGGTTCCCCAGTTTCCGGTGGTTCCTGATATTACCACCCTTTTGACCATGATTCCTTCTACTGCTAAATTCTTTTCTGTTATTGATTTTAAAAATGCATTCTTCAGTATTCCTATTCATCCAGATAGTAGATATCTGTTTGGTTTTACACTAGCTGGTAGGAGCTTTAGATTCTGCCGAGCTCCTCAGGGCTATACAGAGAGTCTGAGTATTTATAGTCAAGCTTTGAAGAGTCAGTTGGATTCCCTTTCGCTTCCCTCAGGCAATGTATTGGTGCAGTATGTTGATGACCTCCTCATTGCTTTTGATACCGAACAAGGTTGTGAAGACAGTACAGTTCAATTGTTGCTGCATTTAGCTCATCATGGACATAAAGTTTCCCTTTCTAAATTTCAGTATTGTCGACAGGAGGTCACCTATTTAGGTCACCTACTGTCGAAGGAGGGAAGGAGTTTGACCCCTGAGCGTATTAGTACTATTGTTAAAATGCCCATTCCACAAAGTCAAAAGCATGTGCGCGCTTTTATAGGTATCACTTCCTACTGCAGGCAGTGGAAACCTAACTATTCTTTACTAATTAAGCCTTTGCTTGCAATAACAACTAAAGAAGTGCATGAGCCTTTGCCTTGGACACCTGAATGTCAGCAGTCTTTTGAGCAATTGAAAACTGCGCTTTGTTTGACTCATGTGCTTGGTACACCTAACTATAGCAAGCCGTTTGTGCTCTATGTCCACGAGATGGCTGGTTGTGCGCTTTCTGTCCTAACACAAAAATATTTGGGGATAAGCAACAGCCGTGTGCTTATTTCTCCGCTGTGCTTGATCCTGCCGCGAGAGCCCTCCCGAGTTGTCTAAGAGCGGTCACGGCAGTGGCCACTTCGATCAGACAATCGGCTGGACTTGTACTTGATACTGATCTCACAGTCATGGTACCCCATGCTGTGGACACGCTCTTGAATAAGACAAAGACACAGCACCTCACCAGTGCATGTCTTACTGGCTATGAATTGACATTGTTTGCTAAACACATTACAATTAAAAGATGTGCTACTCGGAATCCAGCCACGTTACTACCCCTCCCTTCCGAGAGTGATGAAGTTGACAAACATGATTGTATTTTCCGAACGGAGGAAGAGACGAAAGGATGGATAGACTTGACTGATGTTCCCTTATCTGACCCACAAGGGGAACTAAATGTCAATGGCTCTTGTTTTAAGCCACCAGAAGGCACTACGACTGCAGCCTATGCCATTACCACACTGCGCACGGTAGTAGAGACATCACGGGTCCCTTATCAATCGGCTCAAGCTGTCGAGTTGGCTGCCCTTATTCGAGCTTGTGACTTGAGTGAGGGACTGGTTGTCAATATCTATACTGACAGTCAGTATGCCTTTGGGGTCGCGCATAATTTTGGGTGACTCTGGGTGGAGAGGGGGTTCCTTTCTTCGCATGGCACCAAAATCCAACATGGGCACCTCATATTGAGGTTTTTGTCTGCTCTGACACTCCCTAAGAAATTGGCAATAGTGAAGTGTAGCGCCCACCGGAAGGTTACTGATGATATAGGTAGAGAAATGCTTTTGCAGATCAGATAGCTACGGAAACGGCCCGGACAAAGATGAAAAGAATGTTTGTAGCAGGTCCAGCTAGGTGGGTTCCTGAGGTTGTCATGTTTGAAGATACCCTTGAAAATGTAAAAGAGATACAAAGTGAAGCCACGACAGAAGAATTAGTGGTGTGGCAGGAAAGTACAGCACAGTTGAATGACGAAGGATGTTGGATTGATAAATCAGGGAAGCAGAGATGGATGTTGCCAGATGCATATGTTCTTCCTGTGGTCACTATGGCCCACGGTCCAGCTCATGTTAGTGCTAAAGGCATTTGTAAGTTATTAGACCCTGTATGGCAGAATGACAATATCTCTAAGACAGCTGCACACTTAGTGAAGTACTGCATGGTATGCATGATGCATAATCCGGGGAAGGGTACCCCTACACCGCCCAGTAATTTTGCACCACCCACTTTCCCTTTTGAGGTCCTTCAAATGGATTATATCGAATTAGAAAGATGCAATAATATGAAGTATGTTTTAGTGGTTGTATGTGCATTCAGTAAATGGGTTGAGGCTTACCCCACTAAAGACAATACGGCCATTACGACTGCAAAGGTACTCCTGAAGGAGTTCTTTCCTCGTTTCGGTTCGCCCCGAGTGATCTGGAGTGACAACTGAAGTCATTTTAATGCAAAAGTGATTCAATTGATTTGTGAGGGTCTCCATGTTAAGCAAAAATGTCATGCTGCTAATCATTCTCAGTCAGTAGTAACAGACTACAGGAGGTAGCCCATAAACCCTAAAGAGACTAGGGCAATCATCTGTAACATACAACAATGTCTCATAGGGTATTAATTCAAGTCAGTTTCAGGCAGCAAAATTAAATGCTGAGAGCGGATGGGGAAAAGGAGAAAACCAGGGAGTCAAAATTCTTTGGTAGCATAAATTGTATTTAGTAAATGCATATATTTGTCATATTTTAGCTTCATATAATCAAACATATGGAAGGGTGACACTGCATTACATTGAATGGCATGTAACCTGTGGGATACTGTGCACAAGTGCTTGTGAAAAATTGTGACGGCGCAAGTGACACGTGAGAAAGTATATACAGTGACAGGAAGGGGCGCAACAAAGAGCAAGTGAGAGTAAAATTTACATAGTCAGGATACCCGTACAATAAATGATTATGAATACAAAAACAATCAAGTGGGGTATCCTTGAGGGAATAGCGCCGAGATTTCCGCTGTAAAAGTTGATGGCGTTTCGGCCTGTAGAAGTATTTAGGCCATCATCAGGACCAGGTTACTGTTATTTATATAGCAGTGCTGGGGATAAAAGGATATATATATACATATGAACACTCATGGGTGGACCAAAAGAAGAGAGTTCAAAGGTGAAAGTGTAAAAATGAGCCCCAGGGGGTGGGAAAAAGGGAAAAGGACAGTATTAGGTTGCGGCAAACAAAAAGTAAGAGGAATACCGCGTGACTAGGCTCAGGGAGGTGAAGTGTGAGAAAAGCGCTTGTTCCAAAGAGAGGAAACCGACTTACGCGATGTGTCGCAACTGTCAAAATTCAGGTAGGGTAAGGTCCAGAAATAATTCAAGTTGGACCTCAGAAGGCTCTGTCTATAGAGAGAGAGGGAACAATTATGCAGGTATAGACAGTCGTTTACGGGGTGGAAAAGGGGGGAATAGGAGGGGGGAAAAAACATAGAACTTACTGGAAGGGACGGAATGGGAGTCCCAGGGGATCCAGCAAGAATCACGAACGATCGCTCTGAGTAGCGATAGGCCAAAAGCTGCTGGGTAGGTTACCTAGGAGGCAAGCAGTCCTGGTGAGTAGGTAATTGCATACACTGGTAGGTGTAATGGAAAGTGTCCAACCTGGAGGACGCGGTGTAAGGGAGAGACCAGGGTGGGTTGGTGCTGCTCCCCAGGGGTGTGTGAGGCAAGATTAAAAATGGATTTCGGTAGAGGTGCACATGAATGCGCAGCAAAATCGGGGCTCAGAGTAGAGTCGCCGGTAAGGGTGGGATCGGCGCGGGTGGGCCCTGCTCCTCGAGGGGGAGTGGAGCATTGAGCTGCATATTCTGCTCTCCGTCGAGGCAGACCTGGTATAGTAACAACCGCGGGGCTGGGAAAGGAGCCATCAGGATGCGGGAGTGAAGTGGGGATGCTTCCCTGCAGGTGGAGTGGAAGCTCGGGTGAAGTAAGTGGTGAGGTCACGGGGGCCGGGATAAATCCAAAAGGGGATCGCAAAGGCACGGGGCAGGCACGGGAAAAACTTACTTGGAGAAGTCAGCTGAAGGCGTGGTGAGGCATATCAAGGAGCTGGCATTAGTCGGGCTCTGGTGGCGTCCTCGGCGCGCACAGACTAAAAGGTAGGGTCAGGTCACATGGTGCGCTAAGAAGGGCGGAAGACTAGAACGCGCCAGGACAGATTCCAGAGTTAAAGGACAGAAAGAAAAAACTAGAGGTGTTTGCATATTCGAAATTGCGAGTGAACCAGCAATAGTCAAGTTTAATACATTGGAAAAGGTTTATACAAGTAATAATCATTTGTGCAGTATTTGAAAAGGTTTTTACAAGAGATAATTACTTGTACAATATTCGTTGAAGCCATGGACTAAAGAATACGTGTAATAGATAATACCACACATTGGGGCATATTACATTGAGGAAGGAGGGGCTTCAAATGGGTACTTACATTATAGGAAGAGTTTTCAAATTACAGTCTAGCGCATACTTGAAGAATAACTCATAATACTGTGGGATGGAATCCATGATGTAAAGGGGAGGATAACCATGGTGCATATCATTTGTAAATAAAATAAAGCAAGTTAAATAAAATAAGGTACCGCTAGGCAGGGGTAAACATATGCTCAGGCTGAACGTAAGTGATTACAATAGTGTGTTCATGAGCTTAAGGGAGAAGAAGAACACAAATATGGCTCTATTGTGTGTCAAGGACAACAAGGAGGTAAATGAGAGGGCAGGATGGTTCATGTAAGTGTAGTGTTCCATTCCTCCAAGGTGTTTAGGCCGTGTTCAATGGTATTACAGCGTGCTATCCACTGGCATTCACATCTGTTCAAAAGTCTCTGGATATCCCCACCCCTGGTAGGTAAGGTGGGTTGGTCAATGACCATCCAGGTGAAGTCCGTCTCATTGTCGTTGTGTTCCTGAAAGTGTGTGACAAGGGGTGCTGTCACCACACCACATCTTATTCGGCTGCGGTGTTGGATGATCCTGTCCTTGATCATTTGGGTAGTCTGACCAACATAAAGGAGATCACAAGGGCAGCGTATCGCGTAGATAACATTTTGGGATCTGCAGTTAGTGAAAGTTCTTAGCTGATGTTTCTGTCCATTGAATTAAAAATATTTTGTGTTAAGTGTCGTGGAACACGCTGTGCATCTTTGGCATTTGTAGTGTCCCAGTATAGGTGGGAGGCCCCAGGTGCCCCTGATAGACTCGTCTCTGGCATTCGTTTTGGGCCATGTGATGGCGTGTACTAGGTGATCTGAAAGGTTTTTGCCTCTGCGGTAGGAGAACAATGGTGGTTCATTGAATATGGCAAGGGGGGAGAGTGTGTTCCAGTTTCTTTTTATGATTTTCGAAATTTTATTGCTAGTAGGGGAGAAAGTAGAGACAAAAGGGATACGTGTGTTCATCCTCTTTTCCTTAGGTATGAGCAAGGTGTCACAGTGGTTATACCAAGCTCGTGTCCGTGCTCTGGTTACCAGTTTCTTGTGATAATCCCGGGCGATGAGTTTTTCTGTCAGGACCGCAACTTCCCTTAAGAAATCCTTCCTCCACTTATAGTTGCGGGTGATCCGCAAAAATTGCCCGAAGGGTAGCCCATCGCGTAGTCCCCGTGGATGGTAACTGGAGTATAGCAGTAAGGTGTTTCGTTCTGTAGGTTTTCTAAATAGTGACGTCCCTATTTTGTTTTCTTCCACCTGTAATGAAAGGTCAAGGAATGGTAAATGATTTTCTTTAGGGTCAATTGTGAACCTAAGGTGTTGTTGGCAGGTATGCAGCCAATCCACAAATTGTAGTAAGCTTTCATTGTTTCCTGTCCAAATGAGCAGAATATCGTCAATATAACGACGCCAGAAGGAGATGTTGGTCCTGAATGGGGTGAGGTGGGTTAAGATCTTTGTTTTCTCCAGATGGTGGACGTAAAGTATGGCGAAATTTGGGGCAAAACAGGCACCCATCGATACGCCTTTGATCTGTAGATAGTATGGGGCCGATTCCGATTCAGGCCGGAAATCTCCCCGACCGAGCCGGACCCGGGAAGATTTCCGACCGAATCGGACCCTAGCAGTCCGACCGAACGAGTACGATGCGTTCGCATGCAATCGGACTCGATTCGGTCGGACTCCCATTGAAGTCAATGGGAGCCGGTCGTACAACGCGTACGCGGGCTCCCATTGACTCAATGGGTGCGAGGCGAACAAGGGCGCCCCCTACAGTGGGTACGCGTCAAAGTGACTCGCGCCGTACAAGCACAGGTAGGGGGGACCCATGGGTCCCCCCTGTGTGCGACTCGCGCGGCTACGCGTACAGGGGGGTCCGACACGGACCCCCAAAGTGCAGCTCCGACTGCTCTTTGGAGCCGGACTGCGCGAGTCGGTCGGACTGCTTGGGCGCGCATCGTACTTACCCGGCCGGGGAACGTCTCCATTGCGCGGAGCGAGTCGTGTCCGTGCGAGTCGGTCGGTGCGGTTGGGTCCCGCGAATGAGTCAGTCGGCGATTTCGCGAGCGCTCGCATCGTACTCGCTCGCCCGGACGCACGTCCGAATCGGTCGGGAAAGAGGGCTCCGAATCAGATCCAGTTAAGCCGAATCCGATTCGGAGCCCTACCGGCCGAGATCGGAATCGGCCCCTAAGTGTCCTTGTATAGGAAATAGTTATTTCCTAGCGCAATCTCTAGGAGGGACATCACAAAATCTGTAGGGATCCTTGCGGGTTGTGGTCTTGTGTCAAGCATTTCTTTTATCACTGATAGGCCCTCTTGGTGGGGAATATTGGTGTAAAGTGATTTGATGTCCATCCCAACCATCATATCTGTACCTAATGTGAAGGGGGTGTCCTCAATGAGATTGATTAGATCCATGCTGTCGCGGACATATGTATCCGTGAGTGGGACAAATTCCATGATGATGCTGTTGATGTATTTTCCGATGGGTTCGAGGATTGAGCCACAGCCTGATACGATGGGCCTACCAGGAGGATTTTGTTGGTCCTTGTGTATTTTCGGTAGGACATAAAGCACCAGGGTGCGGGGATGGCTGTTGTTGAGGTAGATTGCTTCTTTGTCTGTTATAATATCATTGGACCTTGCCAGTGCCGTTATTTGTTGAATTTTGGTTCTTATCTCTGGTAATGGATCAGATGGTAGAGCACGATAGTGGTCGGTATTGTCCAATTGTCTTAGGATCTCGTGTCATACTTTGTTTGGTCCAGAATGACGATGCCCCAGCCCTTATCAGCTGGCTTTATGATTATATCCTTGTTGGCTTTGAGTTTATTCAGAGCTTGATTCTCAAGTAGTGTAAGGTTGTAGGGGACATACTCATGTTGTGATTGAATATTCTTCATTTCATGTAGTACCCGTCTTTCAAAAGTCAGGATCTCGTGGGCATGAGTGCTGATGAGGGGTTGAAAGTTGAGGCTGGGTGAAATGGTGAGCGGGTGGTTTGCTCGCATGGTGATCTTTCAGAGAAGAACTGTTTAAGCCTTATCCTTCTGAAGAATTGTAGCAGATTTTCCTGTAATTCAAAGAAGTTGCTTTTGTCTGTAGGGACAAAGGTGAGCCCTTTGCTAGTTTCAAAGGCTGAAAGGTCATGTTGAGATAGGTTAAAAATGGGGAGCGACTTGGTGGTGTCCATGTTCATATTGATGGTTTCTGTGGCTAGTTCGGGCCCCATTGATAGCATTTGCGGCGGGTTTGGCGTTCCCCCGAGTACTGGTACTGGTAGTTTCCTCTCGTGCGGCCCCTGCCTCTGCCGTGGTTTGTGTCTAAAAAAACAGCCGGGAGTAGTGGCTGTGGTCTCTGTGGTTGGGTTCTCTGTGGTCTTGAAGTACTTGGACCTTCACCAGGGCTAGAGTCTTCCGCTGAGGTGTTTGAGGAATCGGAAAAGGGCACTTGTTGATGATTGCGGGATCGTCCCATTTTTTTGTGGTCTAGGCGGTTGGTAGGGTGTGTCATAAAAATCGTCTCTGAGGTAAGGGTAGGTCTGTTCGTTGTTATAGTTCAGGAAGTCCTTTTGGATTTTGTTTATTTTCTTGTTTTGTTCAAATATGTTAAAGTTGGAAATTGTTGTATTTATTTGATCCACAAGGGTTTTCGCATCTGTAATGGTACTGTTTTCCAAGATGAGTTTTTCCAAATCGGCTATCTCCTCTAATTCCTTGCGGCTGTGTTCAAAGGGATGTGTCGATCCCAAGGACCATCCAGTGTCTGGAACAAGTTGTGGCAAGGTGGCTGAATCCGGATCTGAATTTAGGGTCCTGGGTAAAGATCGCAGGAACGTTGCAGATTTGCAATCCCAATGGTATAATGTTGGATTTTAAGTGTTCCGTTAGCATACGGGCATGTAAGTTCGTGCGGATTTGCTTCTTTTTGAGTTTTTCAAGCCTGTCCAGTAGAATATGTGAGGAGCTTGCTCCTGTAGAGGAGGCAGTGGTAGTGGAAGAAAGGAGAGAAGGTCCACTAAGAATTCTCTGTATATATTCATAGGTGTTTCCCTGGAAACCATACTCTGTGACAAGCTACACAGGAGGTGTGTGATTAGAATCAACTGAGTAAGTCCCAACCGGGACAACCTCTCGCAACAAGCAGTTGCTCAAAGTAAGCAGTAACAGACTACAGGAGGTAGCCCATAAACCCTAAAGAGACTAGGGCAATCATCTGTAACATACAACAATGTCTCATACGGTATTCATTCAAGGTCAGTTTCAGGCAGCACAATTAATTGCTGAGGGCGGATGGGGAAAAGGAGAAAACCAGGGAGTCAAAATTCTTTGCTAGCATAAATTGTATATAGTAAATGCATATATTTGTCATATTTTAGCTTCATATAATCAAACATATGGAAGGGTGACACTGCGTTACATTGAATGGCATGTAACCTGTGGGATACTCTGCACAAGTGCTCGTAAAAAATTGTGACGGCGCAAGTGACACGTGAGAAAGTATATACAGCGACAGGAAGGGGCGCAATAAAGAGCAAGTGAGAGTAAAATTTACATAGTCAGGATACCCGAACAATAAATGATAATGAATACAAAAACAATCAAGTGGGGTATCCTTGAAGGAATAGCGCTGAGATTTCCGCTGTAAAACTCGACGGAGTTTCGGCCTGTAGAAGTATTGAGGCCATCATCAGGACCACGTTACTGTTATTTATGTAGCAGTGCTGGGGATAAAAGGATATATATATATATACATAAGAACACTCATGGGTAGACCAAAAGAAGAGAGTTCAAGGGTGAAAGTGTAAAAATGAGTCCAAGGGGGTGGGAATAAGGGAAAAGGACAGTATTAGGTCGCGGCAAACAAAAAGTAAGAGGAATACCGCGTGACTAGGTTCAGAGAGGTGAAGTGTGAGAAAAGCGCTTGTTCCAAAGAGAGGAAACCGACTTACGCGATGTGTCGCAACTGTCAAAATTCAGGAAGGGTAAGGTCCAGAAATAATTCAAGTTGGACCTGAGTCACTCCCTTACACCGCGTCCTCCAGGTTGGGCACTTTCCGTTACACCTACCAGTGTATGCAACTACCTACTCACCAGGACTGCTTGCCTTATAGGTAACCTGCCCAGCAGCTTTTGGCCTATCGCTAATCAGAGCGATTGTTCGTGATTCTTGCTGGATCCCCTGGGACTCCCATTCTGTCCCTTCCAGTAAGTTCTATGTTTTTCCCCCCCTCCTATTCCCCCCTTTTCCACCCCGTAGGCGACTGTCTATCCCTGCATAATTGTTCCCTCTCTCTCTATAGACAGAACCTTCTCAGGTCCAACTTGAATTATTTCTGGACCTTACCCTACCTGAATTTTGACACTCGCGACACATCGCGTAAGTCGGTTTCCTCTCTTTGGAACAAGCGCTTTTCCCACACTTCACCCTTCTGAGCCTAGTCACGCGGTATTCCTCTTACTTTTTGTTTGCCGCGGCCTAATACTGTCCTTTTCCCTTATTCCCACCCCCTTGGGCTAATTTTTACACTTTCACCCTTGAACTCTCTTCTTTTGGTCCACCCATGAGTGTTCATATGTATATATATATATATATATATATATATATATATATATATATATATATATATATATATATATATATATATATATATATATATATATATATATATATATCCTTTTATCCCCAGCACTGCTATATAAATAACAGTAACCTGATCCTGATGATGGCCTAAATACTTCTATAGGCCGAAACGCCGTCGACTTTTACAGTGGAAATCTCGGCGCTGTTCCCTCAGAGATACCCCACTTGATTGTTTTTGTATTCATTATCATTTACTGTTCGGGTATCCTGACTATGTAAATTTTACTCTCACTTGCTCTTTGTTGCGCCCCTTCCTGTCGCTGTATATACTTTCTCACGTGTCACTTGCACCGTCACAATTTTTCACGAGCACTTGTGCACAGTATCTTACAGGTTACATGCCATTCAATGTAATGCAGTGTCACCCTTCCATATGTTTGATTATATGAAGCTAAAATATGACAAATATATGCATTTACTAAATACAATTTATGCTACCAAAGAATTTTGACTCCCTGGTTTTCTCCTTTTCCCCATCCGCTCTCAGCAATTAATTGTGCTGCCTCAAACTGACCTTGAATTAATACCCTATGAGACATTGTTGTATGTTACAAATCATCCTCAGTCAGCAGGTTTCGTTGAGAAGTACAATGGTACTCTCAAACTGAAATTGGCAAAAATTCAGGAGACAACAGGGTTACAGTGGCCAGATGCTTTACCATTAGCACTCGTCGACAAGAACAACAGCTTATTCTAGAACAGGATTGTCACCTTACGAGGTCGTGTTTGGACCCCCGGCAAATGTCTGGGGCGTCCCACGTCCTCATAGGTTTTCGGAGAATGAGTACCCTGTGTTGATTGACTATCTTGGCCAGTTAACCAAAAGTTTACGTTCTATTCACCAACAGGTGCATGACTCTCTGCCGTCCACACCACAGGGACCCGGCCATGATATCCAGCCCGGCGATTATGTATTATTGAAGAATTTTCAGCGAAAGAAAAGTTTGGAGCCGTGGTGGAAGGGGCCGGAACAAGTCCATTTGGTGACGAGCACCACTGTGAAGGTTGCTGGCCGCAAGAACTGGGTACACGCGACTCACTGTCGTAGGGTTCCTTTGCCTTTACCCTATGACCAGTGGGTCCGGGACGGCATTGGGACTCCAAGTGCGAACAAGTGCCTCGGTTTGTTCCCTTTAGCGATGCCCAACTGACATGGACGCAAACGGATAAGGAGAATGAAGACGTGTTGAATGCGGCTGTCCCTTCGGAAATACGAGCTATCCAGGAGCCCTTATTTGTTGATCATTCTGTGCCTGGAGCTGCCAGGTACAATTTGCATCCTCGGCTGAGGGAAAGTGCATCCAAGGAGAAAAGAGATTAGGGATGGACTGCGTAAGATAGGTTGTACTGAGTTATAGTACCAACCGTGCTCTATTGAGCTTGGTGAAGGATTTCTGCTTATTTTAGTTAGTTGTTTGAACATTAGATAGAGCAGACCGAAGTATACCGTGGAGGTATATCATCATGATTGACGTGAGATACGAGCTTAGGACAGAGCAAGCTCCACCACCGGTGCTCAAGAGCACCAACGTATTGATGAACAGTAGGAGCCTGTACCAGTGAGGCTCTGACGGACACTGGGAACTTGTAAATTTCCTTCCTTTGCACTTTGCCCCCATTGCATCAGTCGTTCTGCATCCCTTTGGTAGGTTGGTCGCCGAGGAGGAGCAGCCAGTGATTTTTGTTGCCCCGCATAATGTGATGTGGACCCCCAAGAAGAAAATAATGTGTGTTGCTCTTGTGGTTTTATTGCTGATAATATTATGGGGAGTGTCATGGGATGTGGAAAATGACCAAGATCTATCTTTACATACTACGGTTAAAATTCTTTCCCCGCCAAGAATGAAAAGAACAGCCCGAGTAATGTATTTCTAGACACGCACAAGAGATTCTTTGGAGAAGGGACCGCTTGCTATCCCACTGAGTCTGTCACTAGTTTATGGACTGCATACCCATTATCTCTTTTGAATTATACCTACACTCGTCCAGAGTAATTTACTGAAGTGAAAGGAGTTTTTTGTTTTGGCTATCCAGGTCCTTGTCTATATTATAGAAAGCCACAGGGAATGGGTTATCCAGGGTGTGATAACAACACATATTGTGATAATTTTTACATGGAAGAACAGAATGTCATGTTGGTGGGTTGGCACTATAAGGAATTAATAGTTAACCAAGAGGCTGGTTATTATCCTGCTTGTTGCCCCATAGTGAACAGTACGGACACTTCTTTGTACATTAATTCTTCTGGGATAGTGCTGTACAAAAAATACAATGCCCTTGATGAATGATAAAGATCCAAGTACCTTTGGAATGAATACCAGATATGCTGCAGTAGACTACGAAGGACGGATTTATGCACACCCAGGATTTTATTTTCTATCTAACGGTACTTATTCTAATGTTCATAATGGTACCGATGATGTTGATCTCGAGATGGTGTTGCCCCTAGGTGTGCCCTGTAAATCTGCAAAGCCTAATATTCGTTGGGTTAAGAAGACTTTGACCAAAGAATTCTGTGAAGGAGTGACTGATATAGAGGTCAATAACTATAGCAATGGGATCACTTTTGGGTATATCCTTTCGCCCATCTTCACTTTGAGTGGTACCTCTATGGCCCGTGGTGAGACAGCCAGAGAATATTTTGGGTGCAAGTTGCAAATATTGTCTAACACTACCGTGGCTGCTTTACGTGACATCACTACGCAGTTGGAGAGTATGTGAATATATTCTGAACAGACTAGATATGCAGTGGATTTTATTCTAGCCAAGAGTGGTGGTGTATGCGCGGTAGTGGGCGACCAGTGGAGTCGGGATTAAAATACGGAAAAGAATATCACCAAACACATATTAGACAGCCTCGAGAATGTCAAAGGAATGGAAAGTGGAAATTGGAGTTGGTCTCTTTTGGTGGTTGGGGTTGGATTCTTGAAAAAGTGATCTATTTGATCGTGATATTGCTGTTTTGTTGGGCCCTTATTCAGTGCTTCCCCTTCTGTTGCTCTTATTGTACTACTCTTCTCACTCCCAAGCAAAAAATATCGATTCATGATACCAATGCAGCAATTATGGTGCAGAAAGAGGTAGATGACCTAATGCAGATAGATGAGGGCATTTTTGAGACTTCTTCCCGATACTGAGAACATGGAATGCTCATATTGGTTTACTGCTATTAGTGTTTATAGTTTCCTGTTTTCCTGATTTTTTGTTTTCCTTATTGTTGCACGAAAATGTTTTAGCTCATGCTAAAAAGAGGGTCTGTTAGACTAGAAATGTTCCTGCTTACGCATTATGCTATGTAAGTTAGCATTCGCGGCACCATTTTCTGTTAAGACGCCATTTTGACTCATGATCAAAACAAATTCTTTACTATTTCTGAGAAACGGCTTGCTGTTAAGTTTCGCTTCCCCTAGGTTGGGTTTTGCTTCACTAATGAATAGACTGTTCTTATTAGCGCATACCTTTTTCACTAGATACAGGCCTTCTCCCACTTGTCTGGTGACAGGCCCGCCTGGGGTAACCTTGGACTTTGAAAGTTTGTAAGATATGAGCACTTCCTCTTGTATTGCATTGCTTTGCAGTACTTGCTTGGAAAATTCCATTATGGGCGTGTTCTAGCCCAGTTGCGAAATGTACATAATGTATCTCTATGCTTGTCAATTTCAGTCCCTCTGCAGCACTCCTAGCGACTGGGCAGATTGGGCTCTACTCTGAGTGTATCTGAAATAAACAATTATTGGTTTGTTTTCTCTACTGTCTGACCGAATTTTCATTTGTATGGAAGGCTGAGAGGTGGTCATTAGTGACCCGAGTGACCCGATTCATGCCACTTCCTTCAGGCTCAACAGGACACTTCAATACAGAGATCTCGGTCTACCTGACATCCTGTCCATCCGCAACAGTAGGGAACATTTAATTAGCAATAAGGTAAAGGAATGCTTGGAAAATAAGAATGCTCGCAGCGATGGAGCACCAAAACGCGGATTGGCTTTTGCGGCGCCACAAGACGCCATGACGGGAACTGCTGCGATATCCAAACAGTAGGAAATATCATAACCCTAATCAACGGTTCGATTGGAGAACTGCTCCAGGAGACGAATTACTCACCGACTGCAGATATATGGAAGCATTGCACACTTACTTTGTCCCGAACTTACATAACTTTCATAACTGCTTGATGCCTGAACCTCTGTTGCCTGAAGCTAAGATGGCAGCCATAGTGGCGTCCCACGAAGTGCTCCAATAGCTCACCATACAAACGCGGCAATCGGCCATGTAATCTGGCACTGACTGTCGCGCAAGCCCAGTATTTTAACCCACGCATAAAGGTCTAGCTATACACTTACCTCCTATGCCCAAGGTCCAAACACGAAGGAAATGCCTGCCCTGAAGATGGCCGCCGCATGGTGACTAGAATGCGACGTTTCTCGATGCTTCTCGATCCACAGAGAAGATAGCCCTCGCTTGAATGGAGGCAGCCTCATGGACCACCCTGGTATAGGCAAACAATAACAATCAACAGCCCGGGCACAACCCTGGCACAACAATTTACAAACAACAGCAACCCTGGTACAACCCTGGCACAACAACTTACAAACTGTTGCTAAGCAAGGATCTCAGTTGCTGAATTAGGGAACAAGAATAGAGTGTGGAAGTAGAACATAAGGAAGTGACATACAAGGGCATCAATGACATTAATGACATCAATGACATTAAAGACACTGAAATCACAGTCAAAAAAGTAAAATATATACGCAATAAGTAGCTGGGTACCCACATTTGGCACGGCTCTCAATGTAGTTTCACACTTTAACCCACGCAGACAAGAACGGTGTAAGGGCCTGACAGTTCGTACTGCCTAACATCTAGACCTGAATCTAAGCGTGGTGCTTGACCCTGGACGGCTTTTGGTCATTGAAAAAAAGGCTATCCTTGATAGCTTTGACATTTCCAGCTCGACATAATAGTGAATAGCAATCGTGGGGGTATATCTGACAACTCTAAAACCCTGAATGCAGCTAGATACATTATAAACTGAACGTCTTTCTAAGTAAAGTGTCACTAGTGTCACTGAACTAGTGAGTCTAGTGTGTCTAGTGAGTCTCACGGCTGTTACCCTAATCATAATTAACCCTGGGCGAAGTACTACGCTACGCTCGCGTAGTTTGCGAAGTTTGCGCTACTTCGCACTACGCGAATTGCACGTAGCACAGTGCAAACACGCGTAGCGTAGCGGTCATTTTTTGCTTGCTCGCGGTCCTTAACGTCAAGTTGGCGCCCGCGAGCGAGCAAAATGACATCCCGGTGAGACTTTTTCCTCGTTCGCGATCAGCAACATCAAGTTGCTGATCGCGAGCGTGGAAAATAAACCTCCCGGCGAGATTCTCAACGCGGGGAGGTCAGGTTTTTCATTGCGAGTGGTCGCGTATGCTCGCGACCGCTCGCGATGAGAAACTACCAGTTTGCGTTAAGAGCTGCCGCTCGAGTACAAATCTACTCGAGCGGCAGAAAACGACCGCTTGCACTGTGCAAGATGTCGTTTGCAATGATTGCACAGTGCGGACAAGCATCCGACACTGTGCAATCATCGCGAACAGCATTTCCTACCACACTACGCAGTTCGCGTAGTGCTACGCGTAGCTCGCGTAGTGCAAAGTGCACTTCGCGTAGCTACACGTAGCGCTACTACGCGAACTACGCCCAGGGTTAATCATAATAAGACAGTATGCTCTTCTGCCTCCTCTAAGGTGTATGAGAAAATCCAACACAAAGAAGTGCATTCACTCAAAAATGGCACAGAAGGAAAATAAGACAAACCTAAAAAGGGACAAAGCAGACCCACCCAACCCTGACTCCCCGATCAAAGCCAAACAAGACATTAACACTACAATGGAAAGTATTTTAGCAAAATTGGCAGAGGTACACGAGTTGGCAAAATCTACCAAACAAAATACGGACTCCATGCAAGTCAAAATATCTGCAATACGCAAGGATATCAGAGATGCCAACAATAGGATTAGCAAAGCCGGGAATAGAATTGGCCAATTGGAGGACACGATGAGCTCCACAAAAAAATCAGTATCGAACCTCAAATTAAAGTCTCATACCCTCTCCAAACAAATTTCCGAATTGGAAGACAAGAATAGAAGAGTAAACCTGCGTATATTCGGAATTCCAGAAGGAAGTGAAGATGAAGCAGGCTCTTGCATTACGTTCCTAGAGAAAGGGATACCACAAATGCCAAACTGACTTTCGACAAGCCGTTGGAATTTGATAGAGCCCACAGGGTGCCAACCAGGAAATACCCAAACCAATCACAACCCAGACCCATTGTGTGTAAACCGCTGAGGTACCAACATGTTGAGCTCATCCTCTCGTTTATGAGGAAACAAAATCACTTACTGTGGAACAGGAACAAGATTTTCATCACTCAAGACTACTCGAAATCTACAGTCAACACAAGGAAAAGCTTTCTGACCCTTAGATCCAGGATGAAAGAAATGGGATTCCAATATTCTTTTGCGGGCCCAGCGAGATACTGGGTGGTAGCCCATGGTACCACACACCTCTTCTCTGAGGGTGCAGCTCTTAAAAAATTTCTGAACAACATTGAGGACTCAAGGATGGACACTTCTGCTCAAGGTGATCCTGTGAATAACAGACAACGACGAATCCAGAGACTCAACTCTGAGTACCTGATGCTACTCTGCACGCACCACAGAGTAGATATATCTAGTTATTAATTATAGTAATTGCATTAACAGTTGTATTTAGAATTGGTGGAATAGGTTTGATGGAATAACCAATATCTAGTGGGCCCCAAGGCCGCTTAGATATTAACAACAACATGGATAAGGTCAAATAAGTTAGTCATGGCATCTTACTCCTAGCGTGGGATGACCAAAGGTTTTGGTTACAGTTGTATTTGTTGAAATGGATTTGGTGAAATAGGTTTGATGGAAATAATCAATATCTAATTGATCCCAAGGCCACTTAGATGCCAACAGCAACATGATTAAGGTAAAATAAGTTAGTCATGGCATCTTACTCCTAGCGTGGGATGACCAAAGGTTTTGAATGTCACTATGAAAAAAGGCTACTTATACATGGTTATATAAGAATGCTTGCTACAAGCACTACAAGCTCTTTCCACAATCATAATAGGTTTGCAGCCACACTGGATTCACTAGCCTCTAGCACAAGTTAGTACACTCATAAATATCCAGATCTCAGAACGTTACACAAGCTTAGTTAGACAGTTATAGGTAAATCGTGGACTCCTACAAATTAAATGGGAAGTAGCTTGTGGTCAGCCATTATTTGATCTTATATGCGTTGCCGATCAGTCTCACATAGGTCTATTACATAGGTCCCTTGTGGATCTACAAGATCAGACAGCTCGCTGATCTTAAGGTCATTACACAAGCTTAGTCAGACAATTTTAGGTAAATATTGGGATCTTATAGTTTAAAATGGGAAGTAACTTGCGACCAATTGTTATTTGTTCTGATATCCGTCGCCGTTCAGCCTCACATTGGCCCAGTACATAGGTCCCCGTGGATCAACAGAAACTGGCAATGTGAAAGTCTTAAGGTTGTTTATAACTATCAACAGCTATGTTATGAAAAATAGGATAGGATCTAGTTTAGTTTCCTGCTAAAGTCTTGTTAGCCATTTCATCCCAGATATATGTCCCTGAGAGAGGAAAGCGCTGTCTTCTTGTTAATGCCATTTCTACTGTTCATATAAGGGGGAGGGAGGGTGGGATTGAGGGATGGGAGGGGAAGAGTTGGTTTATGACTTTGCTTAGGTTAAGATTTGATTCTTTTACTTTCTTATACCTATGTTTTTACTTTGTATGTACTTTCACCTTTTCTTACTCTGTGGTCAAGGGATTACATGCACTCTATGCACACTCAAGTTCCAGTCCTAACAGGGGAACAATACACTTAAAAAATCTGAGGATAATCATAGGTCTCTCAACAACCAGACCTACTCGACTAATGGGGATCTGTATTTCGGTCCTGCATACCACCAATTCATTTTGGTGAATACGAGTCTTGCAACATCAATTAAACCCAAGACTGATGACTCCATCCCATAAACATATTAAAATTATATCATTGAATGTGAAGGGCCTCAATTATCCGGTCAAAAGAAAAAAGATTTTTGACTAAATTTTTAAACAAAAGGCAGACATCACCTTGCTGCAGGAAACAAAAATAGATTCTACTCTTGCTGAATCACTTAAATGCACCCACTTCTCAGACGTACTCTGCTCATTTTCTATAGGTAAGAGGAATGGGGTAATAACACTGATCTCCAGGATAAATGTAATTTCTCACTCTATGGATATTCAAGGGAGATGGGTCATTTCAAAACTACAAAAAGAGAGTCCTCTATGTAACAAATATATATGCCCCCACGAATGACGATAGTGATTTTTGGAAAGATGTAGAGGGAAACATTAAACTGATCCCAGACACAGCTACTTCGTTCATTGCTGGTGTTTTTAATCTCCCACTAGATCCCAACATAGACAGGAATTCCTCTTGCCAATTCAAACCAAACAATTCATACATGGCTCTCAAAAACCTCTGTAGTAGATTTAACATGATAGATGCTTGGAGACTGCAGAATCCGACAGAAAGCGACTTCACAGTTTATTCTTTTCTGCACAATTCATACTCTCACATAGATTACTTTTTAATATCAAGGAATGCTTTAAACAAGATAGCCCAAACAATGATCAAACTGACAGTGGTATCTGATCACTCCTGCATTACATTAACACTTACAGACTCATCTACCCTGCTTAAAGAATCGCTGTGGAGATTCAACGTAGATGTCCTCTCCTCTCCGCAAAATATAAAAGTAATTGAAGATACAATTAAAAACTACTTGATAGAAAATAAAGAGAACAAAACATCACACCTTGTAAGATGGGAAGCGTTAAAATCCACCGTTAGGGGAGTGATTATAAAAATAAAGTCAAATATGAATAAAGACGCTCTGCTGTTGCCGCTGCTGTGGGGACTACATCGCCCACAAACCTCTGTGTCCTGTGCACTCCCAGGAGGGAGGTGCTCCTCAGACCCAAGCGCCTAAAAGCTGCTGGCTCCATCGCGGCGCGGGACGCTCTGCTGTTGCCGCTGCTGTGGGGACTACATCGCCCACAAACCTCTGTGTCCTGTGCACTCCCAGGAGGGAGGTGCTCCTCAGACCCAAGCGCCTAAAAGCTGCTGGCTCCATCGCGGCGCGGGACGCTCTGCTGTTGCCGCTGCTGTGGGGACTACATCGCCCACAAACCTCTGTGTCCTGTGCACTCCCAGGAGGAGGTGCTCCTCAGACCCAAGCGCCTAAAAGCTGCTGGCTCCATCGCGGCGCGGGACGCTCTGCTGTTGCCGCTGCTGTGGGGACTACATCGCCCACAAACCTCTGTGTCCTGTGCACTCCCAGGAGGGAGGTGCTCCTCAGACCCAAGCGCCTAAAAGCTGCTGGCTCCATCGCGGCGCGGGACGCGCGCGGGCGGAGCCCGGGCGAAGCCCGGGCCAAGGGCGGGCCCGTCCTTGCCCGTCATTGCCAGGAAGAGGCAGGGCAGGGCCACCCCTCTGACGCCGTTTTTAAATCTTCACGGTGAATAAGGTATTGTCCATTCTTGTTGGCTATTTGTGTAAGTCACTGGCGCACGCTTTTAGAGGGCATTTGTGCGTTATTGATTCCAAAGTTTGGTGACTGACCAAGCCCTCCCGAGCATTTCCCTGCAGGAGATACTTTGTATCACGTAGGATTGGGGTCCTTGTCGGGCCCATTCTCTAACAACTTTACGAACATATAAGGTAATTTGTTGCTTAAATATTGGGCGTATTAAGACAACTGCCACATTAATACGGGTCTGTTCCTATAAACATCATTAACGTAATTATACTTTGTTGCGGGCCTGGTTGACATTATGAGTACTCGAGGAAGTACAAACACCCAAGTGGCGGGAAGAATTGCTGGGACATTAGACTCTTTCCTCACAAGGGCTACAACTGTCTTGGAACATGAGATTGCACTGACGGAACGCCGTCTATCATCTGAGTTTTTTACTCAGAAGAGATCTTCATTAGGGGCAATGTCGTCTAACAATCTCATAGAAGCCCCCTTGCTAAGTGAACTAGTCATAGACACGGAAAGAGTCACAACTCCCGGCCCGATATTGCAAGAGTTAGGAAGGAAAGCCCCGATAGAAAAACCACAAAGGGCCACTAGGGCAGCCGTTAAGAAGAAAACTTTGGAAAATAGAACTGACATACCAGCAAAAGGAAACGGGGTGGGGGCCCCCAAAGACCAAAGTCAGCAAAAACATTGAGATCAAATATAATTGAAGATGAGGCACTAACAGAGGCAATACAAAGTGATACAAGTGGTCCACAAACTGTAAAAACTGTATCAGGGCCATTGACGGACGAAGCGGCATGGTTGAGATTGGAAACACTGGTTTCTTCTATGTTTAATCCAATCTCAGAAAGGTTAATGCAGATGGAGAAGAAAATTATTAGTTTGGAATCCCAGGCAAGGGAAAATTACCATGGTCTAGAATTGTTATTAAAGGGTATCTCGAACTCGTATATTCATAAGGTCCCCCTACAGTAGCTCCAATGGTACCAAATTTAAATACGAGCACCTCCATTTTTAACATCCCTAATAAGTCTAACATGCTCAGTGATACCTTTAACATTTTACCCAGCAATGTTAATAATCACGTTGGAAGTAATCAAAGGCAACCCTCCATAACTAATACATATGAATTCGGCGGATCCCTAAATCAAGCAACAGGTGAAACTAACACTAACACACCAACTGGAGTACATAGGAGATCAACAAGAGCCCGAGAGGGAGGAGATGACCCGTCGAGGGAATTGGGCCCGATTCAGGAGCATCAATCGAACGGACCCCAAACATTATATCTCCCCCCTGCAGCTGCACCTTTGGTCTTGGTCTTGGGAAATGTACCCTTATTAGGGGAGGGCAAAGGCGAATCAACCTCCCAGCTGATGTCGAAAGCTCTTCATTGGCTAACTCAAAATCTGGACAAGAAGGGGTTCCAGGTGGGAATATATTAAATGAATTAATTATGGCAAGAAGGATACCTTGGGTGGGTTCAGCGAGAAAACAACTGTCAGGTGATTGTGTGGTTTTAAATTTTAAAAATAAATATGTTGTGGGCCACCTCCTAGCAAAATTAGGCAATACGCCCATTAGAGGCTCTAACATTACTGTCCTCCCGCTGGGTTTCTTTTACAGACCACCAACACAACCAAGAATATCTGGCAATTCAGAACAAATGATAGTTGGGGTAGGGGGCTTGCGGGAGGGTTCATCTGGGGAATCAGGCTGGAGGGCTCAGAATAGGTTTGCTCCTCTGTCGGACCTAGAAGCTTGTGACTGACTATACCCAGACTCAAACAAGCGTTCAAAACAGCCTGGAAGGGCAGGGTATTTCAAAGATGGTTATACACGAGAGGGCTCAGTCACCGCTAGCTGACCATACGCAAAATAGAAAGGTATTGAAAATTGCCTCATGGAATGTGGCTGGTATTGCCTCTAAAGTTAGTGAAAATGAGTGGCTAAAGTCGTGGCAGGACCAGGAGATAGTCTGCTTTCAAGAAACATGGGCTATGGAGCCTGTATTTGTGAACGGGTATAGATCTTTCCAGACCCAGGCAGATCCATCACCCTCAGGTAGGGCAAAGGGGGCATCTTGACCCTAATCCGGAATGATTTACCTGCTAAAGTGAAGATGGTCTCCCAACCCAATCCAAATTTCCATATCCTGACCTTAGAGTTACCACAGGAAGGGAACTGGTTATTAATAAATTTTTACAATAATAGATTTGGACCCAACATGCACCAAATTGTGGGGGAGGTGGAGAAAGATATCGCAGCCATAGTCCACAATAAAATGAAGGTAAACATCAACGTTATATGGGTAGGTGATTTTAATATTCATCCTTGTAAATATAATACACTACCCATATGTGGCTTGGAGGATGGGGGGTAACCCAATATACCATTTTTCTCATACCGAGTACGGAAACAGTCTAAATAAATTACTAGCAGTTTTAAATATGGAAATGGCTTGTGATAAAGACCCTGAAACTGATGCTATATTGAAAACCTTCCACCGGAATGGAGCGGAGACAACTCTTGATTATATCCTTTTGACCATTCCGCTTGGTGCAAGGGTGGTTAAGGTATGCAATATATTTAATACTTTTAGCGATCACGCCATTGTTTCAATTGAAATGAAATTAACATCTCAAAAAAGATATAATAGAAGCAATGTCGGTAGACCGATTGTTGCTAGGAAAAATGGTGTCCAGTTAAAATGGGGACATATAGATAAAACGGTGTTGATTCCGGAAATTGTTCTCAAAACACAAGACAAACTACAAATGTGTCTGGACCCTGAAGCCGATCGAGGTGAAGTTGTTTTAGCCTTTTGTGAAATTTTAGGAATTATTAAAGCGGCCCTCACAAGGGGAAAAAGTGCCCCGAAACAAGCAACAAAGAAGGGCTGGTTCGATACACGGTGCACAAAGTCAAGGGCAGCTCTGCTGAGTGCACTAAAGGAGAACCCTAGAAACAAGGAAAATATAAAACTCTTGCGTGCCGCGTATATAGAGGCACAGAAAAATTGTGAAAAAAAGATTAGGGAGGACCTTTGGGCTGAATTAGATGAGGCCGCGAATTCAGGAAATAGCTGTCAATTTTGGAAACTGGTAAATGCCCCATATTTTAAAAATCCTACTGATCCATCATTAGATACAAATGTTGATGAGGAGGCATGGGTCACCCACTTCGAGAACATTTTTGCATCTGATTCAGTGACCCAACTCCACCGAGTGGCTGAAAACGAAACTCAATATCAGACTCTTTCCTTTTCTCATACTGAAGTCAAGATTGGGTTGAATGCATGTAGTCAGGGAAAAGCGCCAGGACCTGACGGCGTTCCTATAGACTTTTTTCAAGATAACTTAGATCTATGGATACCATTCCTGACGAATGTTTTGAATAGCATAGCTCTGGTAGGCCCCCTCTTTCCTGGTCTTCAGGGGTGATCGTACCCATTTACAAAAAAGGAGACAGGGCTGACCCGAAGAATTATAGACCCATTTCCCTGCTGGATACAACATCAAAGCTTATGGGCCGCCTCCTTCTATCAAGGTTAGAGGCATGGGCTAGGGATAATAACATCTTGATCCAAGCCCAATATGGTTTCCAGCAGGGAAAGGGCACGGTGGACCAAGCCCTGAATCTAGCATTGACCATAGAAAAGTATACACGAATAAAGGAAGGGAAATTATATATGGCATTCATGGACCTGAGCGCAGCTTTTGACTGCGTGGTCCATGAAAAACTCTGGAATATAATGCAGATGATGGGAGTTGACCTTGCCATACTCAACTTTATAAGGCAGCTATATGCCAATGCAACGGCATCAGTACGATTTACCAAAAATGGAGACTGTACGCGCCCTTTTAAAATTTCTAGGGGAGTAAGGCAGGGCTGCGTATTGGCCCCTTTTCTTTTCTCCTTATATACAAACGGAGTAGAGAAAGAACTTTCAGTTGTCACAAATGATGTTCCCCTTTTGAAGATCAGAAAATACCAATATTGGCTTATGCTGACGACGCTGTGTTAATCGCCAGGACAGGGTTGGGGCTACAAAGGTTGATTACGGCATATGTTTCCTTTATGGACTCATTGCAAATGAAAGTGAACCATAATAAGTCCTTTGTAATAGTCGCCGGGGCAACAAAAAGAGAAAAAAGGATGTATTTTCATGCAGAGGCGAAAAGAATTGAAGTTGTAGACTCTTTTCCCTATTTGGGGATTCTTTTCGATAAAGACTTATCGTGGGTCAAATTGGTGGAAGGTAGAAAGATGGTGATGGAGAGGGGCATCATAGCTTTGAAATCTTTTACAAAAAAACTGGGGCGAAACCTTTAATGCCGATTAAAAACATTTACCAAGCTAGAGTAAAAGCTGCAGTGAACTATGGGGCCGGCGTCTGGGGGTGGCTGAATCCTCATCTTTACAGACTGTTGAGAATAAATTTTTAAATCAGTAGTAGGCCTCCCACCCTCATTCACAAATTATATTTTACATACGGAATTGGGTGTCCCTTTTATATTAGATCAGATCCAAATAGCCCCAATATTATTATGGCATTCAATTTGGAGAAGAGAATCTGTCCCACTTACGCAATCAATAATAAAGAGCTGCTTAGCCATGGATAAGTGGAGGAGGTCTAGGTGGCTGAGCTATGTAGAGTCTGTATTAAGAGAAATTGGTCTCCCAGAACTTTTTAATGATCCTTTGGCATGCAAGAACATCTCTAAGCAGAAGGTTACTAACATGTTTTTGCTGATGACCGAGTACAAACGTAATGAATACTATAAGGAGAAATATGCTGTCCGGTCATATCGCAGTAACCCCCACCGATAGAAGGGGAGTTTTCTTACCTTGCATCTGTAAATAGATCACAACATAGATTCATCTTGCTAAGGTTTCGAACAAATTTAATTCCCTGCATGTTAGGATACCCGGAAAATTCTTTTAATTATGCCGATCTAAGCCCATGCCCCTGTGATAATTCATCAGTGCAAACCGAACTGCATATAGTCCTATTCTGCAGCCTATATGAGAAGGAAAGGAAGGATTATCTGAAATCAATTTTAAAGAAAGGAAATTTTAAGCAGTGTCGGGTGGCACTATATTTTTTAAAATCATTACCAGATCCTCTGGTATGTTTTTCTGTGGCGTCCTTCCTATGGGCCTGCATGAGGAAGAGAAAGGGGAGGGCACACAGAGTACTGAGATGATTTTTATAGATGAACTGTTTTTCTTATAACTGATTGTGTAAATAATAATATAACTGTTAAAAATAGTATGTGAAGGGATTTTAATGATTTTAAAATTAAGAATTATTTCAGAAAGGTATGTAATTTGAGTGAAAATTTTATAAATGTTTATTAATTATGATGAATGTATTTGTTCTTTTATGATCATTTTTATTGTGGTCGAATAAAGAATATGACTATGACTATGAATAAAGAAGCAAACTCACAACTACTAAGACTAGAGAATGATATTTCCAACCTGGAAAAGCTGCATATTTTAAATAATGACCCAGAAACCTTAACCAAGATCTTAAATAAAAAATATGAATACAATAACATAATTAGCAGTAAAGCAGGTATCTGGATAAATAAACAGAAAAGTCTTTGACTCTGTGAGGCTAATAAGGCAAGTAAAACGCTAGCCTCGTGCTTAAAATTTAAAAGCCAGAGGTATGCTATCAACGCAATTAAGGACGGCACAGGCAATATCCATGCCAACCCAAACAAGATAGCCGACACATTTAAAGACTTTTACCAAAACTTATATGATTCCAACCCAAATGTGGTCCACCAGAACAGCAAGCAATACCTCAATGGGACATCACTCAATTCCTTAAACGACCAAGAAAGGGACTCTATTAATGGTCCGATCAATATGGAAGAATTAGAAACCGCCATTAAGAAACACAAATCAGGCAAAGCACCTGGCCCGGATGGTTATAATGCCACCTTCTATAAAACGTTTGCTGAACATCTAAAACAATCACTACTAATCCTATACCACCACTTTCCATCTTCTGGACAAATATCAGGTACACCGGCTGAAGCTATAATCACGGTCATTCAAAAAAGAAGGTAAAGATACTCTTCTTACTAATAACTATAGACCATTCTCCCTAATAAACATTGATTGTAAAATATTTGCAATGATCTTAGCTAGCCAATTACAAAAATACATTGCCAAACTTATTCACTCTTCTCAAACAGGATTCCTAAAACAAAGACTTTCTAGCGATAACACCAGGATTTTCTGCCACTCATTTGAAAAAGCGAAACTACTTACCTCCCTGACTGTTGCCATAACACTCGGCGCAGAAAAAGCATTCGATAAAGTTGATTGGACTTTCCTACACGCGATGCTTAAAAAACATAATTTAGGAGATCCCTTAATACGAATGATCATGGCATTATATCACAACCCAAAGTCAAGGGTTTGAGCAGGAGGCGCTCTCTCCTCTTCTTTCCCATTAAAACAGGGTACCAGACTGGGTTGTCCTCTGTCCCCCTCGCTCTTCCTATTAGCAATTGAACCATTCCTCCAATACCTAAGGGAAAATCAGAGCATCCCAGGTATAGATCTCGGCAAAATAATTTCAAGTTGTAGCATATGCAGACGACATACTGGTGCTCTCAAAAGAAGCAGCCACGGCCATACCGGCGCTCATGAGTGCTATTCACGAATTTGCAGAGATCTCAGGCTACACCCTTAACAAAGACATGACAGAAGTTAAATTACTTAATCTATGTGGTGGTAGGGATGTATTGGGAGATTCTGGGTTGACGTGGCAGACAGGTACGATTAAATACTTAGGCATAGAATTCTCAAACGACCTTATCACTACTCTAGAAGAAAATGAAACTATTATTCACAAAAAAATCACAGAACTACTGAATGGATGCACACCAAAATTCCTGTCATGGTGGGGTAGAATAGAAACAGTTAAAAATATGATAAAGCCTCTTATCAATTACCACATTAGTATGTTACCTATGATACTACCAGAAAATGTCCTAAAGAAAATCGATAAGGCTCTTAACAGCTTCCTAGGGCAGGAGAAGAAACCAAGGATTTCACTAGGAAAACTCAGATTACCCAAAAACAAGGGAGTAGTTGGTCTACCAAATTTTAAGAATTACCAGCCAGTATAGTATACCTTTGTAAACAAGGAGCTGCATGGTTTCTGGAAAAGTTTGAGTTCAAACCCTAGTGACTAGATGTAGAAAAGAATTTGAGAAAAGACATTCCTCTCCCGGCTTACATGACAATGCACATCTCTTCTTTGCCGCACTCTAAATAGATTATTCAAAACACTAAGAAAGCTTTGGCCCGACTAGATACACACTCAAGCACAAAAATTTGTGCATCAAACTTGATGTCGATTTGGCACAATCCCAAAATAAAAATTGATAGCCAACCAATATACTGTCGATATTGGTCTCAAACAGGTATTAATCTGGTCAAAGATCTATATGAGGATGCCACCCCCATACCATTCTCTGTTCTTAAAAGGGAGAGGGGTCTAAGTGACATAGACTTTTATAATTTCTTGAAACTCAAAGTACAGATATCTAAATTAGCTCTGAAACCTACTCCCCCCTCACTTCCTATCAATTTGATCAGCTTGTCAAGTGTCGGGCGCATGGTATCAAGAATTTATAAGTCTCTACTCCCTGACCCCCGTAAAGCCCATATGCTTACTGAAAAGAAATGGGAATCTGAGCTGAATAATAAGGCAATTAAGCTGGACTGGGAGCAAATCCACATGATGCCCTTCAAAAATAAAATATCCCCCAAGCTATCCCAGACAAAATACATGCTTATAAATAGGAACTACTGGACACCAGCCAGACTACATAAGCTCAATCTTGTCCAATCCCCACTTTGCTGGAACTGTAACTCACAAATATGGTACCTATCACACATGCTTCTTTTTTGATCGATGTTACAAAACCTTTGGACAAGATCTTTGAAAACATCTCCCAGACATTCCATTTCACTCCAATCAAAGAGCTATCATATATTATAATGGGTTTCCATGATCCGGAACTAAAATACGATAATGACCGCTTCTTGCTTGACATGATGCTGACGCTGTGCTAGGTTTGAAATTCCCGGCCTCGCAATGCACTCGTTTCATGCTATATTAGGTTAGCAGTGCGTGGCTAAATAGATGCCATTTGTATTCGCGTTATGCAACCCGCTGAGTTATCCCCGTGATGTGCAGGCTTCAGTTAGCGAGTGTGACTCCATTTTGCATTTCGTAATCCTTATTAGGCTGCTTAGACTGTGCCCGAGTTAGGCCTCGTTGCTCATGTTGCTTGCCTCAGCAAAACATTGCATTTCTCTATTATTTTTCTGTGCTGCTCAAGGCTGTTTCTCAACTTACTAATGAATAAGGGCATTCTGCCCTCGCATACTTATCCGAATGTGTAGGTTCTGCTCCCACGTTAGGAGATGCTGAGACCCAGCACCATGGCCTTGGATTTCTGATAAAATGTACCCATCTGGCAGGTGTTAGCTCATCCTACTGTGCCTCTTTGTTCATGTTCGGCTCAGGCCGGTATTTTTCCATTGGGGACGTGGTTGGAGGCTCCTTGGGAGGAATTATTATTCACTGTAGACTGTTGGGGGGTCAGTCCCTCAGCAGACATCTTAGGGTGCAGGTCTGATTGGACTCCTCTGCAGAGTACTACCAATAAACATGTAAGTTTGCATTCTCTACTGTCTGACCGACTCTTCATTTTTGGGAAGGCATAGCAGGTGGTTGTAAGCAGCCCGTGTGGCCCCTAAGGGCCACATCCTTCAGTTGGTACCCGAACAGGGACCCCGCAAGGTGATCCGACTCGCCCGTAAACTGGTTGTAGGGTCGGAGGGTGCGTTTGGTCGGTTGGGCGGATCGGGGCCCTACATGTAAGACCAAGCTTGGTTCTCGCAGATGCCCGCCCAGCTGATCGGGCGCCCCTTCGTCTAGTGGTCACCGGCTGGGGTCCTGAGAAGGCGAAACCTTGGAGCTGACCGTTTGGTCTGAAGAGTCGGCAGTGGAGAATAACTTGACTCGACCTGTGTGCACCAGGTGAGTGATTTGATTCTTGGAAAAATGGCGCCATTCTTGGACAGCACGAGCCTACAGGCTGTATCCTGATACAGTCTTCGGACTGTCTTGTCTGCAGTTTTTGCGCTGCCTTGCTTGAACGACATGAGTCGGCGGGCTGTGTCTTGGTATGGTCTCCGGACTGTCTTGTCTTGAACTTGGTGAGTTTGCGGACTCTTGAAAAGACAGAGTGTTTGCGAGCAGTCCACCAGACCGTTTGAAAGGGTCCGGGGCTGTTCACAAGCAATCTGCCAGACCGCTTGGTAATTTGGCTAATGTTTGAAAAGGCCTGGGGCTGAAGCCTGTCTTCTTGAATTTGGTACAGTCCCCGGACTGTAGGGAGTGATCTCTGGACCGTTTGGTTTGGTTCGGGAATAAATATTTGTTACTTTGTTTCTTTCCTTTATTTTCTGTTGCTGGTGTTATACTTGTTTGCTAGAGACAGTGCATGTGTTTTGGGTGTCGATGTTGTTCTACTGATGCTCGATTGGAAGAGAGCCAACCTGCGCCTCCGGAGGGTTCTCCAAATTTTGACATATACGTTAAACATGGTATTGGCCCTGTTATGTTTAGCACATTGTGGCATAAATATACGAGGGACAATGCTGAGTTACAGTGGCCACTTACAGGTTCGTTCGATGAACAAAAATTGAATTTCTTGCAGGATAAATTGTTTGCTAAAAGAAGCAGGCAGTCGATGTTTGATTCTCTGAGAGTATGGCAGAAGGAAGCGAAGCAGCGACGCATGAGGGCAGAGAAAGAGGCTCGGAAGAGACAGATCCAAACGATAACACAGAAAGCAGTAGCCTATGAAAGAGGGAAGATAGAGAAGGGCATAGAATGCGCAGGAAGAAAGTTTTGGTTGCAGACAGATAAATGTTATGTTGCTAGAGAGGAAGGTGATGATTTTGTTGAAGAGCTATTGGATACTCGTCCTCCTCCTCCTTATGCCCCTGAACGGATATACCCGACAGTCCCGACATCTCAGCCCTCGGCTTCTAGTGCCGCCCCTTCTAGTATTCCTGTTTCCAGTGCTACCGCCTCAGCCCCGGCCCGCTCACTTCTCCTCTACTTACACCAGTCACCGGGGCGGGTGGTGTTAGCTCCCCCGCCCAATCTATTAGTTCCGCATCGTCTGCTACTCCCCCTTTTACCCCTACAACTCTGTCTCCCTACATGATGGTACCTGTCTCTGCGTCTGCCTTTTCCCCCGTGAGTGTGACACCCCAATCACTGTTGAATGCTGAAACTCCTGCACATGGGGTGCATGCCGTGAACTGGGCAGCAGCGCAAGACCGAATGGACAAAGTGTTGGTGTGTTCTGCGGTGGGTGATGAGGAAAAGCAAATGGTGGCAAATCAGGCAGTTCAGTGGGCTCGGAACCCAAACTATAGTGTGGAGGATGTGTGGAGAGTGATGAAAGATTATAAGCCGTTTATACAGCAGCATGCCCTTAAGCACATGTCAGCCACACTGATGGGGTTATGGGAACAGTGTTTTCAAGGTGTGGCACCGCAAATAATTTATGACATACGGGACATGGTATATGCTGAAGGTATGGCTCCTAATGAGGTCTTTAGCAATGTAACAACACTACTGGGTTACCAAGGCAGATTGCTCCAGAAGGACCCGACGATGGGGACACAGCATCCCATGAGGGAAGTCCATCCCATTTATCACCCCGAGATACCAGAACTGAGCGACTCCACAGACACTGTAATCAGACCGCGAGTCGACGCTCGGTTTCAGGAAGAGGAGTGAGGTCCTATCCCTTAAGAGCCAGCTGCCGGACCCCCGGAAAAACCCCACTGCCTATTATAAAGAATTGACGGAGGCGGCCTCCTCCACAGTGATGACGCTAGCTGATATAGAGTTGTTTTTTGGTCTGTTGGTACCGGTGGATATATGGAGGCAGGTTCATATGCAGGATCATGCACTAGAACTGGGTGGCACATGGGATGAGATCAGGGCTTGGGATAAGGAGTGTAAACCCGGTGACAAGCCGAAAGCGGAGCTCCTAGCTTTGCCGGGGCGTATTATCACCTACATTCACTCCATTATCCCACCGAAGAGACTGGACTGGGATAAGTTGACTGCGTGCCATCAGAAAAAGGACGAAAGTGTGTCGGATTTCTTTACCAGATTTGAAAGAGTGTTTTTAGACTTCAGTGGTCAGGACCTGTCACAGGAGGGTGGTGTTCGTCTATTTGTTAACAGATTTGTCACTAACTTGCTCCCCGAGATTGTAACACCGTTGCAGGCCTCGGAAAGTACTTGGACGACTTCATCCCCATCGGTAATACTGAGTATGGCACAGTATTATGAACATAGAGAGAATGAGGACAAGGAACGGGTAGAGAAAAAGTCAAAGGATTTGAAGATGAGGGTATTGATGCAGCAAGTTGCAAGGGGAGGTGGACGAGGAAGAGGTTCGGGATCGGCCCAGCGGCTGCCCCGGTCTGGCAGGGGTGGTACTTCGGGTGCGCCCCTCGGGCCCAACCAATGTGCATACTGTAAGCAGGAGGGACATTGGCGGAACGAGTGTCCGGAGTTGTTGCAGAAAGGCGAGGCCCCGAGAGGGCGGGGTTTTCGGGGACGCAGACGAGGATCAGGAGGTAGAGGGGGGATGCAGTCAGAGGATGCATCACACAATAGGCAGGGCAGGAACTATTTTGACAACCCCCGAGGAAGACAGTACTACCATGACGACTATGACATGGACGAAGTGACAGGGTTGTCTCACAGCTAGGACAGCCAAGGACAGGGCGAGGGACCAGTTCCGGTGCCTATAGATCAGCGCGGACCTTACATTACTGCTGATTTACAGGGTACGACCGAACAATTTTTAGTTGACACTGGGGCTATGAATAGCTCTGTTTCCCGATCACTGGTCCCGGGGGCAGCTCTGTCTGGCCAAAACAAAGTTTCAGTGGGTTTTTCAGGCGTGCCGGTCATTAGCCCCATTTCCAAGCCTCTTGCTTTGACTCTTGGCCCCTTGACGGTTGACTCGCCCTTTTTACTGACGTCAAACTGTGGGGAGAATTTGTTAGGACTGGATTTGTTGAAAAGGTTGCATGCAACAATTTATTGTTCTCCCGACGGTGTTTACATGACTGTTGGACCACAGGTAGCCCCTGCCAAACAGTGTTTCGCAAAAGATGCCCCCCTTCCCGCTGAGTTCCAAGATGTGCCGCGTACGTTATGGGCTACAGGAGACACGGATGTGGGGTTCCTTCAGATCCCGCTGGTATCAATAAAGATCAAAGACAATGCTAGATTGCCACGTATTCCCCAGTACAAGATATCCCAGGCAGGTGAAAAGGCACTGTTACAGATCATACAGGATTTGATTAAGTCTGGTGTGGTTGAAGAGACTGTGGCGAATGTGTGTAATAGCCCTATTCTTCCTATTCTTAAAAAGGCGCCCTTGGACTCTTCTGATGCCCACCCTGACGTTTTCCGCTTTGTGATAGACCTCAGGGAGGTCAATAAAATAGTGGTTCCTCAGTACCTTGTGGTCCCAGACATTACCGCGATCTTGACAATGATTCCCCCATCAGCTAGATTCTTTTCTGTAATAGATCTAAATAATGCTTTCTTCAGCATACCAATCCATTCAGATAGCAGATATCTGTTTGGATTTGCAATAGCCAGTCGGAGCTTTAGATTCTGCCATGCTCCACAAGGCTATACTGAAAGTCCAAGTATCTATAGCCAAGCCTTGAAGGCTCAATTGGATTCTTTGGAGCTTCCCCCTGGTAATGTGCTGTTACAGTATGATGACGACCTCCTGGTGGCTTCGGACAATGAGGCTGGTTGCAAAGAAGCCACAGTCAAATTATTGTTGCATTTGGCACATCACGGACACAAGGTGTCACTTTCCAAATTTCAATATTGTCAACAGGAGGTCACCTATTTAGGTCACCTACTGTCGAAGGAGGGTTGCAGACTAACACCTGAGCGCGTAGCTGCTATTACTAATATGCCTGTTCCTAAGACCCAATGCGAGGTACGCGCGTTTATTGGGATAACATCGTATTGTCGGCATTAGATCCCTAACTATTCCCTACTAACAAAACCCCTTCTTTACCTGACCACCAAAGATGTGCATGAACCCCTGCCTTTGACAACTGCATGCCAGCAAGCTTTAGAGCAATTAAAAGTTGCGCTTTGCTCTGCTCCTGTGCTTGGCACTCCTGACTACCAGAAGCCTTTTGTGCTCTATGTGCATGAGGTGGACGGTTGCGCGCTTTCTGTTCTAACACAGGGTTTCGTTGGTAAGCAGAGACCCTGCGCCTACTTCTCTGCTATGCTCGATAATGTCGCCAGAGCGCTCCCGAGCTGTCTGAGAGCTGCCGCGGCGATGGCAGTTTCAATCAGACAATCGGCAGGGCTCGTCCTTGATACTGATCTCACAGTCATGGTTCCTCATGCTCTGGATACGCTATTGAATAAGACAAAAACGCAGCACCTTACTAGTGCGCGTCTGACTGGTTATGAATTGACTCTGTTTGCTCCGCACATTACCATCAAACGATGTGCTACTCTGAACCCAGGCACGTTACTACATCTCCCTTCGGAAGAAAAGGACAATGATGTCCACGATTGTTTGTTTCGAACTGAGGAAGAGACGAAAGGACGGGTAGACTTGACTGATGTTCCCTTATGTGAACCCCAAGGGGAACTATATGTCGATGGCTCTTGTTTCAAATTACCAGATGGTACCACCACTGCAGCCTATGCAATCACAACGTTATACACTGTAGTTGAGACATCCCGTATCCCACACCTATCGGCCCAAGCTGCAGAGTTGGTTGCCCTCCTTAGGGCTTGCGAGTTGAGTGAGGGACTGGCTGTTAATATCTACACCGACAGCCAGTACGCCTTTGGGGTGGCCCATAATTTTGGGCGCCTCTGGGCGGAGAGAGGGTTCTTGACTTCGCACGGGCAGCGAATACAGAACGACCCATTGATACACAGATTGCTGTCCGCATTGACACTTCCTGATAAGTTAGCAATAGTGAAATGTAGCTACCATAAAGCCATTACAGATGATGTTGGGAGGGGAAATGCTTTCGCAGACCAGACAGCTAAGGAGACAGCTCGATCAAAGATGAAAAAGATGTTGGTGGCAGGTCCCGCTAGGTGGGTCCCAGACAATAGAATGTTTGAAGATACATTGGAAAATGTCAGGGAAATTCAGGCTGAGGCGACTTTAGATGAATTAGCCATGTGGGAGGAGCGAACAGGTCATTTGGACGAGGATGGGTGTTGGACTGACTTGTCTGGGAAACAGCGGTGGTTGCTCCCCAATGCATTTGTACTCCCTGTTGTCACCATGGCCCATGGCCCAGCACATATCAGTGCCAAAGGAATATGCAAGCTACTGGACCCAGTATGGCAGAATGATAATATTGCTAAGGTAGCCACCCACATGGTAAAGCATTGTATCATTTGTTTGAAGCATAACCCTGGGAAAGGTGCCCCTACACCCGCTGGTAATTTTGCCCCGCCTTCCTTCGAAATGGAACGTGTGAACAACTTAAAATATGTGCTAGTAGTGATTTGCGCATTCAGTAAATGGATTGAGGCTTACTCTACAAAAGAGAATACAGCCATGGCGACGGCGAAGGCACTTCTAAAAGAGTACTTCCCCCGCTATGGATTGCCACGTGTGATTTGGAGTGACAATGGAAGTCACTTCAATGCACGAGTCATTGAATTGGTGTGCACAGGTTTACATATCAAGCAGAAATTTCATGCAGCGAACCACCCCCAGTCAGCAGGTCTGGTTGAGAAGTACAATGGTACTCTCAAACTGAAATTAGCAAAGATTCAAGTGAGCACAGGATTGCGATGGCCAGATGCGTTACCCTTGGTTTTACTATCTACCAGAGTGACGGCGCATTCTAGAACAGGGTTGTCACCATATGAAGTGGTCTTCGGGCGCCCTGCTAACGTCTGGGGCGTCCCAAGACCCAAGCGCTTTTCCGAGATAGAGTACCCCCTGCTTGTAGACTATCTGTATGAATTGTCTAAAGACCTTCGTTCTCTTCATCAACAGATACACGCTACTTTGCGGCCAGTACCAGAGGGGCCCGGGCATTGCATACAGCCCGGCGACCATGTGATGATTAAGAACTTCCAACAAAAAAGCTGCTTGGAGTCGAGGTAGAAGGGGCCTGTCATCGTTCTTCTTGTCACTAGAACGGCCGCAAAAGTAGACGGCAGAAAACACTGGATCCACACATCTCATGTGAAGCGGGTGCCTCTCCCGCTCCCGCTCCTGTATGACCACTGGGTCACAGAAGGCATCGCTGATCAGGAGTGTGAGCGGGTGCCACGCTTCGTTCCCTTCTCTGACGCCCGGTTGAGGTGGGTGCAGACAGATGAGGAGAGTGACGCTGTCCTGTCTGAGGCGATCCCCCCGGAGATAAGGGCGGCCTCGGATCACTTTGTTTCCAACACACCCGACTCTGAGTCGCTATGCCCACCTGATTCTGAGTTTCTGCCCCTTCTTGTTGATGAAACAGTGCCTGGTGTGACAAAATATAACCTGAGGCCCTGGAAGAAGGACGGTGCACCAGCCGAACAGTCTAGGAGATAGGGAAGGACTTGAGCTTAGGGCGCAGGTGCTGTACCTAAGGTGCCTGTAATAGACTAGGGTGAACTACACTGGTGCACTGCCTTGGACACTGGACAGGATAGTTGAGGGCATTTGCCCAGGAGGGAGGTTGCCCTATCCTGAAAGAAGAAGGATTTGTTTTTTCTGCAAGGGCTGCGATCGCGCCGCTCCTGCGTGGGACTGCTTCATAGCACCGTCGTTGATGAACAATAGGAGCCTGCCAGTGAGGCTCTAGAAGGACACTGGGAGACATTTGCCCCTCTGGTACTGTTGTTGCAATAGTGGCTCTAGCCCGTGGATTTTTTTCTTCTTTCCCTTGTGACACCCATAAGTTGCCCTTGAAGCTTTCTAAATGTATCCTTTTGGTCGTCCTATCCCAGATGAGGAGCAGCCCTTTGCGGCTCCACGTCCCACTCCAGATGGTCCTGTTTGGTCCTCTTGGTCCACTAAGAGTAAAATAGTGTTTGTTATAATAATTTTGCTTTCTCTGCTAGTCGTATTTGGGGTGGTCTGGTACCTAGAGGAACAACATCCTGTGCACGCCTTGATAGGGACTACCCCGGCTCCAGCTGAGCACTCGTTTCTTACATTGACCCCACATAAAGAAAGACATAGACAGACTTATGCCCAAAATGCTTTTGTTCAGATGCTTCATCAGGTACACAGTACTACTAATGCCACGAATTGCTGGGTGTGTGGGCTACTTCCCTCAGTTATGCACAAAAACGATTTGCTAGTGTCATTGCCCCTGTCATATTTGGGTAGCTGTGAAGCCTGGTTCCAACTGCTCTCTATGGTATACATGCACTATTATGCTGACGCTATGAAAATGGTGCAGGCTGACTATGAAGCAGTATTGGAATATATAGTGGTACATCAGGGATATACACCCGGGGCAGATGGCAAGGAGGGTACCCTGCACCCAGATGCTTGCATGAATGTATTTGAAGTTCACATAAATGTCACTTGGTTACGAAATAAAATGCTAGATTTCCAAGGATTCAATGTCACTGAATACTTTAAATGTTTCCAGGAACACAATATCACTGAGGACAAAGCCATGCCCATCCCTGTGATCAACGCAACAGCTAGTTTCTGTGTTGAAGGAGCAGGGAACATTTCAGTAGGACAGAGCCATTGTAACTACTCATATCGGTTGAACACCACTAGCAGCCCCCCTTTGCTTACACCTCCGAATGTATACTTCATATGTGGGGAACAGGCTTATACATGGCTTCCGAGGGGGGGTCTGGCCGGTGTTATGTTTCCTTTCTCTTGCCTCCCATTTACATTGCACCGTCCAATTACCACAAGGATCATAGGCTACAGCGTAGGGATCTCCAGGTACACCGAGTAAAGAGAGTTGTCAATCCAGACGATATTGATCAGACAGATACATCCTTGCAGCAATTTACTGACATAATGAAGGGCATTCTGCCGTTCTGGGGTCCCATGTTCAATAGTCGTAATATTCGTCGCCTTGCTAGAGTAGTTGAGGGGGTGATTAATACTACTGCCGGTATACTGACTAATACTAAGCTCCAAAACTCACTTGTCTCCTTATGGGGTACCCCAGGGCTCTATCCTTAGCCCGCTACTGTTTAATGTTTACGTTAGACCTTTGGAGGAGATTGCAGAAGAGGCCGGGTTGTCCCTGTTCTCCTATGCGGACGACACCCAGATTATCTTTACTCTCTCTGCCGAAAGGGTGTCTACGTCCTCTGCTCTCCAGTCCGGGCTGAGGAAAATTACATCTTGGATGCAAGCCAATTTTCTCAAACTTAATGGAGAAAAAACAGAGGTTCTGATTCTGGGAAAAAATAAAGATCTTTGGGGCCCCCGCCATTGGCCTGCGGAAATGGGTGCTCTACCCCAGCCCACCCACCAAGTCCGCAATCTAGGCTTTATCATTGATGACCAGTTATCAATGAGGCAACAAGCCGTGAAGGTGGCCGCCACCTGTTTCACCATCCTGAAATGGCTTAAGAAAATCATCTGGATGTTGCACTGTCCTACCCAGAGAACCGTAGTCCAGGCTCTTGTTACCTCTAGACTGGATTACGGCAACATTCTGTATCTGGGGGTTAGTAAGGATGTGATACGTAAACTACAGGTGGTGCAGAATGCTGCTGCCAGATTGCTCTGCCAGGTTCCCAGAGCTGCCTCTTTCTCTGGCTCTCTGAGTGATCTCCATTGGCTCAGGGTAAAGAACCGGATTTTATTCAAAGCCTTGAGTTATATGTTTAAGATCAAATCTGGCTCGGCTCCTCAGTACCTGCAAGCTTTGGTCCACCTTTACTTGCCCTCACGCCCTCTTCGGTCGACTACCCAGGCTAAATTTTCAGTTCCCAGGATCAGACTGTCACGGATGGGTGGCCGATCTTTTGCTTGTCTAGGTCCTTCTTTGTGGAGTTCTCTTCCCATGCCACTTCGCAACGAAACTGTTTACGGGAACTTCTGCAAATGTTTGAAAACTTGGCTGTTCAATCAATAACTTCCTGTTTTTCTTTTGTTCTTCTCAGGCTGGCGCCGGGAAACCCTGTTGGGTAGCTGTGCGCCTTACAAAATTAATTAACATAACATAACATCACAGTCGAGCTTCAGGCTACGAGGCTCGTTTCTCTTCAAAATAGAATGGTTTTAGACGTCATTCTGGCTGACAGGGGTGGAGCCTGTCGCGTCATCGGCAGCAGCTGCTGTGTTTACATCCCCGATAGCGCCCCCACTGTCTATTCCGCAATACAGAAATTACACAGACTTGCCTCCGATATCCATCAGGATAATGGTTCATGGTCCCTCACAGGGTGACTCTGGCGTCTGATGACATCATGGGGTTGGAAGATACTATTCGTCCTAATAGCTATCGCAGGTGCCATCTTTACCTGTTGCTTGTGTATTAATTGTCTTCCAGCATGTTGTACCTATTGTGTGAGCAAGCTCACCCCTTCTCCTAAGTTCTCAGGACGTGATCACAAAGTCTCTACTATGATGATGCAGGATATCCAGGATATAATGATGATAGATGAGGGCATCTTTGAATATTAGTTGGACCCTCATTCTAGTTGTGTTGTTTCCTTCACCATTGTTACATGATTGCCACATGAGTACTTATGCATTTGCCCCTCCCCTTAGAATTGTAAAGACCCTACTGGATAGCCAAATAAAGCATTTAGCCACTTCTGCTAAAAGGAGGGTCTGTTAGGTTTGAAATTCCCAGCCTCGCAATGCACTCGTTTCATGCTATATTAGGTTAGCAGTGCGTGGCTAAATAGATGCCATTTGTATTCGCGTTATGCAACCCGCTGAGTTATCCCCGTGATGTGCAGGCTTCAGTTAGCGAGTGTGACTCCATTTTGCATTTCGTAATCCTTATTAGGCTGCTTAGACTGTGCCCGAGTTAGGCCTCGTTGCTCATGTTGCTTGCCTCAGCAGAACATTGCATTTCATTATTATTTTACTGTGCTGCTCAAGGCTGTTACTCGACTTACTAATGAATAAGGGCATTCTGCCCTCGCATACTTATCCGAATGTGAAGTTTCTGCTCCCACGTTAGGAGATGCTGAGACCCAGCACCATGGCCTTGGATTCCTGATAAAATGTACCCATCTGGCAGGTTTTAGCTCATCCTACTGTGCCTCTTTGTTCATGCTCGGCTCAGGCCGGTATTTTTCCATTGGGGGCGTGGTTGGAGGCTCCTTGGGAGGAATTATTATTCACTGTAGACTGTTGTGGGGTCAGTCCCTCGGCTGACATCTTAGGGTGCAGGTCTGATTGGACTCCTCTGCAGAGTACTACCAATAAACATGTAAGTTTGCATTCTCTATTGTCTGACCGACTCTTCATTTTTGGGAAGGCATAGCAGGTGGTTGTAAGCAGCCCGTCCTTCAGCTGGCATGTAAAATTGTTCTGTGTAACTGGAAACATTTTGACAAAATATCCTTCAGAATATGGCAAGAACGGCTAACCTTCTTGAGGGGAGCAGATAATGTGACCCTCCAACTCTCCCTAAGGCAACCTAGACATAGGAAAATATGGGAATCTCTAGACTCCGCCTCATCGGCGTTTATGCTTCCCTGATAAATTGGTTCTTTTGCCCTATGCAAAGGTGTCCGTAAGCCTCCCACACATATCTTCGTTTAGTGTCTAACATAATCCTCATAATACCAGCATGCTCAGCCCCTGAATATCGATGCTGATCACCTACAGATACTACTGGTACCCCTTGACTAGGCCTGGGCGTTAAATTCCGCTCCGCTCATGGAATTTGCGGAATTTAGGCAATTTCGCGTACCGCGGAAAACACAAAATTGCCAAAAATTCCATGATCCGCGGCGTAGCGGAATTATTTTCTTGTTCGCGCTTTAAAAATGCGTTCTAGCGCGTGCAATAGCGACTTACTGGGATCCCTGCATTCGCCGACGCGTGTTCCTATACGTTCGCGTGCGCCACGAGATTTTGGTAGCTGGCCGCGCAATCCCGCGAGAGTGTGCGATCGCGAACACGTCATTCGCCGCGCCATCGGACACCTCGAGAGAGATTGCGATCGCGAACACGTCATTCGGACGCGCCATCGGACATCCGGCGGGATGTTGGTGAAGCTCGCAATCCCGAACACGCAAAATTTTCAATCTGGAGAAGAAGAATATCTCGAGCAGCATAAAACCTTCTATAAAATGATGATTTGGATGAAAAAAACTCCTCAGATTGACATTTGGCTATCCTTTTTTGTCAAATTTGTTTTTGGGGGGGAGGGAGGAAGTGGCACAGAGTCTCCAACTTCCTGTTCCTGTCCAGCAGGCTCCTCCCAGTGCTTTGTCCATCTCCTGTTCATTTTTCATTTGGATTTGAGCTGGAAGGATCACTCTTTGTGTCTGCTGCATCATTATCATTGGATTTGAGGACTTTTGGATTTGAGATTTTACAAGTAAGTTGGTGTTGTTTTGTGTTTGATTGTGGCATTGCAGTTGCTGCAACTACAATTTTGGTACTTTTCATCATTTTTAAAAAAACATAGTTGTGGGTAGCCAGCCCAGAGCTAGTCATGGGTGGGTGCATGATGAAACAACTGTTCCTTTGCTGTGTGTTGTATTTATTTATTTCAAACATCATTTAGGGCATGTATGGCATTGGATTGAATTGCAAAATGTGTATTTTTGGGTGTATTTCATTTTTTGGGTGTGTGTTAAATAAATGCCTTTGTTGTGTGTGGTGTGTTGCAGGCCTTGTTTAGCCCTGTGGATTTTCGTTTTTGCATTTTATTGCATTACAGGCAAAGCAGTGTGGTTTAGCATGCATCCTTTGCCTGGCTATTATAGGCCTGTTTTCAGTACATTGTTTTCCAGGCCTCCTGCTTGTTGCTTGTGATTTGTGAGTGTCCATGTGGCTGGTGGCCATTTCTGGTAGGAGTTATAAAGTGTGCTGCTTTTGCCATATAGGCCTGCATGTGTTTCCTTTGTGACCTTGGCTTCTTGTTGTTGTGGGCCTGGCCATGACGCTGGCGGCCATTTTGAAGCCAGGCAGTGTGCTTTTTGCCATAGGCCTGCATTGTCTGTCTTCAGTTTCTTGTTGTTGTGGGCCTGGCCATGAGGCTGGTGGCCATTTTGAAGCCAGGCAGTGTGCTTTTTGCCATAGGCCTGAATTGTCTGTCTTCAGTTTCTTGTAGTTGTGGGCCTGGCCATGAGGCTGGTGGCCATTTTGAAGCCAGGCAGTGTGCTTTTTGCCATAGGCCTGCATTGTCTGTCTTCAGTTTCTTGTTGTTGTGGGCCTGGCCATGTGGCTGGTGGCCATTTTGAAGCCCGGTAGTGTGCTTTTATCCATAGGCCTGCAAGCTTGTGGCCTAGTCTGCCAACAGGCCTTTCATCCAGTAGGCTCAGAGGTAGTCAGGGGTGCATGAAACAACTGTTTCTGTGTGTTCTGTTGAATTTAAACATCATTTAGGGCATGGATGGCATTGGATTGAATTGCAATATGTGTATTTTTGGGTGTATTTCAGTTTTTGGGTGTGCGTTAAATAAATGTCTTTGTTGTGTGTGGTGTGTTGTGTACCTTGCAGACCTTGTTTAGCCCTGTGGATTTCCGTTTTTGCATTTTATTGCATTACAGGCAAAGCAGTGTGGTTTAGCATGCAGCCTTTGCCTGGCTATTATAGGCCTGTTTTCAATACATTGTTTTCCAGGCCTCCTGCTTGTTGCTTGTGATTTGTGAGTGTCCATGTGGCTGGTGGCCATTTCTGGTAGGAGTTATAAAGTGTGCTGCTTTTGCCATATAGGCCTGCATGTGTTTCCTTTGTGGCCTTGGCTTCTTGTTGTTGTGGGCCTGGCCATGAGGCTGGTGGCCATTTTGAAGCCAGGCAGTGTGCTTTTTGCCATAGGCCTGCATTGTCTGTCTTCAGTTTCTTGTAGTTGTGGGCCTGGCCATGAGGCTGGTGGCCATTTTGAAGCCAGGCAGTGTGCTTTTTGCCATAGGCCTGCATTGTCTGTCTTCAGTTTCTTGTTGTTGTGGGCCTGGCCATGTGGCTGGTGGCCATTTTGAAGCCCGGTAGTGTGCTTTTATCCATAGGCCTGCAAGCTTGTGGCCTAGTCTGCCAACAGGCCTTTCATCCAGTAGGCTCAGAGGTAGTCAGGGGTGCATGAAACAACTGTTTCTGTGTGTTCTGTTGAATTTAAACATCATTTAGGGCATGGATGGCATTGGATTGAGTTGCAAAATACGTATTTTTGGGTGTATTTCAGTTTTTGGGTGTGTGTTAAATAAATGTCTGTTGTGTGTGGTGTGTTGTGTACCTTGCAGACCTTGTTTAGCCCTGTGGATTTTCGTTTTAGCATTTTATTGCATTACAGGCAAAGCAGTGTGGTTAAGCATGTAGCCTTTGCCTGGCTATTATAGGCCTGTTTTCAATACATTGTTTTCCAGGCCTCCTGCTTGTTGCTTGTGATTTGTGAGTGTCCATGTGGCTGGTGGCCATTTCTGGTACGAGTTATAAAGTGTGCTGCTTTTGCCATATAGGCCTGCATGGTTTTACTCTTGGCTTACTGCTTCCATCCCTCCCCTTTGCCAGCTGCAGCTCCCTGAATGATGTGATGAGCAAATAATGTAATGCCAAACAGGGTCCACTTCCATTACATTTGTATTTTTGTAGTTGTTCCTCTTCTTTCCTATCCTTCCTGAGAGTGTACACAGTATACCATGAAAGCCCTTGTTGACAAAGTCTCACAAATGGCTACACTAAGTTATACATTTTATTTGTTTGTTTGTACTAGTAGTAATTGAACCACAACAACAAATGCAACATTTCACTGATGTTCTTCTCCTGGCTTCTTTGCTTTTAGGTGCACAAAAAGAGAGAGGAGGAGGTGTCAACATCACCCGTTGTACTGCCAGACAGAAGTCCTGCTGCGCACCACGTCACGTCCACGTGTGACCACAGACATCTCTGCAACTTGTGCACCTGCATCCTGCTGACATCTGAAGAAGATGGCCCCAAAGAAAGGTACCAGGTCCTCCAGTACCAAGAAAGTTGCCAGTGAGAAGAAGGAACAGAAGAAGGAAGTGGCACTTTCCAAAACTGGTGTGCCGCCCAAGTTGTTTTTTGGGGGGAAAAAAACTTACGCCTGCAGCAGCCTGTGAGCAGTACCTCTGCATCAGCGGGCCCAGCCCACCAACCCAGGCCCAAGGCCATGAGTATGGCAGAGGTAGCCAGTCTACTAACGAGCAGTGATGTTGAAATGTCATTATCGCAAAGTAGTACCCAATCAACGCACTCGCAGGCGGAAACTCAGCAGAGAAGTGGGCAACAACAGCTGCAACAACAGCTGCAACAACAGCCGCAACAACAGCCGCAACCACAGCCGCAACCACAGCCGCAACCACAACAACAGCCGCAACCACAGCCGCAACCACAGCCGCAACCACAGCCGGAACCACAGCCGCAACCACAGCCGCAACCACAGCCACAACCACAGCCGCAACCACAGCCGCAACAACAGCCGCAACAACAGCCCACAATAGTAGTTGTTCCTCCTGAAGTAGGGGCAGTTCAGGAAATCGAGCTTTTTGCAGACGAAGAGGAGCAAGCCACTGTTTCTGAAGATCCATGGTCTTCCAGACCCCCAGCAAGGAAAAGGAAGGTTAGTCTATCAACTTCTTCTTCAAGCCCCGCTTCTGATGATCGAGATGCCACTTGGAAGCCACCAGCTCAGTCTGCGAGTGATGCACGCCACAAGACAAGGCTAGTGAAAAGGAAGGTTCCAGAAAGCCTTAGAGTTATGGAGGTAGATGTAGACGAGGGGGGGTGACGATGACGATCCAGTCATCATGAACATCGCTCCCGGCCCAGAAGAGACGGAGACCAACATTATTAGACTATCCAAAATCGCTGTGAGGGATGTAGCACGGATATCACCAACACAGGTAACACCAACACGACCTCCAGCTTCCATATTTGCATTTGCAAAGGCCCGGCAGGGACCTACATCCAGTTCAACCACCATCTCAGTAGGTAGTGGTACTGTAACTGCACAGAGTCAAATTCCAGGCACACCCTCCAGTTCATCTGGTATTGAAAGTGGCACCTCCAGCAGCGCCAGAAAGTTCTGCTCCCCAGTTTGGGACTTCTTTTCGGTTAGCAGTAAGGAGGAGAACATTGCTATATGCTCAATTTGTCGACAAGCTGTTAGGCGGGGTAAGCTTGGTACAAACTATGGTACCGGAGGCCAAACAAGTCATCTCAAAAAACACCACATCATCCAGTGGGAGGCTCACCTACTTCGCTTACAAAAAAGTAAAACTGCACCCATTGCTGTTGGTGGGGATGAAGACGTAGAAGAAGATATGATCGCGGCGGAAGGTCAACAAGAGGAGACATTTCTAGCCCTGTCCCCAGCACTGTAGTGGTACCGCCCACATCCTCAGCAACATCTCAGTGGCACCGTAGTAAGAAGAGTCAGACTCAGAGTCAGACTGACACACCAAGGCAACCGAGTACTGCAATGAAAAGCAGTTCGTCGTTGAGCCTAACTGGGTTCAAGAAGACAGCTGCACCACAAAGGAAAATAATCCAGCCTACCATTGAAAGCATGCTTAGGTCGGAGGGGCAGTACCAACGCAACGACCCAACGGCACGGTTGTACAATGCGAAGCTGGCGAAAATGTTAGCGCTGGACCTTCTCCCTTTTTCATTTGTGGAAGGGGTGGGTTTCCTTGAATTTGTGTCAGCCATCTGCCCTAAATGGAAGGTTCCCAGCCGGTCCTATTTCGCCACAGTTGCTGTTCCAGCACTACATCACGATGTGCTGGAATTGGTTGGACAAGCTTTGCAGCAGATTGCTGTTCACAATATCCACCTGACAACAGACATGTGGACCAGTTGCCAAGCCACTGATTACATGTGCATCACTGCACACTGGGTCTCTTTTGCGGGGGTGAGAGAAAAGCTATCTGAAGTAGGTGCTGTTGACACAGCTGAGATTTTTAATGCTACTCGGAAACATGCAACTATAGCCATGTTCGCCATGGAGAAATCTCATACTGCTGCAAACATTTTGGAAGAGTTTAACAGCAAGGTCTTTGAATGGCTGCACCCAAGAGGGCTTAAGATTGGTTTTGTTGCCACGGATAATGGCAGTAATGTACTTAAGGCCATGGAGGTTGGTGCCTATTTCAGGGTCCCGTGTTTGGCGCACTGCATTAACATTATAGTTCAAGACTTTCTGAAAAAAGAAGCCATAGTCAGCAACTTACTGACCACCTGCCACAGAATATGCACTCATTTCAGCCATTCTTTTAATGCAGCTGAGGATCATTCAACGTGACTATAGAATGCCAGTCAAAGCACTCATCCAGGAGGTGGCAACACGTTGGAACTCAACGTATTACATGCTTGGCCGTCTGTTTGAGCAGTACAGACCAATCAATGAATATGTCATGCAAAGGGCGGATGCTACTGTGAAAGGCATGACCCTTCAGATGGACCAATGGTGCCTAGTTAAATGCCTGACAGAGATGCTTCTTCCTTTCGAGGTCTTCGCACGTGAAGTCAGCAAGGAGGACTGTACTATGGGCCAAGCTAGCCCATTGTTGCACATGCTAGAGCAACAGCTGAAGGAGGTGTCTGAAGCGTACATAGGTGTGGAGGAAAAAAAAGAAGCATATGAGTTGGTGGAGAGCTTATCCTGTCGCTTAACTGAAAATGCAAGGGTGCAAACTAAGATTTTGTCACAAGAACATTACATTTGTGCCACAATTCTGGATCCACGTACAAATCAGCACTGAACAGTAAGACATTACTTCCTTTTTCAGAAGTGGATTTTGCCCGGTGCAAAACTTGGATAGCTGAGGCAGCCAGTAAATTGGAAAATGAACGGCTGGTAATTAAAGGCCCGCTACTCAAACCCACAACAAGTACTGCAGCAGGGCATCCGGCGTCAAGTTCAACTTCAGAGCCTGAGGGCAGTGCGTTTGGCTCACAGCTGTCACCAACACCAACACTATCGACAACAGCAAGAACCGGATCATCAGCCCCAGTAAAAACGGCACAGGATTGGTATTTACAGCAAGGACTTGCTAGGTCCTGTGCTGATGCAAAGAAGACAAAAGAGGCCGAACAAAGTGTAGCACCCCTGAACATTGAGCGGATGGTCCAGGCCTATCTAGATGACCCAACAGAGGTCTACATTGATCAAAACCCATTGCGTTATTGGTATGGCAAAAGGGGCCAATGGCCAGTGCTCAGCAGGCTGGCGATAAACTATCTGGCTTGCCCTATTGCAAGTGTCTCTTCTGAACGTGTTTTCAGTGCTGCTGGTTCCATTGTAACAGTGAAAAGGACCAGTCTCTCGCCCAAAAACGTGAAGAGGTTAACCATGATCAAAATGAATCAGCAATTTATACCACCGAATTACACAATACATGAATCAACGCAGGAAGATGAGGACAGCGGCTCAGGTGACGGAAGTAGCATGTTAGATTATGATTACCTACTTCTGGTTGAACCCCCAGAGTTTGAGGACGAGCTATACGTCCCTGACAACTAGGCTTCCACTGCTTACTGTCTTCCTCCCTTATTTACTTTTATTTGTGGGTCTGTCTTTCTGGTTAGGAAACTTCGAATCACAACAAATCCATCACCACCGTCTTCTAGTCTTTTATTGCCATATATGAGTTTCAGCTGTCTGCATTTCAGTCCACTCCTCCGAGTCCTGCTCCTCCATCCTCCTAATTTGCCCTAAATCTATTGCCCTCAAGCCAGATGATGATTGGATGTAGCATAATAGAAGAAAAAAGAAAATCTTGCCTCGTTGAGTCCCTCCAAAAGAAGTGGAACATGATGACTACTATAGCTATCCTCCTTTCCGAGCCGAGAGAGACTGCCCACTAACTGAAGATGAGAAGGAACAGGTAATGAATGATGCCATGCATTGGACGCTGACTGAGTGATTTGTGTTGTTGTTGTTTGTTGTGCATGAAGTTAATTCATTGTGTAATATTATCTAATCTACACACTAAAAGTAACTCAAGGCAATGTTTGTTTCCCTTCTTGTTTTTTAATAACAAATGTGTACTTCTACTGCAGGCTGATCCATTGCATTTTGAATATGGAAAGGGGACTCAATCTGTACACTGCACACTGAGTTGGACAACACCATGATGATGACCACAGTGACATAATATCTTCGCAGTCACTCAGTAGGATCTGAGATGATTGATGGAATAAGTCAGGGCGTTTCATGAGTGGCATAAAAGGTAAACAAGTCAACAACAACCACTGCAGACCTACATGTCTGTGTAGTGGTGGAGTCGAGTGTGGTGGTATGCCTGACAGCGGTGCATTGATTTAGTCACTTAATTTGTAAAATGCTATGTTGCTGTATATGTGCTTTGTCTGCCTCTGTCAAAAAATGTACGCTAAATGGAGGATGGGTCACGGGTGCGTTGGGCCTGCTCTGTCCTGTTGTTGTTGGAGGTTAATGCTGGAAACAGACTAGAGTAGACATGTTGTATCCATGCCACCTCTGAAAGTGTTCTTGTTGCACTCCACCGTAATTTATGCATTTTTTTTCTACTTGATTTTTCAATATCCCATTTGTTTTTCCATCTACAATTACAGGCCAGCCCTTACCCTGTGCTATACTGGGAAAAACAACTCACACTTACCTTACCAATGAATCTACATTTGCCAGGCAGGCAGTGGCGTCACCCAAGATTGATGGCCGGAGCGTCCATGGAAGGGAGGACCAAGAGGAATGCCGAGCTGCAACTCCCCATTTTGACCAGGATAACATACAGTAACAGTATCAACTTTCATCATCTTTTAAATAATTTGATCCATTTTTTGTCTTCAATCATTACTACTGTGTGTTGTTGTTATTATTATGTTTTCTCTCTGCTTATAATTCAAATTCATCCCTACAGCTATTTTTTTATTTTCTTTGCTATGTTTAAAAGTAAGCCCGGTACAACAGAACAGAAACTGTATGTAATTCGGGTCTCTCTGAGGGCAGACAGGCAAGGCAAATTGCATAATATACTGCTGCCCTGTACTGTCTAATTGTCTAGTAGTAGTTAGTAAGTACTACTTATCATTAACCATCAAGTTATCATCATCATGCATGCATTTCCTTTTTCTCCCTTAACAGATTTATGGATATGGTCGTCTGCCAAGATTGTGTTTTGTTGTTTGTCCATGCATACTGTTTTTCTTTGTCAAACCTTTCCCCAAACCCCCCTTCCCAACCATTCATCAAACCCTAACCCTCTTCCCCTGGGCTGTGTGATTTATTGAGGTGTGACTAAATTAAATGTACACCAATAGTTGATCACACACTTGCTGGGGCGGATGTGGCGAAAGCAACACTAATTCAATTTCAAGGCAGGGCGAGGATCTTCTTCTGCTTGCCCACCCATGAGCAGTATATTTGCGAGGTAATTTTTTTACCAAAGGAACCTAATCCATCAGCATTAATTGCCGGCATCGATTGGATTTGTCATCCTACTACACACAGCACTAAAGGTTACGCTTCTGTCGAGTGTAGGCCTAGTCGAGTGACTCAACACAACTACAGTTTGTAACTTATTGTACTAGGCTATCCCCGCCACCATTATGTTTTATTTACTTCGTTCTACTACTCCTCCCAGAGTCTCAGGCGACTGACTCTCTCATTTTCTTTTTTTGCAAATGCTACTGCCAGAGTCTACTACTACCACCACAGCCATGGCATCTCCATTCTCTTGGGAAACAAAACCATCATCGCCATGCACCCATCGCTGTGCCTAACTTAAACATCAATCCCAGGTAAGATAAGAAGTTTGGGGGAAGTATAATAATGGACTAGGAGGAGAGACTGACAGTACTAGTAGGACAAGTCACTCAGTGAGGGGTACCGCATCTATCTGTTTGTGTGTTACAAAATCGGCAGATTATTAAATCCAACACTGGGTGCAGCCCTGCAGCAGCAAGGAAACCATGTTTGTGACGTAAAACAGTAACCCCCCACACAAAACATTAACAACGTATTGCTATGTTTAAGTAGAAATATAATTTAATACCCTAACAAAAATAAACTATGTAAAAAATCCAACAACACTCGACCCACCCCTCTCCCTAACCCCAACCAATGTCCAAAACGATAAAGTCCGACCAATGTCCAAAATGTCTGTAAACCCCAACGCAACGCCAAATTCCCACCCACCAAAAAAAAGGAATAAAAAAGGGGCAATGCAACAGGGTCAAGTTATTGGCGGGATCTTCGGCTTGGCTTCTCCAGGACGTTTAGCCTCTTCTTCACCTCCTCTAACTGCTCCTCTAGACGCGCATTCCGGAGGAGCATGCAGCGCGCATATGCCCTGCAGTTGCATCCACGGGGGGCAGCAGTGCTGGATATTGAAGGGCGGGGGCGGGCGGCTGCCTGACCATGGCGCCGTACCACTTGAGGGGCCTGGCTGAGGCCTGGGGCATTGGAGGAGGCTGCAGCTGCCGCCGCCTCCTCCTCCTCCTCCGCCAGAGCCACCAGCTGCCGGTATTCTTGGCAGATGGCCTCCAGGTTCCGGCGCCGGGCCATGGCTGCCAACTCCTTCCTGGATGGTTTTGCTTGTGAAGGAGTAGCTATATCAAGAAAGAAAAAAAGCTATTAACCAATACTCTTAGCAAAACAGTAACACAAATTAATTCAACGCATAGTGGCACAGTAGCACTAGCAAGCACAGTACATAACATTTGTGGTATGTATCTATCCTCCCACTTCCTCGGCCTCTAACATTTGTGGGAGTTTCTGGCATTATACTAGCACTATGTATGGACTCGAGTACACAGTACACCAGTCTTTTTCTTCTCTCTTGTTTTGCCAAATTAACGTAACTTTGTTGTAGCCGGCATGCCAGCTCAGTCAGCCTGCGCCCAAGACAAACATACTAGCGTCATGATGACGCAGACTCACGTTAGTTTTATTTACTACTGTCTGCAGGTGGGGAAGCTCGTATTTTTCTATTACGGGTGGCACTGGCCATACTCTGTTACATCAAGGGCAACTGCTTAATTTCACTTTCACCCTGCCCTGACTACTAGAAAAAGGCAGATGAGATCTGATCCAATGATCATTGCTTATATGGGGCGACATGAGGTACTTTGCTTTGATTGATTGTGCAACCAGCCGATAGGCAAACCATGGCAGGCTGGCTGACCCAGTCGAAAAAAAATTAATATAGGTAGGGAGTTGTCCTCTGAGTCGGAGGAAGGCGCTTGAGGATAACTACATACATACACAATATATATGCTGTGCTTGCAAACTACTGTGAGTCAAGGGAGTATTCTGAAAATACAACTTATATTCTCCTCGGCTTTGCTACTCTGGCGTGGTTTCTTTCACATTCTCTTCAAACTAAGACTCTTCATCCAGGGACAGTCTCTAACTATGCTATCTATGATGAATACCATCCAGGCATCCACCCATTCAAAGTAAACGTCTATCATTCTTCTTAATCTCTCAACAAACCTTAGTTTGTTTCACCAACAACAAACATTTATTCTTTTTTTTTTTTTAAACCACCACCCATGCGTTCTTTCCTTCCTTGCTTGCCTTGGCTTTGAGTTTGACCCAAAGACCACTGAGTCGTCTTGCTATCCTCCACCCATACAGTTTCACCCACCCAGGCAGGCATCTTTTCGTTCACCTTCCACCCATCCTTCACCCACCCATGCATCTGATTCCTATCAGCCACCTATGCATGCATCCCACGTATCCTTCTCTGCCAGTCATAAATATTACATCTCGCCCATTCTTCCTCCTTCCACCCTTCTTTCCCTTTTCGTTCAACACACCCATCAAGGTCATCTGATCTGACTTTTAGTCTTCTCCATAAAACTTTCACAGCTGAGTTGAAGTCAGATAGAAGAGGCCATTGGTTACTCAACTCCCGCCGCTAATGCTATTGCTAATGCTAAGTAAAGGGTGTCTTCTTCAACCGTTGTTCACAACAACAGCTTCTTACTAAGTCTCAACCGTACAGTGTACACCCTTGCAGCGAGTGTAATGTCAATAAGTAAAGAATATAACTTACCACCGCCCGCCACTGCTGCTGGCTCACCCCCTGCAGCTCCTGCAACTGCCTGTGCCGCATCTCCTGCTCCCTCCGAAATGGCCGCGTCGCCATCGCCGCTGGCCCCGGAACGGGTGGTCGATAGTACGCCTAGAAAAAACATTACACATTTTTTTAGATGCCTTATACATCTCCCCCCATTTCTTCTTTTTTTCACAAGCAAGATTGAAAAAAAGTTAATACATACGTATACAACATACATCACTAGTACAAATCGGGTACTAGAGTACAGTAGACACTAGTAGTGTTATATCATGGTCCCTAGGGTCATTCCAATCTTTGCTAAGTTAGCCTGAGCCATGCAACCATTTTAGCTTTGTGTCTTTTATTTTTACGCACTTTACCTCGCAGCTTGTTGTGTAAGATGCCTTTGAGCCTACATGAGCTCATACTGCTACTGTCTGAGCGCTGTGTACAAGGTCGAAAAACAAGCCACTTTGTTATGGAGTTCTGGTGGTCAGTCCGTATTGCTTAGCAATAACATGCTACACTTTTTGGCACGACTGAGAAATGCTTGCAAAATACTAACGCGCACCATTTTTCTCATAACAGACGGAAGATTCCCTTCTACGAACCAGAGCTTTGCAGAGCTTATGATGTAACCAGTACTTCTAGGACGCTTCTTCTAAGGTGAGGGGTCCCCCAGAATTCGCTCAGAGATCTTCATTTATAATTGTATATAAGTCATATTCCTACCAAGGGGAGGGTGGTTCTTCCACCACTGTTCAGTTATCATCATAATTGATTTCCCCTTTTGTCTTCTATGGACTTGTAGTTGTAACAATGTTTATTGTTTTAATCTTATGCATTTTACTGTTGGTGCTGGCTAGAGCTTGTTAGTTGAAAATAAACCTCATGAACTTACATAGACTCTGTGATATTTGGTGTGGACTTACACGAGTGAGTGAGCGACAGGGTGTGCATTGCTTCCACGACTCTGAGAGGTCGGGAGTGTAGTGACTGTTATGTTCTGGGTTGTCTAACCATTGGGTATCTTCGGGGGGTTCGGGGAGCTAATGAGACACTATAGCTAGTCGGTCAGGGGATTGTTGGTGAGGTGTGAGGAAGGTCCAACCGCCTATCACCAACGTCCTATTTTCTTGTGCATAGTTCTGTATGTGCAGAACCCCTACCACAGTAGTAGTATCTCCTATCCTATCAAAAATAGTAAAATATCTGGTTGGGCATTTTGTTGGTGGGAATTGTCGAAAAGCCTTAAGATTAAGAAGACTAGAAGAGGACAACCCAAAGGACGGGACTCAGTGGCTAGAGCGATTGGTGAATCTGAGTTTTATTTAAAACCTTTTAAATAAAGAGTGGCCAACTGGGCAAGCTTAGCTACAGACAGACTAATAGTAGTAGTACAGAGAGTCATAGCAGAGGCAGTTAGAGGCAGGGATAACAAGAATTTAGAAACAGATTGTGTAGATCGAAGAAGATTTTGTAAAATATAGATTTAGGAAATCTAAATAATAGTTCGGAAAAAATAAGGTGCAGTAAAAGTTAGGGAAGTATAATTATTAATATTAACAACAGGAGGACTTACTGGGGCCAGCAGCAGAGCCCTCGGTAGAGGAGCGGTCCTGGCCATCGAGCATCTGCTCCACGCCCGACTCCAACGACCCCGTCTTCTTGCCCCTGGGTGCTGATCATGAAAGATGTAAGAAAGAAAGAGACAAACATGGATCATTGGTGTGAAACAAATAAAATATTTTAAAAAACGCTCAAACATTTATGGAAACAACAATTGCAATAAAATTGACCTATCTAATCTGGTTGACTAGTATTGCGGGATTCGCGGACCGTCTAGTTATTATTTATGAACACTAATTCAGTGTTCCATTCTGATTCCAGAATACTAACTAAGCCTAAGTACCACCTGACCGAGCCCACCTATTCCAGACGGGCCAATTGTTCACTAAGTCTGCATTTCCATTTATTTTAGTCCTCAAAAATGCATAGATGGAGGACACATGCATACATTTTTGCATACACCAAATTGTTGGTTGGTTGCTGCTGATGTTCTGCTAGTGATAAGCCTAGGCTATTACCACTCACTAAACAAACTACAAAAGGTTCTACTAAGGACTGGGGTAAGCAGCACTCAGCAACACGTGACGTGACAGAGGATGCGTCACGCAGACCACTAAAAAATTACCTACTAATAATAAGTAACTAAACCTATCAATCCACCACTATCTCTTCTTAGTGGCAGGAGGACAAAGGAAGGACTAGAGTCTCTCTAGCATTACCTAACTTAAGTTCTCTAAAGTAAACTCTTACATAATCAGGCCAAGCGAGCCCAAAGTTGCAAACAAGTAAGATTAGTAGCGCCGAGCATCTGTGTCATAACAATCACAGAAGATTTTTAAACGTAATTTACCTGCAATGTAAGCAGCAGCATTCTTGCTGTTTGGAAAAAACATATATTCGCAATATATAACACAGCGCAGAAGAACACAAAGTAGTAATATTAAATAGCTACTCACCAAGCCCCGGGACCTCCACTCCTAGCAGGTCCAGCAGGTCCTGCTCCCGGTCCAGGATATCGGACCACCGGTGCCTCAGCTGGGTATCGGTGCGCCGGACACCAGAGCAGCGAAACACTGCCCGGCGCACCTTTCCCCACCGCTGGCTACGCTCCCGGAGCCCGTACCCGGACCCAGGCCTGCCGCCTGCTGCTAGGGTTAAGGGGAGGTGGCGCTGCACAAAAAAAACAAGTGCGGCCACCTCCGCCTCACCAAATAAGGCCCGTTCCTGCACCCCTTTTGGGCGGCGCCTTGCCCTTTCCCTTGCTGCCCCCGCTCTCTCCCTTGGGCATGGTTCTGGGACTCGGGGGGTGTGGAAAAGAAACGGGAGGAATTAGAAAAGTAAGTAAAAGAAATGAAATAAGCAAGTTATAGAAAAAGAGTGAAAAAGTAGTAGAAAAAGTCACAAAAAGTTTAAAAAAACTCAAAATATAGATTCAGGAAAATAGAGAGATAGATAATAAATAAAAAAGATTTTAAAAAGTGTACAGAAACAAAGGATTGCAAAGATAGAGGGAGGATAGAAAAGCAGGCCCAGAACCATAGCAATAGTCTGAAAAACAAGATGGCCACGCCCATTGCGACCGCATGGGCAAGTTCGCGCGATATTTTCCCCCGAGCATGCAAAAAGCGTCGTGAACACGTAATCGCGTTCCCGAGCAGGAAATACTCATCGCGAACGGGCGGGACAAGTGAAAAACAAGATGGCCGCGCCCATTATCGACTGCATGGGCAAGTTAGCGATATAATTCCCCGCGAGCACGCAAAAACACATCGCGAACTGGCGGGACAAGCAATTCTGCGTGTTGGCGGAATTTCTGCGTGCTCGCGGAGATTTTTTACAATTTCACGAGAATTTGCATAGCGCGACTACGCAAATTCCGCCCACCCCTACCCTTGACCTTGGTCTTGATTTCTTTATTTCCTTTGTTTCTTTCTTCCTTATTCTTTTCTTTATTCTTTTTTGCGTATAAACCTCTATTTCTTTTGTATAATACTACGGAGGTAGAAGTTATATGATACAAATAACCAGAATTTGCACAGTAGGTTCTAATATCTCTGTATTACCTTACCTAGTTGTCTATTTCAAGTATCTACTCTACAGCCTAACAATGAACTTGAGAATCTCACATGTAAAGAAAATCATACCTGTTTTATCAATATATATTATTTGTAAGAAGCAGCAATCAAACAACTACCCTCTACCTGTACTGTTGAATACGCAATTGTATTTTTTTCTTTTTTCTGTTTGTGAACTGTTCCTTATGTACTTCCTTTTTGCCAAAATCAATAAAAAACTATTTGAAATAAAAAAAAGAGTGTTTCCTCTGATGGGTTCCAAATAAAATCCCCTCTGTTTTTATACCACTATGATTCTGAGAGTTGATGATATTAAATAATACTGATTATTTTGCCTGTTGGTACAGCTGGATGTCATCTGCATAGGCATATCAGTACAAACATCTATCTATAAGACCTATGATGAGGGGTATCGTATACATATTAAACAATACAAGTGCAGAGGTTACTCCTTTTGGACCTGCATATCCCTAAGGAGAAATAATAGGAACATGCTCCCAATGTAAATGTAGGATTGAATGTTCCTGGTGCAGGGCAATAAGCTCTTGAGAGGATCTCTTTGTTTTCCACCCACTGATGTTAGCCAGGCTATCAAGGAAAGCCTGTGGCTTACAATAAGCAACAGCTATGACAAAGCAGTGGTGAAAGGCAGAGCAATCTGGTCTCATCCTTGACAAAGGGATGCAATTTTTGTCAATTTTCTTTATTCTATGTTCTGCCTGAGCAACTAAAACCAGGCCTTAGTAAAACAGCAACTGATTGCCATTCAAGAGACAATTTTCATTCTGGGACATTTGTCATCGCCATTGATTATGAGTCACTATAATAAAAATCAGATGTCAGTTACCAATGACTGAGATGTGTGACAGAAATGATGCACTTGGATTTTGTTGATTTCCTTCATATGTTTAAGTTTATCATTAGATCGAAATGGCAAGATCGACCCAAAATTTATGATTAAAAGCATGGGCCACTGGAGTCATGCAGCTGAAGAGTGCCAAATTATGAGGCAGGGTTGACTAAATAATGCAGCAAGAATGGGCAAATTATGTGGCGTAACATGGCACAATTTGTGATAGTATTACTTCATTATTTAGTCATTTTTACACTGTCTTAGCAACATTTTTACCCCACTAGTAGCATATTAACACCCAAGTAGAGCAATAAAGCAACCCAAAATTGACCATTCAACCTTTGTGAAAGGCGTTCTGCTGCACAGCAACATATGTTGCTTTGTTTTTAGTAACTTTTGGTCTGGCCTTCATTTGGATACTCCACGAGGAGAGCGCCTGCCGATCGAGTTTTCAAGGGCTGCCGGGGGAGTGGCCAGACAGAGCAGACTTCGCCTGCGCCCGGAAAGCGGGGGCGCAGGCTGAAGCAACCCAGTTTTCTGAGCAGGTAAAGCGGCCGGGCCCGGAGGGCGGGAGCACGATCCGATCCCTGCTTCCCTCCGATCCATAAAAAAGGAGCCTGGTTGCGGGCTGCGGTGGGGAGTGCCGCTTCTCCCAGAATTCGGGGGCGTGGGTTGAAGCAACCCAGTAACTGAGCAAGCAGAGCGGCTGGGCCCAGAGGATGGGAGCACGATCCGATCCCTGCTTCCCTCCGTGCCGTAAAGAGGAGCCCGGTTGCGGGCAGCGGTGGGGAGTGCAGTTTTCCATGGCTGCCCAGGAGGGGAAGAACCTGGCGAGTGGCAGCAAGTGGGCCCAAGCAGACCCTGGAAGACCCGCTCCTGCACTGCCATACAACTTAGACACCGGGGGCTCAAGACAACCGACAAACCAGGTACTGTAACTACCTGTGTGCTGGGGCTGCATCTGCATGTCGGACTGTGGAGGGAGGGAGCACACACTGCCTCCCCACACACTGCCTCCCAGCAGCGGAGATCAGGACTTGCTGACATTGCAGAGAGTGGACTCAAGTGCCCTCTCAGGCTGGCCAGCACAGACGGCATGTGGTGGCTGACCCGGACTGGCCATGGGGTGGACGAAGAACTGGAGTGCAAAAAGGTGCATGGGGCTACTGCCTGGAAGAACTAGCGCCCCCCCACATACATTCCCAGGGTGGGGCGGTAACCAGACGCCTTGAAGAGCAAGCTGTGGTGCCTTAGGCCTGGAGCGGAGATCTATAGATCAGGAATACCGGCGGCGGGGGGTCTTAGGAGCTAATAGCGGGGTTTGGACTCCACACCCACCCCCCACCTATACTGCAGCTTGGAGCTAGCGAGGAACACCTGGTCGTTCACGCAACTATACGACAGGGACGAACCGGAGTGTGTCCCCCCTCTGAAAAGATACAATGCGCCCCAAGGGTGAGCCCCCCGCCCCAGACAAATAAACTGGATAAATATACGGTTGCCCGACTAGCGTCGGGGGAGGGGGCGACAGCATCCGAGAATCAAGAGACAATGGAACCTTCGTTGGGAGCCATAATGGTGGCTATTCGTGAACTAGGAATGACCCTTGAGTCCAAATAGGACAAAGTCACTATAGAAGTGAATCCCCTGAGGGCGGACATGAATAAAACATCCGAAAAAGTTGCAGTGCCAGAGACAAAGATTAGCAACCTACAATTCGTCACCCGTAAATTAGAAGACAGAGTCCAGCGACTCACTCACCAACACAAATTGATGGCTGCAAAATTGGAAGAACAGGAAGAGAGAGCCCGGAGGAATAAGCTAAGGGTGGTGGGGGTCCCTGAGGGGTCGGAAGGGCCCTTGGTGGATCTCTTCTTGGACGACCTTATTGTCAACCACCTGAAACCCAAGCATCTCTCAAAATTCTTCACAATCGAAAGGGCACACAGAGCAGCAATACCGGCACCAAAGCCAGGGGCCACCCCAGAACTATTATTGCCAGACTCCTTAACTATCGCGACCACGATGCCATCTTGCAGGCCGCACGCACGGGGGGCATATCATATGAGGATGCAACGATCTGTTTCTTCCCGGGCTTTACCCTCATGTGCAACGTCAACAACGCACCTTTGATGAAGTAAAGAGAGCATTGCGAGCTGAAAATCTCAAATATATAATGTTATTTCCGGCCAAACTCAGAGTATTGGACAAAGGCAAATCATGGTATTTCACAGAGTCGGAGGAAGTATGGAACTAGCTGGAAGGCGGAAAAGCAACCAGACAGCAGCAACAACAGGAACAGGATCAAACACGACGCAGAGAGAAGAGCGACGGCTCTACCAAGGGGCCTCATAACACTAGCATGAATGGGAGATCCCTTCCGGAGGATCGTTCACTGAGTCCTACTGAGTGAGGGTGTGGGATGGGAGGGGCAATGATCTCCACTTAAGTGTGAGGGCATTTTGATTGGGGAGTGCAGCATGCTGAGCCAGGGCTGGGCCTCAAAAAAAAAACTGTGATGGGCACTGAACTGAAGACTTTATAGCCGGGCAAAGATACATAAGTGCTGAGACCAGATACTAACATGTATGCAGACACAATTTAAATCTGAAGCTATGGGAGGAGTGGGTGGCCGCCTTTGAGTTGGAGGCAACGGTGCTAGCCCACCCCAGTGTTTTGAAATGGTTAGAAACGGGCGACAGGCACTCTGCAAATTGGGGAAGTGGGTAGTTATAGACCTACGGTGCAGGGTAGCAGGGTGGGGGGGAGGTATTAGGGGAAGGTGTTTAGGTATTAGCAAATTGGGAATGTTTAACAGTTATGTTGTTTTTGCTGTACATACACTACTGTGTAGGTTTCACAACACTCTAATCTGGAATGGCGGGGAGGAGGGGAGGGAGGTGGTGAGGTTAGTGGGGTAGCAAGTCCTTAGGTTACACTATGACAACACAATCCACAAAGTCTCTGAGGGTCTGGACGTGGAACGTCAATTGCCTTGGGGACAAAATCAAACGTACCACGGTTCTACAATATTTGCGTAAATACTCACTTGACCTGGTTTTTTTTACAGGAGACACACCTCCGGGGTAACCACTATCTGGCGCTCAATAGATTCGGCTACACTCTGGTGACCCACGCAGGATTTACCTCAGAGTCTAGAGGGGTGGCAATCCTGATAAAAAATATGGTACCCTTCCTGCCGGGCCGCACTTGGCAGGACCCATCAGATAGATATGATGCAATAGCCGGAATGTGGGAGTGACAGGCCCTTAACCTGTGTTCTACGTATGTACCCCCGAAACTGCATGCCAACACCCTCCCGGCACTAAGTAAACTACTGCTCGACGGTAAACATTGTTTACCATGAAAGGTTTTCCCCGCAGGGAATTACAACACGGTCGTTACAACAACCGCGTTGTAACCACGCATACCATTACCCCGCAAGTCGTAACAACGACTTACGGACGGGGCAGAAGGTGTTGGATTTAAAATCCAACACCTTCCCTACTGTCCGCACAGACTGGAGTTGGAATAGTAAATTATACTATTGCAACATCCAGCAGTCCCCCTCCGCAAGTCGTTGTTACGACTTGCGTGGTAATGGTATGCCTGGTTACAACGCGGTCATTGTAACAACTGCGTTGTAATTCCCTGTGGGGAAAAATAATTCGTTAAAAAAGGTATATTCCTGCTCGACATGCCCCCAGGTATCCTAATATTGAGTGGGGACATGAATGCCACAATGTCACCGGACCTAGATAGGACAACGGTCTCCCGCCACGCCATGGTCTCGGAGCTACTAAGAGGGTTCGCAGAGGCACTGGGACTCACAGATCTATGGAGGGCACATAATCCATCTGCCAGCCACTACACATGTCTCTGCCGCACATGGCAGTGGGGCCAGATTGGACTATCTATTCATACAGTGCATACACAAGGGTTGCTTCCCCGGTGCACAACACAAAGCAAGGGGCATATCAGACCGCACCCCAGTGGAGGTAAGTCTACAAGGCCCCACCCGAGATTTTACTCTCCCTCCATGTATTGACCCCTGGCGGTTTAAGGGCAGAGAATTTCAATACAAGTTGAGGGCAAGATCGAAACAGTACTTTGATGAAAGCTCAGGGTCAGTGAGATCGCCATGCACACTGTGGGAGGCTTACAAAGCAGTGGTAAGAGGTTACGTACAAGCAACGATCGGGGGCAAAAGAAAAGAACGTTATCTCCGCTGCACTGAACTTGAACAAGAAATTACCACCTTGGAGTTACCGGTGGGGGAAAGTGGCATATCGGACACCAAGTTGGGACATAAGTTAGGTCTTAAGCATCGGGAACTAGGCGGCTCGGACGCATGCGGTGTCCAGACAGAGTCGCCAATACGATCTAGGTGATAAGGCTAATAAATTAATATCATGGTTACAGAAGAGGGACAGGGACCGAAGCTGGGTGCTGGAGATCCAGGCACCAGACGTCGGCACATATCGGTCCGGATCAGAAATATCTGGGGCCTTCGCAACATATTATGAGGAAATATACCAGTCCGCCACTGAACGGACAGGGGAAGATTGTGCGGATTTACTTAGAGATATTTCTTTGTCGGAGCTTTCGGTAGAAGATAGGGAAGCTATTGATAGTGATTTAACAAGGGAGGAGATCATAGGGGCCATTCGGGATTTACAGTCCGGGAGGCACCAGGTCCAAACAGACTGCCCTCCGAACTATACAAATGTGTAGCAGAAACAATAGCTCAACCAATGCGGAATATGTTCCAAGCAGCAAAGGAGGAGGGATGGCTCCCAGAGGATTTAAGAATGGCCACCATAGTGGTTATACCAAAGAAAGGTAGACCTCCTGAGTTATTTAGTTCATATAGACCCATTTCCCTCCTGAATTTCGAAGCAAAGGTACTAGCTAAGGTGTTGGCTAATCGCCTGCATCCCATTATCTCCACAATAATTCATCCGGACCAATCCGGGTTCATGCCACACAGGAGCACCAGGCTAAATCTCCGATGCCTATATGGCGTCATGTCCGTAACTGGGTCCCAATCAGCTGAAGCCACCGCAGTGCTGTCATTGGATGCCCGTATGGCGTTCAACAGCATTGAATGGCCATACCTATTCGCGGTACTGTCCAGACTTGGTTTTGGTCCAAAGTTTCGTGCCTGGGTACGTTTGCTATATTCTGATCTGTCAGCAAGAGTCTGGGTAAATGGGTCAGGATCCATGCCCTTTATGCTACACAGGGGCACAAGACAGGACTGCCCCCTTTCCCGTATCATTTTTGTGATGGCACTTGAACCACTTGCAGCGTGGGTCCGCAGGGACCCTCTTGTGTACGGCATAGACATTGGGGGAGGCTGGGAGGAACAAATTTCCTTATATGCGGATGATATACTACTATATGCATATAAACCTTGTCAGACATTCCATAGACTTATACCTATTTTTTAACGTTTTGGCAGCTACTTGGGCTACCAGATTAATTGGGACAAATCGTTAACTTTCCCCTAGCCGGAGAGATTCCACCTCTCACATCAGCCTGTACAGCCCTGACACAAAAAGACAAATTCAAGTATTTAGGGATCTGGATCACTAAGTCGGAGGAGGAATTTTTGGCCTTGAATTTATATTCTCAATTGGAGAGGTTGCGAGGGGATGTGTGCCATTGGAGGCGACTCCCGGTTACACTCATGGGTCGAGTCATATTGTTCAAAATGATGGCCCTTCTGTGGCTTCTAGACGAGTTTCAGAACACCCCGTACCCGATCCCCACCACGTTATTTCGAGCAATCGAAGGGGAGTTACGTACCCTGTTATGGGAAGGGGGTATCCCGCGAATTCACTGTGTAAGCTACAGAGAGGAATATATGAAGGGGGGGTAGCGGTCCCAGATGTTAGGAGGTACTACCTTGCATCCCAGCTCATAAATATCAATGATTGGGTGTTTACAACCCAGGTGGAACCAGCATACCGGGTAGACCACCACGCTATGAGAAACGGAGGGTACCCGACGGTACTGTATCATAAAGACCGTGAAAAAACACTTCCTATACATACTCAGACAGTGGCGCAAACATGGCGAACGGCTACAAAACTAGTAGGGTGGGAGGCCAAACTGATGGAACACACAGCACGCTGGGACTGTGATTAGCTGGGTGAAGTGGGATGGCTCAGGAGCTTTCATAAGTGGGGACTCATTGGGATAGACCGCCTGGGAGAGGTTTAGCGAAAAAGGACAATGGTTAAATTCGAAGATTTGCAAACAGAATTTCAGATGGCTGACGGAGAACGGTTTCGATATTTGCAGCTGAAACATGCCCTGAGATGCCATGTACCGGAAGGGGAACAGCTACCCGATTGGTCCCCGTTAGAAGATAGATTACTACTTGACCCGTTAACAGACAAGGCCATCTCGTTAACATACCGGAAGATAATGAATAATTTACTGGATCCGTTAGGCCCCCTGAGAGAAGCATGGGAGACAGACGTAGGTCTACTAGAAGATGACGATTGGACTGAGGCCCTACAGAGTCCTAAGGAAAGTGCTATACACACTCAGTTCCGATTAATTCAACTTAGGATTCTACATAGGTCATATACTTCTCGGACGCTCCAACACAAAATAGGCCGCTGTGACTCAGGTCAATGCGCCAGAGACTGTGCGGAAATGGGCTCCTTTTTTCATATCCTGTGGGCATGCCCCAAAATCCAAAGATACTGGAATGAAGTGGCCCGTATAATGACTGCAGTAGTGGGTCTGTTTGTCTCAGAAGAAGCAAGGTGGCACCTGTTGGGAGTAACTGGGGAAACAACGTGGCCTAAACACACCAAGGTCTGGCTGATGTTGGCTGCTATGGTGGCAAAGAGGAACATCGCTAGGGCGTGGGAGCCATAGAACCCCCAAAGATTAGAGATTGAAAACGAGACTTAGATGGGTGCAAGCAAGCAGAGAAAGTAGTTTACCAGAGCAGAGGATGCCCAAAGAAATGGGAAAAGATTTGGGGTGCCTGGGAGAAATAGAGCACTTAGTCGGCAGGGCAGGTGGGGGCAGAGGCCGATACAAGAGACTCACACATGTAGAAGGTTGGGTGTCATTCAGGACACATAGGGGTCGATTCCGATTCGGGCCGGAAAAAGCACCGACCGACTCGGAGCCGGAATTAATTCCGACCGACACGTACCTGTGGCGCCCGACACGCCAAGTACAATGCAAAGCGTGCAAAATCCGACCGACACGTACTGAACCCAAGCCGAACGACCGAGCCGCACGGAAAACAGCAATCCGGCCGGAAAAACACGCGAATCGAACCGACCGACACGCACCCGGAACAAATCCAACCGAAACGTACACGCGAACTCCAAACCACAAAGTACGATGCAAGGCGCGAAAACCACGACCGAGTCGTACGGAGGACAAGCCGTACGACCGACACGCATACAAAACTGCGAGCCGAAGTAACACAAAACACCGCGACCGACGCGTACGCAGCATAGAAAACTGCACAAACACAGCGTGAACGAAACGGAGAAGACCGTACGAGACAACTGCAGGGTCCGACTCGGTCACAAGAACGTTTCCAACATGCACAGAAAGTACTAAGGAAAAATACACAAAAAAAGGCCAAACAAGCAATTACAAAGCCAATAAATACTGGGGAGGGTGGGGACAGAGAACAAAGACACACCCACAACTCCACCCATATAAAGGACACAAATCCCAACCATGATCCTTTGCAAATGCTATTCTACTGCCAGCACTCAACAGACAGCAACCACACACCCACAGCTCATCCCTCACACAAGCCACACACCATCAGCACACCAACAAATAGCTACCTCACATACACCCAGCAAAACACACACTCACACACCTTCACCTGCACACCAACACACACATTACTCACCATCACCACCCATCACCATGCCCCCAAAGAAGAATCACAAGTTCCTAGATTGTGAATTGGAAGTCCTGGTAGACGAGATCCTCAGGGTAGAGCCACAGCTGTTTGGCGCACTGGTCCAACAGACACCCATCTCCCAGAAAACAAAGATGTGGGAGAGGATCATCAACAGGGTGAACGCACAATCACCATGTCTGCGCACAAAGACTGACATCCAGAACAGGTGGTATGACGTGCGCAGGAGGGTACGGGAGCTGCTGAAGAAGGACTACCTCCTGAGCCAATACACCGGCAGTGGCCCTCCTGCCAAGCCAGTATACCTCAGGCCCTGGGAGGAGAAGGTGCGGGCCATCCTTCCGCCAGTGAGCGTCTATGGACTAGAAAACATCCCAGAGCCTGGTGAGTACACAACAAATGTACACAATATTCTGCCACAATACACACACACATCACTGTCAAGGGAGAGTCAAACCATGCACTCTTAGCAATTACACAGCAACCAGAACAGAATCATCCCAAAATGTGTATGTCAGTCAGATAAACACAACACATGCCATCTCAAAGTTACATTTAACGGTGTCTTCACATGTACAAACACAACTACAACTACAGCTAGGCAGTGGCACAAATATAACTAACAAACACATCCAGACATGTAGCCACCACTACAACACCAACACACAGTGAAGACCACTGAAAGAAAGGAATTCTGTGTATGCTGGGCAAGTCAGTGTAGCCAATAGCATCATGGGAGTCGTAGTCACAGATATTGCTCACCCCCACAACTGTCCCATCAACACCACCATGAACCATGCACACATCACAGGGAGTGGAAAAGGACTCACAAGATGGCTGACACTGGCTACTGCTGTGGGGAGCACAAGGCCCTGCTGGCAACTGTGCAACATCCAACAGCAGGACACCACTGACTGACATCCTGAGAGACAACTTGCACTCCCTGCAATGGAAGCACGTTCCATGGTGGGATATCTGGCTGGGTGGGAAGGAGGACTCGCAGCACTGACCATAGTCACAAGCACCTCCCCTCACACACACCCTCAACACAAACTCCACAGAACCCAACTGGGAGAATGCAATGCCTCACATCCTAACTCAGGATCCCACAAAGAACCACCACCCTGGGTTATGTTGTGTGAAGCACAGGGACACTCTTGGGACTTTTAGCCAAACAACTGCCAGGACAACACTCCCAGCCATCCTGTCAGCACAGGCAGCCCACCCCACAGGGAAGCAGAGTCAAAAGGAAGGAAGCATGGGCATGCTGGGAAGGGGGTGGAGGCAATAGCATGATGGGAGTAGTAGGCACAGATATTGCTCAGCCTCACAACTGGCCCATCAACACCACTGACAACCATGCTCACATCACAGGGAGTGGAAAAGGACTCACAAGATGGCTGACACTGGCTACTGCTGTGGGGAGCACAGGGCCCTGCTGGCAACTGTGCAACAACCAACAGCAGGACACCACTGACTGACATCCTGAAAGACAACTTCCACTCCCTGCAATGCAAGCACGTCCCATGGTGGGATATCTGGCTGGGTGGGAAGGAGGACTCGCAGCACTGACCATAGTCACAAGCACCTCCCCTCACACACCCCCTCAACACAAACTCCACATAACCCACCTGGGAGAATGCAATGCCTCACATCCTAACTCAAGATCCCACAAAGAACCACCACCCTGGGTAATGCTGTGTGAAGCACAGGGACACACCTGGGACTTGTAGCCAAACTAACGCAAGGACAACACTGTCAGCCTTCCTGTCAGCACAGGCACACTACCCCACAGGGAAGCAGAGTCCAAAGGAAGGAAGTACGGGCATGCTGGGAAGGGGGTGTAGGCAATAGCATGATGGGAGTTGGAGTCACAGATACTGCTCACCCTCACAAGTGGCCCATCAACACCACTCTGAACCATGCTCACATCACAGGGAGTGGATAAGGACTCACAAGATGGCTGACACTGGCTACTGCTGTGGGGAGCACAAGGCCCTGCTGGCAACTGTGCAACAACCAACAGCAGGACACCACTGACTGACATCCTGAAAGACAACTTCCACTCCCTGCAATGCAAGCACGTTCCATGGTGGGATATCTGGCTGGGTGGGAAGGAGGACTTGCAGCACTGACCATAGTCACAAGCGTCTCCCCTCACACACCCCCTCAACACAAACTCCACATAACCCACCTGGGAGAATGCAATGCCTCACATCCTAACTCAAGATCCCACAAAGAACCTCCACCCTAGGTTATGTTGTGTGAAGCACAGGGACACTCTTGGGACTTTTAGCCACACAACTTCCAGGACAACACTCCCAGCCATCCTGTCAGCACAGGCAGCCCACCCCACAGGGAAGCAGAGTCAAAAGGAAGGAAGGATGGGCATGCTGGGAAGGGGGTGGAGGCAATAGCATGATGGTAGTCATAGTCACAGCTCAACATCCCCCACCACATGGCCCAGCAAGCTCACACTCACGCATGCACATCCCACAGAGAGTGGAAAGGCCCATCAAAGATGTCTGACACTGTTGCTGTGTCGTGGGGAGCACAAGGGCATGCTGGGAACTGCACACCAACCAACAGCAGGACACCACTGTCAGCCATCTTGCCATTGCTCTCACACCCACACACACTGAACTCCCCACAAAAGCAAGTAAGTATGGGAATGCTGGGAAGTGGGGTGGAGGCAATAGCATGATGGGAGTCATAGTCACAGACATAGCTCACCCCCACAACTGTCCCATCAACACCACCCTGATCCATGCTCACATCACAGGGAGTGGAAAACAACTGACAAGATGGCTGACACTGGCTACTGCTGTGGGGAGCACAAGGCCCTGCTGGCAACTGTGCAACAACCAACAGCAGGACACCACTGACTGACATCCTGAAAGACAACTTCCACTCCCTGCAATGCAAGCACGTTCCATGGTGGGATATCTGGCTGGGTGGGAAGGAGGACTTGCAGCACTGACCATAGTCACAAGCACCTCCCCTCACACACCCCCTCAACACAAACTCCACATAACCCACCTGGGAGAATGCAATGCCTCACATCCTAACTCAAGATCCCACAAAGAACCTCCACCCTGGGTTATGTTGTGTGAAGCACAGGGACACTCTTGGGACTTTTAGCCAAACAACTGCCAGGACAACACTCCCAGCCATCCTGTCAGCACAGGCAGCCCACCCCACAGGGAAGCAGAGTCAAAAGGAAGGAAGGATGGGCATGCTGGGAAGGCGGGTGGAGGCAATAGCATGATGGGAGTAGTAGGCACAGATATTGCTCAGCCTCACAACTGGCCCATCAACACCACCCACAACCATGCTCACATCACAGGGAGTGGAAAAGGACTCACAAGATGGCTGACACTGGCTACTGCTGTGGGGAGCACAAGGCCCTGCTGGCAACTGTGCAACAACCAACAGCAGGACACCACTGACTGACATCCTGAAAGACAACTTTCACTCCCTGCAATGCAAGCACAGTCCATGGTGGGATAACTGACTGGCTGGGTGGGAAGGAGGGCCGGCTGTCAACCAAATACAACCAATGCAGACCATGTTCACACCCCAACAAATACATAGACATGCCCAAATAATGCAGGACAATGTGCTACACCAATATCAACCCCTGACTGTGACAACTTAGGACAATGCAATGTACAGGCCCGCACCCAGAGGCACAGTCACAACTGTCAGGTGTGTCAACCATTGATGCCTGCAGAAACATAACATACATTGTGTGTGTCTCCCAAAAACAGGTGATGATGGGGACACAGCAGCAGACGCTGAGGAGTCCCAGTCCCAGGCTCAAGAGGATACGGAGCTCACTGGTGTCGAACAGCCTCTGCCCTCCTCGGATGAAGAAGACCAACCTGGCACCTCCGGTGCAAGTCAACATGCAGCACCAGCAGGACCACCAGCTGCAGCACCAGCAGGACCACCAGATGCACCCCCTGCACCCACCCCTCCAACGACTGTCACCACAAATACCATCCCTGCCGACATGGACAGAACAAGGAGCACCACCAGCACAGGGACCCTGGACCAACGTGGGGCCATGGACACCACCACCACCACCAACCCCCAAGGGGGACCAGGGTCATCTGTGCGTGCCACTGCACGCACTGCACATGTCGGCAGGGGTGGTGGGAGGAGTGGGAGACAGAGGTCGCTGCTTGCAGAGGTGTCTGGTGTGCATGATGACCCACAACTGGCACGCATAGCCGATGCGTACCAGTCCAGCACCGGAGATCTCAGCCAGGTAGTGGGGCTCCTCAGAGACATGAAACAGCAGCAGGCTGCCCATCATGCCCGCTTGGACTCACACATGTCCCGCGTGGAGTCCAAGTGGGACACACTGCAAGAGATGACGGCGGTGCATAGGGACATATTACAATGCCTCCGCCAGATGAACAGCAACACGTCTACACCTCCCTGTGTGCCAACAACATCTGGTGCTGAACAAACTGCAACTGCCACAGGGAGGGAGGATGACTCTGGCGGAGAGTCCCCTGCACCGCAGCAGCCTGTACTTGAGGAGCCCCCCCCAAAGAAGAGGGGTCGTCCGAGGAGGGGCAAGTGAGAGGCCGATGGCCAAGTGCAAAGCCCAGGAAGCCTGAACCTGTTATGGATGTTCACCTTTGTGCACAAACTGTTCACCCTGTTGACGGCAACACAACTCCCACACATGACATGGGGAGTACAAGTTGGACCAATGTCTCAGACAACTGTGGCCCCGATACTGGGGATTTTGTCTACCAGGACTTTCAATTCATCTAGGAACTTTTGATTGCAATATAAATGTACAGCACTAACCATCCTATGCACTATTCACACAAATGTATCACAATAAACACACTAATACACCATACTTGCCTCTGTTGTGATTCCAACGTGGGTGCTGTCATGGGGATGATGAACTGCAAAATGACACTGTGTATGCGAACTGCAACAGCAAGTACAACACAGGCCTGTGAGTAATGGCAACGTGACACATATGAGGGAGACACACCACCAGGGCTACACAACACATACACACCTAGGCCATCTGACTCATTGCCTACACTGATGTTGCCAGGAAATACGGTGCAATGCAAAGACACCACACCTATTCCCAGTTGTAGTCAAGTAGCCCACAGGTGCAGTAAGCAAATGGCAGTCAAATGTGTGACCACAGACAACGCACATCACAAAGTGAAGCACAGGTTTATTACACAGTTGCAACATGTCGTAACCACTACAGATGCAAGGTAATCCCACCTGGCAGCGGGCACACAGTCAACAACTGTAGAAGGAAGGAAGTCCATGGGTGTGGCGCACATCACCTGTAGGGACACAACAGCTACCACCCTGGAAGTACAATCACGTCGTCGGTGGACACAGTTGACCAAACGAATCTGAAAGTACCCTGTGAAGGACAGAAATGACACACAGTCAAAAGCAATGGAGAACAGGACAGAACAGCAAAACTCATGCACAATACATGTTACAAGATACCCACCCAGAACCAAGTTAGCATGTCAACACTGTTGGGGAGTACAGACCACCTGTAAGAACACATCGCTACACACATCCAGTCAAGTAGCCCATGGACACACTCCAACAGCACCAGAGCACCACCTACACATATCATGCCAACTCACATCATTGACATGACACCTCAGGATACTCACATTCAGCTAAAGAAGTTGGTGATGAGCTGTGTGCGGACATCACCATCATCATCATCATCACTGGCATCGTGGTCCAGGCCAGGATCCTCCACAGGTGGCGGATGTTGGTCATTGTCATCCTGCATGAGAGGCACTGCCAGGTTGTGGAGCATGCAGCAGACGATGATAATCTTGCACACCTTCGCTGGGGCATATGGGAGGGACCCTCCTGTCTTGTCGAGGCAGCGGAAGCGGCTCTTCAGGAGACCAAATGTCCGCTCAATCACTCTCCTGGTCCGACCATGTGCCTCATTGTAGCGCATCTGGGCTGGTGTCACAGGGTTCCTGAGGGGTGTCAGCAACCACGGCATGTTGGGGTATCCCGAGTCACCTACGGACAGACAAGTGCACATTAGCTGACTTGGAAAAGTGGGCGGAATACTACAGATCAGATCACACACAATGGCACAAAGTCAGTACACACCGACAAGCCAGGCACGCTGGTTCTGCATCTGTGCCATCATCCTGGGGATGCGACTACTCCTCATCACAAAGGCATCGTGTGCTGAACCAGGGAAACGGGCACACACGTGTGAGATGGTCATATCTGCAAGACACACCACCAGTGCATTGACCGAGTGGTAGTGCTTGCGGTTACGGTAGGCCTGCTCCTGGGCCTGTGGTGGTACCAAAGCCACATGTGTCCCATCAATGGAGCCAATGACATGCGGCATCCTCCCCAGGGCATAGAAGTCACTCTTCACGTCAGTGAGTCGTTGCAGTCTAGGGAAATAGATGTACCGGTTCAGGTATAGCAACATTGCCTCCAAAACATCGCGGAGCACACGGCTGAACATGGTCTGTGACATCCCACCAGCAGTCGCCACAGTATGTTGGAAGGTACCGGTGGCAAAGAAGTGTAGGGCTGCCATCACCTTCACCTTGGGGGTCAGCGCTGTAGGATACGGCCGGCCAGGCTGCAAATGTGGGGCCAACTGCACTGCCAAATCCTCAATCAGCTGCCTGGTGAAGCGGTACCGTCGGATGCTGTCCCGTTCCACCATCGTTGCCAGGTCTGGGAATGGTCTATGGACAGCAGGAGCCCTGCAGTGCAGAGGAGAAGAAAGCAAGATTGTCAGTCACCCCACATATGCGGCATTGAACACACTCAATATCACATCATACATCATTATGAGGCACAACTACATGAAGTGTGCAGTTCCGTAAGGACATGTATGGTACATACATGGCCAACATCTGTCATCACGGTTCAACAAGTGGCATCAATAAGTCCCAGGTTGGCCCATTGGATATCATGAGGCCGTGTCACAGTTCCCATCTCCTGCTGCCATGTCACAATCACCCCCCACAGTGACATGTGAGGACAGATGTGCCCCAGGCATCACAGCTCAACGACAGGTACATTCCCAGGGACCCTGTATTGCCACATGGACACTGGCATTACATGGAGTATCAGGTATACACCACAGCAAAACAACCATGACCCCCACAGGTAGTGGTTCCACTTGCCTCTGCAGGACAGACATGGACGTCTGTGACACACACACGCACAACATCAAAGTCCATGCACACACAACGTGGATGTGGAGACTGTCTCCCATTGTGCACATGAAATCAGAGACATTGTAAACACTACATGCACACAGACTGTGGAGGACCATCACTATTGTGCCACTGGGACACCCTGGCTCAAACATACCGTCCCACATGGGACTCACGGGGTATGTGACATGACATACACATACACCACCGTGAAATGTGACCATGGCACATGCACAGATATGAACAGTTGCACATCACAGTGGTCATGTACACGTAACACCCAGGATCCTGTCCCCATGAACACATGCACAGCCTGGGGGTGGCTGCCCCCAGGTGACACCCACAGGACAACATGTACACCAACATACACACAATAGGAAATGCAGCCTTACATGCCTTATGATACAGTTTGGACAGGCTGTGGTGTTGTAGGTGTGCCCCTCACTCCCTGGGAGCTATCTGTGGCTGGCATATGTTCATCTGAGACAGGCATGGTGACATATGCCAGTCACTTGTACAGGGATGCGTTGAACAGCAATGGACCGATCGGTGTGCCCGGCCGGCCCATTGCATTCAATGTGTGCGGGTACGCGTTGTACCCCTGTACGCGTTGAACAGCAATGGACCGATCGGTGTGCCCGGCTGGCCCATTGCATTCAATGTGTGCGGGTACGCGTTGTACCCCTGTACGCGTTGTACCGCAATGGACCGATCGGTGTGCCCGGCCGGCCCATTGCATTCAATGTGTGCGGGTACGCGTTGTACCCCTGTACGCGTTGAACAGCAATGGACTGATCGGTGCACCCGGCTGGCCCATTGCATTCAATGTGTGCGGGTACGCGTTGTACCCCTGTACGCGTTGAACAGCAATGGACCGATCGGTGAACCCGGCCGGCCCATTGCATTCAATGTGTGCGGGTACGCGTTGTACCCCTGTGCGCGTTGTACCGCAATGGACCGATCGGTGTGCCCGGCCGGCCCATTGCATTCAATGTGTGCGGGTACGCGTTGTACCCCTGTACGCGTTGTACCGCAATGGACCGATCGGTGTGCCCGGCCGGCCCATTGCATTCAATGTGTGCGGTTACGAGTTGTACCCCTGTACGCGTTGAACAGCAATGGACCGATCGGTGCACCCGGCCGGCCCATTGCATTCAATGTGTGCGGGTACGCGTTGTACCCCTGTACACGTTGAACAGCAATGGACCGATCGGTGCACCCGGCCGGCCCATTGCATTCAATGTGTGCGGGTACGCGTTGTACCCCTGTACGCGTTGTACCGCAATGGACCGATCGGTGTGCCCGGCCGGCCCATTGCATTCAATGTGTGCGGGTACGCGTTGTACCCCTGTACGCGTTGTACTGCAATGGACCGATCGGTGTGCCCGGCCGGCCCATTGCATTCAATGTGTGCGGGTACGCGTTGTACCCCTGTACGCGTTGAACAGCAATGGACCGATCGGTGCGCACCCATTGTCAATGGCCTAGCCTGGCAACGGACGCGTTTTCGAAATTCGAACGAGTCGGTTGCTGGAAATTCAGTTGGTCACCCACAACAATGTTGCAAAATCATGTATGTCATGAAGTTGAAGATTTGAAGGATGCTGTGGGCGTGTATTGGTGCTGCTATTCCATGGATTGGCCAGATTCAGAAGATGCAAACGACTTGGACCTATCACTTTGGACACATGGGACAGTATCTGCCTCTGCAGCACATATATATTGCTGGCTGTTCCCCTGAGAGCTCACTTGCCTGCACTACATGCTCCAGGACGACATCTGCCACTGCACTGCTGCTGTCTCTGCCCCCTCTGGACCCTGCAATGGCACGTACTGTGGAGAGAGCCCCAGCCTTCAGCCTTGAGGAGAACCAGGCCCTGCTAGACAGCCTACTTCCACAGTACAGCAAGCTGTATGGGACACCAGGGGAGCAGGTGAGTGTTCTGTGCACTGCCTTTCTGAATGTGCATTTTGTCTGACTAGCAAGGCTGAAAGTCTGCACGCCACTGGCTAGCAGGCTCACTGAGTAGTTGTCACCCCCCATAGTGTGTAGTGACTTGCACTGGACAGGTATGGTGCAGTGACAGTGCATTTGAACAAGGTTTTACTTCCCATGCAATGATACCATGTAGTGACTTCTGGCAAACTGTCCATGGGCAGCGTTGCACTGCCTGTGTACATCATGTGCCCCTGTGATTGAGACATGTATATACAACTGTGTCATGCACGGATATGTTGCATGTGTAGTAATGGCCTTTTCACTTTGTCATCCTGACAGGTTAATGCCCATCGGAAGCAGGAGATCTGGAAGGACATCGTCCGGGCTGTCCGGTCCGTGGGGGTCTACAAGCGCCGGATCCGCAACTGCCAGAAGAGGTGGCAGGACCTTCGGGGCTGGACCCGGAGGATTGCACGGGTCCAGCTGAAGCTGTCGCCTCCTCGCAGGAGGGGCGGAACACGGACCCTGACCCCCCACATGCTCCAGATCCTGGCGGTGGTGTTTCCAGACCTGGATGGGCAGCTGAAGGCCAGACAGCAGCAAGGAGGGGGTGAGTCAAAGACTGCACTGTGAACTCTGTATTACATGCTATGTGCCCTCCTCTGGCCTGGTTAAACTGCCACAGTACAGCAGTCATGTTGTCCAGGAGCCATGTCCCTCTATTGTGCACTGCCCACTCCTCATCTGATACCCAGGTGTGGCCCTTACATTCAGGGAATTGTGTCACTTGGGACTGTGTCCTTGCAGTTTGCTTCACTCAAGGTGGGGGACAGCATCTGTTTCCCTAACTCTGTTGTGGGCATCATGGGTGGGTCCATTGTTCACACAATGCCTGTGTTCGGACATGTAATCTGCGTGTTGCTTTGATATGCGGTCCACTTGCTGAGCTGAGCCACCACATGTGCCTGGGGTATCTGGCACACACCCATGCAGCGGGTGGGAACAATGTTTGGGCCCCAGGAGTGTGCAGATTACGTGTGTCACACATACATAGCCAGCTATCCACTGTCCAGGGCTCATCCCTCATTCATGTGGGGCAGGACAGTCATGCCTACTCCAGCCCATCCAATACACCTGTACTCCCACTCCCGGGTATCAGCTGACACGTTGTGCGCAGTGATTTGACCCCTCAGGTGTCTGCCTCTGTGTCAGTGTGCTGTGGATTTGTTGCCAGGACTGCTGGGGTGTTTCTCGGTAGGGGCTCAGCATGCCACTGGAGATGTGACCATAGGAGACGATACTTGTGTGTCACATGTGTGTTTGATCAGCTGCCCGTGCAGACTGGGGTATGCGAATGTGAAGTTCAGGCAGCTGTTTCCCATTCACAGCAGATTGTGAGGGGCTCAGGTTCAGAGGGTAGTGTCACAGGTCTCCCATATGTCCAATCGGTATGACCTGGACAGATGAGGGTTAAGATGATGTGTTGTGTGGGGGATGTACATGTGCACTTGTGCAGCTCCAGGACTTGCATTCCCCATGACCTACTATTGTGACACAGTGCAGAGTGTTGTTGTCTGGCTGCCAAGTCATACATCACTGAGACAGTGATGTATGACTTAGCAGTCATGCCTCCGCCATGGCATGTGTCTACTTATTGGTGATTCTGCAGGGGAGTGACATGTGCTACATGCACACCATTGTGGCGATGGCTATCAGGACATGGGTGCATCATGGTGTCTGTCGCTGGTATGCATCACATGCATTTCCTATTTGACTCTGGGCATCTCTTTCATCCGGAAACCTGTACTGACTCAGTGGCAAGAGTTGTGATGTGTGCATGTCCACATGCTACACCGTGTCCTCTGCACTGTCCAACTACTGTGTAGGTGGTGCATGTGTCCACACTGGGGTGTTGCTATCCAACAGACACCAGACAGATGGGTGCAAGGCCATGTGGGATGTGAGTGCCATGGTTGGCATCAGACTGACAATTGGCTTCTCCTGTTCAGTTAGGGCACTTTTAGCAATGTTCAACTAATGATGCCAGGGCTTGCTCTGTAATGTGCTGTGCTCACAGTGGTGTGTGCGTTTGGTGCAGGTGACTGATGTCTGTCTGTTTCCCCATTGTTTGCAGATACATCCACGGCCACGGAAGGGGACAGCTCCACGGACCAGGAGGAGCCGGAGAGCCAGACTGGGTCAGCAGCCGAGGAGTGGTCGGAGGGACCCAGTGGCACGGAGGGCGAGGGAGCCACACCGAGGAGTCCTCAGCAGCATCCACCTCAGCTGAGGACCACAGCGGCTCGGAGGATGACTCCCTTATGGAGGCGGGTGTCAGCAGCCACCACACCCCAGCTAGTGTTGCTGTCCCCGCCACCACCAGCACCACCACCGCCCTCCCATCGGCTCCCATTCCCCAGGTCCGTGGAGGCTCCCATGTTCGGGAGCGTGTCTCCTTTGGGCCAGGCACCGCACCCCTGCCCCTGTGTCCCCTGCTGCCCTGAGTGAGGAGTCTGTGTACCTCCTTCGCCAGCTCCATGTAGGGCAGACAGCCATGCTGAGTGTCCTCCATGCGCACACCGCTCTGTTGACTCAGCTGGTGTCGTTCATGGAGGGCATCTCATCGGGCATGTCTGACCTACAGAGCGGCAATAGGTCCATGGACTCCTCCCTGACGGCAGCAGTGTCCCTCCTCAGACAGTCCCTCACCCCTCCTGCCTCTGCTCCATCCACACTCCCCAGCACCTTACCCGTCCCAAGCACACACACACCGGCACAGGCACACACCAGCACACACACGTCCAGCACACAGACACACACGCCACAAACAAACGCACACGCACGCACAGTCAGGGGACTGAAACCAGACTCACAGGGGATGGGGCCCTGGAACACACACACGCATCCACGAGCACTGCGCAGTCCTCAGTTGCCTCTCCCTCCAAAGCACCCTCCCTTGCCTCACCTGCAACCCCAAAGACCCAGCGGCTCTTCCTCAGTGACCTCGGCCTCTTCCCCTCCGATCCAGCTGATACAGCATTCAGGGGGAAGAGGAAGCCCACCCACACGGAGCAGAGTGCCCCTCGCCCCCGGACACCCTCCCCCAGGCGCAGACAGACTGAGGCCCCCACCCCCAAGTCCCCCGGAGTCGTAAGAGCAAGACCCTGCCGCCGCCCTGCAGCTCAGGCACCAGGTCTCCTTCCTCCATCCCTCAGGCCCCCACTCCACAGGTGCCCCACCACACCCTGCCCCAGGTTCCCCCACCCACAGATATACCATCCCCAAGAGGATCCGGCCTTCTCCCCCTGCCACTTGCTCTCCTGGCACCACACCCCCGCTGCGCTTGTCTGTGCCACTGATGTGGTGAGGGTGTCCTCCCCTCTGTCCAGCCCACCTTGCCTGTTCCCCATTCTCCTCCCCTGGTGGTAGGCACTGCAGTGGAGTCCACTACCACCCTGTCTGACTTGGGCACTGCAGTGGCGGACTTGTCCACTCCATCTGCAGGGTCCACTGCAGTCGTGCCGGCACCCACAACATCTGAGTCATGCCCCCCAGTTGTGCCGGCACACACCATGTCAGACACCTCCACTGCAGTTGTCAGTGGCTCTCCAGCACCCACCACCCCTTCCCTGCCTCCTCCTGGTGAGCCCTGATCCTGTCCCTGCGGTGCCTGGCCTGCCCCCCGGTTGCCCCTCCTAGTGGATTGTCCCTGGTTTTGTGCAGTGCAGGCATGCGTAGGGTGACATCTGCCACTGTCACCCTGTATTGACTTACTTGATGGACTGGCCATTGGCCTTTGTTGGAGCATTACTGTTCTCTGAGTTTTTGGACACACATATGCTGAATAAAGCAACTTTCTGTTCTCTAGTGCTTATGCTTCTGATGTACATGTTGTTGATGATGCTAACCATGCCCTTGCTGCAGTGATGGTGATATTTGGTCTCATGATAATGAAGTGTTACTGTGCAGGAACACATGTGGTCCAGGGGAATGTGTCCTATCCTGTGGTGTATCCATGTCATCCATAGCAGCATCTGAGGGTGTCATGTGTTCAGTATTTGGCAATGGGATTTCCTACTTACATTAGCAATTTCACATCTGTGGCTTCCACCCCTGCACATCTGTTGTGCCTGCCATTGTTCAATTCGTCTACTTCCCTGACCGTGTGGCCATCTCCACTGGACATGCAGGTTTGGGCATCAATGGGGAAGGACTCATCTGTGTTGTCAGTGCAACATTGCTATACAAGTGTGTTGGATCTGTGCTGATGATTTCGTTGGCACTCCCATGACCAGGCTGATGTGACGGGAGCCTTCATTTGGTGCTAATTGTTGATTGTGTGACCAAGTGCTCAGCTGACATGATGGGGCCCTACTGAGGCAACATATGGCACAGCTTTCCTCACACAGGAGTGGAGTCCCCTCATGGCAGTGTGTACTCCTGTGACATTGCCTGCGCCCAAGGTGTGTGTTGTATGAGCATGTCTGTGTGTTCACTTCCGTTTTGCTGTGCATGCTGTGATCCCTAGTGTTGTACCTGTTTGTGATGCTTGCTGAGTTGACCTATGTTCCCCCAAAGTCTTCTCCCTGGGTTCTCTGTGATGTGGGTGCATGGCACATTACTGGTCATCAGGGTGTCACCCATAGGTGTGTTTGCTGTCAGGGCTGAGTTTGTGTGCAGACGCAGATGGGTCACAGTCAGGTTTCCCCTTGGCACTTGTTGTTTACACCTGTCATGTGATTTCCAGTTTGTGTTATCTTTCAGTGATTGTGACACGTTGTGTGTGTGACTGCTGGCACTCCTCAGGGTCCGGGCTGCAATGTTGGTTGTTGTCTATGTGTGTTCTTTGTGGGTGACCTTGGCTTCTTCATTGGTGTGTGACTGTGGCTGGGATCCCATTGGTTGGTGTGGTATTGCCGTCATGTCCATGTACAGCGTAGTGTGCAGTGTGTCAGACATTCAGGAGTCTTGTTGAGTGGCCATGTGTGATGTGTTTCTGCACCTTGGTTCCCACCCACCACCCTGGGATTGTCATGGGTGCATGTGCAATGTCACCAGTGCATGTGTGCTTCACTGCTGCACATTGTTGGAGGTCAAGGTGTGTGGTGTTGAGTGTGTGCAGATGAGAGTTGTTGCCCAGCTAGACCCCTGCCTCCATGTTGGCCTTGGCTTACTGGCCGTGCTGATTGATTTGTGCTTGTGTAGGTGTGATGGTAGTTTGTTGCTCAGGACACATGACTGTGGTTCACAGTGTGAACGACATTTAGCTTTGTCATCACAGTGGGATTGTAATGCAGCCCAGGGTCACCACATTGTGAGGGCCCTGGGGGTAGTGCTGTGGTGTGTCTGTGTCTTGCTGTGTCAGTTGCTGTTCCTACGTGCCTGTTTGACATGTGTGATTTGTGCTCCCTCTCATCTGACAATGCCTGATTGCCCACATAGGGGATTTGGATCCATGAGTTACCTTTGTGTGGCACTGTATGCACATCTGTATAATTGGTATTCAGGCCTCCTCATGTGTTGTGTGGTTGCCTGGGGACACTGGCACCCCCTCACCTGTTGTGTTTGATGTGCAGTGTGGGTCTGCCTGTTTGTGTTTGTGCATCTGCACCACTGCATTTGCATATCTTAGGTGTGCCATTGGCTGTATGTTGTTTGGTGGGTTTCCCCTGCTGTCCCTGGGACTCCTAGGTCATCAGTCAGCACAATGATCATGGTTTGTGTGTCCCATTGCTGCCATGGTATGGTATCTGTTCACCTCACATCTACAGTCTCCACAGGGTATCTGCATTTGTGTGCCCATTGGTGCAAATATGTGGGTCTGCATTCTGATGGTCACTTCTGTCATTGTGTCATTGATGAATGTTGACTGTGTCAGCCCCCATGGGTGTTGTTTGTCTGCACATGGCCAAAGGTATGTCTTATTTGCACTGCAGTATTTGCCTCCCCCAATCTATGTTGCAATGGGACACATGCACTACTTTGCCACTGATGTGTTTTATGTTCTGTGACCAGGAATCATCCATGCAGTTTGGCAGTTGCAGCTTTTTCTTTGTCAACACTTACATTTTGGTCACTGTGATGATGGGGGTTTGGACCCCATTGCCACAATGTTCAAAATGTGCTTCAGCTATGGACCCCACACACTTACCTTTTGGTCACTGTGATGATGGGGGTTTGGACCCCATTGCCACAATGTTCAAAATGTGCTTCAGCTATGGACCCCACACTTACCTTTTGGTCACTGTGATGATGGGGGTTTGGACCCCATTGCCACAATGGTCATGGCCTGCTTGCTTTGTGGGGCCACACACATATATGTGTGGCACATGTGATAGGGGGTCACATTGTATGTTCAAAGTCATGTTCAGTGTTGTAGGCATTTGACACAGTCTAAACACGCTTGTCATGGTGTTGGGGGGATGTCTTTTTCTTGCATTCCCTAGGTTGTGGTGTGCTGGTTGTGTCATGCATTGTCCATCCTATGAGTGGGGGTGGTGTTGGTGGTAGGCATCCAGCCCCCCATGGGTAGAGGTGGTAGTAGTGACAGGCATCCAGCCCCCTGGGTAAGGGTGGTAGTGGTGGTAGGCATCCAGCCCCCCTGGGTAGAGGTGGTAGTAGTGGTAGGCATCCAGCCCCCTGGGTAAGGGTGGTAGTTGTGGTAGGCATCCAGCCCCCTGGGTAAGGGTGGTAGTAGTGGTGGGCATCTGGCACCCCCTGGCTAAGGGTGGTAGTAGTGGTAGGCATCCAGCCCCCCTGGGTAAGGGTGGTAGTAGTGGTAGGCATCCAGCCCCCTGGCTTAGGGTGATAGTAGTGGTAGGCATCCAGCCCCCTGGATAAGGGTGGTAGTAGTGGTGGGCATCTGGCACCCCCTGGCTAAGGGTGGTAGTAGTGGTAGGCATCCAGCCCCCTGGGTAAGGGTGGTAGTAGTGGTAGGCATCTGGCACCCCCTGGCTAAGGGTGGTAGTAGTGGTGGGAATCCAGCCCCCCCTGGGTAAGGGTGGTAGTGGTGGTGGGAATCTGGCACCCCCCATGGCTAAGGGTGGTAGTAGTGGTAGGCATCCAGCCCCCCTGGGTAAGGGTGGTAGTTGTGGTAGGCATCCAGCCCCCTGGGTAAGGGTGGTAGTAGTGGTAGGCATCCAGCCCCCCTGGCTAAGGGTGGTAGTGGTGGTAGGCATCTGGCACCCCCATGGCTAAGGGTGGTAGTAGTGGTAGGCATCCAGCCCCCCTGGGTAAGGGTGGTAGTAGTGGTGGGCATCTGGCACCCCCATGGCTAAGGGTGGTAGTAGTGGTAGGCATCCAGCCCCCCTGGGTAAGGGTGGTAGTAGTGGTGGGCATCTGGCACCCCCATGGCTAAGGGTGGTAGTAGTGGTAGGCATCCAGCCCCCTGGGTAAGGGTGGTAGTTGTGGTAGGCATCCAGCCCCCTGGGTAAGGGTGGTAGTAGTGGTGGGCATCTGGCACCCCCTGGCTAAGGGTGGTAGTAGTGGTAGGCATCCAGCCCCCCTGGGTAAGGGTGGTAGTAGTGGTAGGCATCTAGCACCCCCTGGCTAAGGGTGGTAGTAGTGGTGGGCATCCAGCCCCCTGGGTAAGGGTGGTAGTGGTGGTGGGCATCTGGCACCCCCATGGCTAAGGGTGGTAGTAGTGGTAGGCATCCAGCCCCCTGGGTAAGGGTGGTAGTTGTGGTAGGCATCCAGCCCCCTGGGTAAGGGTGGTAGTAGTGGTAGGCATCCAGCCCCCTGGCTAAGGGTGGTAGTGGTGGTAGGCATCTGGCACCCCCATGGCTAAGGGTGGTAGTAGTGGTAGGCATCCAGCCCCCATGGGTAAGGGTGGTAGTAGTGGTGGGCATTTGGCACCCCCATGGCTAAGGGTGGTAGTAGTGGTAGGCATCCAGCCCCCTGGCTTAGGGTGATAGTAGTGGTAGGCATCCAGCCCCCTGGTTAAGGGTGGTAGTAGTGGTGGGCATCTGGCACCCCCATGGCTAAGGGTGGTAGTAGTGGTAGGCATCCAGCCCCCTGGGTAAGGGTGGTAGTTGTGGTAGGCATCCAGCCCCCTGGGTAAGGGTGGTAGTAGTGGTGGGCATCTGGCACCCCCTGGCTAAGGGTGGTAGTAGTGGTAGGCATCCAGCCCCCCTGGGTAAGGGTGGTAGTAGTGGTAGGCATCCAGCCCCCTGGCTTAGGGTGATAGTAGTGGTAGGCATCCAGCCCCCCTGGGTAAGGGTGGTAGTGGTGGTGGGCATCTGGCACCCCCTGGCTAAGGGTGGTAGTAGTGGTAGGCATCCAGCCCCCCTGGGTAAGGGTGGTAGTGGTGGTGGGCATCTGGCACCCCCTGGCTAAGGGTGGTAGTAGTGGTAGGCATCCAGCCCCCTGGGTAAGGGTGGTAGTTGTGGTGGGCATCCAGCCCCCTGGGTAAGGGTGGTAGTAGTGGTGGGCATCTGGCACCCCCATGGCTAAGGGTGGTAGTAGTGGTAGGCATCCAGCCCCCCTGGCTAAGGGTGGTAGTAGTGGTAGGCATCTGGCACCCCCATGGCTAAGGGTGGTAGTAGTGGTAGGCATCCAGCCCCCCCCTGGGTAAGGGTGGTAGTGGTGGTGGGCATGTGACACCCCCTGGGTAAGGGTGGTAGTAGTGGTGGGCATCTGGCACCCCCCTGGCTAAGGGTGGTAGTAGTGGTAGGCATCCAGCCCCCCTGGCTAAGGGTGGTAGTAGTGGTAGGCATCCAGCCCCCCCTGGGTAAGAGTGGTAGTAGTGGTGGGCATCTGGCACCCCCATGGCTAAGGGTGGTAGTAGTGGTAGGCATCCAGCCCCCCTGGCTAAGGGTGGTAGTAGTGGTAGGCATCCAGGCCCCTGTGTGCATATGTGGCATTGGTGATGGGCATCCCGCCCCTATGGTGCTGCTGTTGCTGGTGTAAGTAAATTCTGCATCCCTCTGTGTGTGTGTGATGTGTCGTGTACGTGTTGTATGTTTTTGTGGTTGGTGTCTGACTTACCTTCTGCGCCGTACGCGTCCGTGCCTGTTCCGGTAGTAAATGTAGAATATTGGTAGGATCGGGACGAAGGGATTCATGGTTGGTTCGTGTCGTTCGTCTTTCTCGTTGCTTCGCGTCGTCTTCGTCGCTGGCGTGTTCGCCTCGTAGCCGTGGATCGTGTTGTGGCGCGAATCGGAGCTTATGTGCACCTCTCCCGGAAGCTTTGACGTGCCAGACGTAGCGACGGGTTCGGCGCGTACGGAAAGCGCATCGTACTTGTTCGGCCGGACGGGGCTGCATTTTCCCTTCCGTGCGACTCGATTCTGCGTTTCCGGATTCGCCTCGGTCGGAGAACAGGATCTGGATTGGGTGAGTACGACTCGGCCGGATTCTATGCTGTTGTGCGCATCGTACTTACTCGTTCGGAATGATGTACGGATCGGTCGGGAAACAGGCATTTGCATGGCTTTTTTCCCGACCGAATGGTATTGGGTGCGCCTCCGACCGAGATCGGAATCGGCCCCTTAGTTGATGATTGAACTTGTATTGTTCTCGCTTTCGACTACCACCAGATTAAGATATATGTATGCATTACTGTGATTGTGTATGATGCAGCGGTTTAATGAAAAGAATTTTTTAAAAAAGCTTGAATTCAATATATCATTTAGTTAAACATATTAAATAACATTTCATTTACTTTTTAAAGATATATTTTGAAAAATCCCACAAAACGGAAAATGTTTATATTTACTTAGTACGTGTTAAACATTACAAAGGTTATAAAAAATTGTTTTAAATTAGCTTAATTATGTTTTTAAAAAATAATTTACATTTATTTTTAAATTAATAAATGTTATCAAATATTTAGGTTACATTTATATATAATTTTTAACATTAAAATAAATGTATATATATTATTATTTTTAGAAAAAAGTTGAAATAATTAATATTTTAACATTATTTCACATGGGTTTCTATTTAATGTCTCTGCCTACTTTTTTTTTTTTAAAGGAGGGTGTTTTATTAACAGTGGTTCGAAGGTGTGATGCTGGCTGTACTCCTGGTCTGGGCAGGAGTACATTTACTACTGTTTTGAGTCCTTTTTGGTAGTAGTATGTTTAGAAATGTAGTTTCTGAACAGCAATGGGCTTACATTTTACTTGGTGGGTATCTGTCCCTCCCTAAACCCCTCCTTAGCTCTCCCTAAACCCTTCCTTACTCCTTCCTAAGCCCATCCCATTTACTAGTAAGTATTCCCCTATTTCCAGCCACTCCCCTGATCCCTCCCTATTTACTACTAAGCAGTAAACTTACATGTGTGCGGATCTTCCCATAACAAAGATAGGAGATATGGGTGAGGAGGTTTACACTTGTGAATTGCATTTTGCTGTAAATAAGTAGTACTTCTGTAGAATTTTTATACACTGTAAAATACAGTTTGCGAACCAGGCCCATAGGATTCAGTGGAGCAACTGCTTCAGCGGTTGCACTGAAGGCACTGATTCTTTGCCATGTGGACACAGTGCTTGATGTACCAAATCACAACATATTTGTTTTTCAATAACTAACTCCTAAAGCAGTAGTTGCCATTGAAAAAGAAAAAGCGAATAGCACTGAAGTGTTAGGAGATTCCTCCTAGCACATGGGTCTCATTTTGTTTTCTATTTGGGACCCCCGGGCTGTCCCTGTTGGTTCCAAATAGAAAGAAATGAATGTTGGATGGCCTGCCCTTCATAGGGCATTCACTATGTGGCAGAAATGTTGTCAGTCAAAGGTTTCTAACTGTGGAGACAGCTGAGGCTCCACCATTGGACATTTGGTGCACAACCCATCTTGAGGACTGAATATCATCTGACAAAAACATTGTGTTCTAAATATTGCATGCAAATATATCAATCTATTGAAGTTGATGATGAAACATATACACCTAAAGGGATGATACTTTGGTAAATGAAACTTAAGAAATAATAGTTTTGTAAGGCAATATTTTTAATCAATGATATTCTAATATTCTCTGCTATCTCCCGACTTTCGGTCCTCTCATATTTGCTTCCTCTTGCCTGCTCCTACATTGTAACACAATGCTGCATCGATGCTAAGGATCAGACATCTAAATCATGATATAGGAAAAATTATTTAAATGAAACATGATCAGGTAAAGGTAAGGGCAGGAAGTCATTTCAGACACTAGGGTTAGCTTAACCCTAGCCCCAATGGGGCTAATACTGGCCTAATGCCCCTCTGAAGTAGAATGTTATGTGACGCGGCTAATTATGGTTTGTATAACTTCCTATATAGTTCAATAGAGGAATGAACCTTAGCAGCAGAAACCATCAGCCTTTTTGGTCTAGCCTGCCCTTAATTTATTAAAACCTGGATGACTAATTCAAAGGCAGAAATGCTGCTAAAAATCAGGGAGCTGAAATTGGCACCAGCATCCTGAGAGTTTGCCTAGCTGGCAGAATTGTGCTGGTGAATCATTGCGGGGTCAATCTTATCAATTCGATTAGGCCCAATGGCAAAACCCTCACTCATGATCTCTTGCTCCAGTAGATGAAGCTGAGGAGGAGGAGGGGTCCAAGAAGTCCCTGGTGAACTCTGACTCACTTTTTAATTTTCTGGCTATCTATCGAAGCTTTAGGAAAAAACAGAATTTTCTTTTTCTAAAACACTTCAACTTTCACTCACTAAATAATGGCTTGTAGATGTATCGCTAAAACAAATACCCTTTTTCTGTTCTCTGTGGCCATACACATATGACTGACATAGAAATGTCTACAATAGACCATATTGCATTAGTTAACAGTCAGCTAGACTCACATAGAATTGTTACAAAATGCCTTTCGGCTAATATGAGAAAGCTTTTAGATAGCATAATAGTGCTTTTACTGTTGGTAATTGGAATGATTCCTAAGCTTGAAATCCTTAATGCGTTAAAAGGTTTGTAAGGATGAGATAAATCGACTGTCACCCATTGAATGCTTTGTGGCTACAAGCACTTTATTTGCTGAAGCACTTTGCTGGTTGAAGTTAATATTTTTTGAAAAACACAAACATGATGTACTTATGGATACACTTAATCCATTGGCTGAATATGACATTGTTTGAAAGAGCTAAAGATGATATAGGATAGCTGAATTTATAAATGAAGTATCCATTGATTTATATAATACTAAATGAAGCTCTAGAGAGTGCCATCTAATAAATTAATAACTAACACACACACACACATCTAGTTCTGCAGAAACCTCAGAAGTAATACTGCAAACCCTTTTCAATCCTTTCAATTTATGATACCACCGTTATCACCAATACTGTGTCTGCTAATAATACTTTTATCAACTAAAAAGTTAATATATTATATATTTGGTTGAAGGACATGGATATTCAATATAAACTTTTACAAACGAAAAGATACTAAACATTAACTAAAGAATTATTTTTTCCTTCTTCAGCGCATCTGAATATTGCAGCCTCATTCCATAATAGATGCAGTGTGTTAAAGGGTAAAAATATTCTTCCTATTCTTTTTCAAACTTTAGCAGCCAAGAATATTTGCTGGCTTGTGTCTGTGCATCAAACATATTCTGAATTGCTGTTAGCAAGGGTACGTTTATTATTTGCAAATAGCACTCTCTGATTTCAATCCTTATCTCCCATGAGAAATTGGGTTCAAATACATCACTGTACTATGTCTGTATTTTCATCAGTGGTGAACCATTTGCGGTTCTTATTTCTTGCATCAAATTCCTTGCCTTCTCCTCTGCTGCAGAATATAAATGATTTATCTTCCCGGTTGATCGCTATTCTACAACCTGCTATATTGCCATCAAACTTATACCGATTTCTCCCCCGAAAATTTCCTAATGCTGTTTTTTGCTACTGTGCTATTACATCACTATTATAGGTTTCCAGCAAAATAAACAAATAATTCTCCTGCACTACCCTAATCTGTGTCATTTCTTCAGCTTGCTATCTTGTTTACTGAACTTGTAAGTAGTCCTCTTTCTCCTGATCACTGCTTTCAATGCTTCTTTCGCACTTTAACAGTGGCGGCTCGCAGAGGGAGTGCTGCGGGGCGGTGAGGCGGTGTGGAGGAGGGGCTGGGTGGGGGGTAGTGGAGTCGGACATACGACAGGCAGCAGTAAAGTAAGTAAATAAATAAATACAACTATTTACCTTGCGCTCGCTGCATTGCCGAGTTGGCGATGCAGCGAGCGCAAGGTAAATAGTTTTATTTATTTATTTACTTGCTTTACTCCTGCCCGTCGTATGTCCAACTCCACTACCCCCCCACCCAGCCCCTCCCCCGCCCGCAGCACTCCCTCTGCGAGCCGCCACTGCGCACTTACCATTGATAAATTACATTTTTTACAGCAAAGTACTACTTATCACTCACTTTTTTACTTTCTCCACCTATCGTTGATGGATCAGAGTTATAACTGGTCTCAACTTAACATTAAAAGGGTTATTGACCCAACAAGCATTTTAGTATTGAATGGCATCCAATTCAAAATCCCAGAATAAACCAGTGATTTTATTTTGTTTCAAAGTAGCTTATGTCACATTTTCCCAATCTTTAACAGCTGTTAGACCTGACATTCTTGGTGTGGTATTCCCCCAAACAATTTGTTTTCACTTCCTGATTTTTGCTGAACTCGTTTTTGTAAGTGTTAGGACTCTGAAGTGTCAGGTCATGGCACTGTCGAGGAGCGAGGGGTACATAGAAGAGCAGTGCACAGGTGTACGGCTTAGGGTGCCAGAGGTCTGCTGGGGGCTTGCCGGGGAGGCTGCTAGAGGTGGCAGGAGGTAAAGGTCCTCACTGTCTTTCCCTGTTCCGGCACCGACCTCAGCAATTACTCCATGATTAATCCGCCCAACCCGTCTATACCCGCCTATACTGCTCCCACCCATCCCCAGAAGCTGTGGATTGAAGACATGCGTGGACCAGGTCCAACCAAGAGGGCAGTAACCAGCAGATAGTAGTGGTGAGCTGGTACCTGGGTGACAGCATGTGAGCAAACATTAGGTTGCGGGCTCTTCGTGAGGAGTGGAGGCAGCCGGAGGTAGGCCGGTGCAGCTTGCACCTCGCAGAGGAGCTGGCATGCCCCCACATTTACACTTTGAACACCTTTGAGTACCATCGACCCCTATCAGCGCTTGCCTGCCAACCCGCATGTTTCTTCTGCATGATTGCTGCCTGTTCTGTTTAGCCCCCGGATAGTTGGCCTGCAGATTTACTGCAGATTAAGTGCTATAAACGCACTTATTAAAACTGCACAGCTCACAACTTGAAGGGACTAGAAAGACCCATTATTGTGTCTATTGCCCTGTATGGAACAGGGCCCTGCCATTTGCCCTTTGTAATTTGGATTGTTTGGACTGAGCAGCTCGCCACCCCCTATCCTACTTCCTGCCCTATTTACTTGAACTACTTGCTAGCCCTACGGAGTGAGAGGGAATGCACACATGCTGTCCTACTTACTGCTCATTTTACTAGAACTACTTGCCAGCTCAATGGAGTGAAAGTGAATGCGCACATACTGAAAGTACGAGGGTGCAAGGTTTTGGCTAGCGGCTCCAGGCTTCCTGGCTCCCAACTCTGGGCTCCCAGGATATTGCCTCCCTGACTACACTGATCTTCTGGCTGAGGCATGTGAACTCAGCTGTTGGGCAAGTAGGCTGGCGTTCGGGCGCAGCTAGTATCCTTCCTTGCAGTGAACATAACTTTTCCTCGCAGCCATCTCGGATTTTCTCAGTCTCCGCCAAGAAAGCTCTGCAACAGAAAGCCTCCTTCGATTGTAGGCTAAGCCATGAAAGCCAGGAAACTTTGCTCTGGGAAGCTGGTCTTCTCAACAGCTTGCAAAAAAACTAAAGCCAACCCATTGAGAAATAAAATCTTAAAGCGAGTGGACTGAAAGGCTTTAACAATCTATACCTTCTTCTCCAAAAGAGAGGCCCGTTCTAATAAATTGGCTTCAATAGAGATACATTCAGAAACAAACCTAGAATCATTGCTACAAGCCAAATCACCTACTAGGCTTAATAAATCCTCAGCAGATAATATCTTGGAAGGGCATATGGCTCGGCTCACTTCTCAAATTAGGGAAAAAATACCCCTTACCGCGAATTTTACACTCCCCGATATTGATATTGACATTGCTCCTAGTCGGGACCATTCCCTCAGAGTATCTTTGGACCCCCTTCAATCTCAGCAACATATGGAAAACATGATGGGTACCTCCTTGGGTCCCCAGCCTAGGATGCAGCTTTTCAGCAGTACACCTAGTGAAAGTATTCTAACTAACTTAAGGGTGTCCGATTCTCCGGGAATATGTTTGAGTTTGTACCCTTCTTGTATTCCCCCGGGTAGCAATTTACAGTTGTCTTACTCACTATTTTGCCTAGAAAGAGGTTTGTACACGATTTTGGACCTGATGGAGAAATCAGTGTATAAATGTAACCGCATTTAGAACTCGCTCTTGTCTTTAACAACATTTTTGATTTTGAACAAAAGATCTTTGGTGGAAAAGGCAACTTCTCCTTTGGCCATATCTTGAGGATCCAAGAGGAAGTTCGTGCCGGAGGCTCACCAACCCAGGCCTCCCTTATGTACTCCGATAGAGGACATTAATTAATTAAAAACTGTCTGATAGAGGACATTAATTAATTAATGTCCTCTATCAGACAGTTTTTATACTCTTGACAACAGGAATAGACGTTATTTATTGACTTCACTGCAATTTTGCCTTGAAGAAGTCCACTGTTTGTTGGACGGCTATATGAGTATCTTAAAGAAGCATTAATAAAAGAAGAACATCATTGGATTCATGAAATTCGTTGTTACTGTTCTTTTAAAATTTCTGTGATTATCTTGAATTTCTTGTATGTGGTGCACCTCTGTTTGTAATGTTTGAAATAATTTACCCATGAGAGGTGAACATCCTTTTGAGTAGAGGGTGCATATAGGGTAGTGCACACTGTATGAAATATATTTTCCAAATTGGCTTACTTTAGGGGTATAACGGTGGGGGTGTGGCAATCTGTTGAGGTCCACTGCCCACCTTTCTTTAGCTATTTTCCATATTGCAAGGCTATCTGCATTGAGGGGAACATTGTTTATGTGCATGAAGGTCTCCCTTCCTGCACATAAACGATCTTTAAATGGCGTTTTGTAACTTTACTGTGTGCTGCTTAACGCAGCATACATAGAAGTTGCAAAACGTCATTTTTTTAAATTGTTTATGTGCAGGAAGGGTCACCTTCCTGAACATAAACAATCAATGGCCATTTGCTGTTTCTATGTGTGCTGCACAACGCAGCACACATGAAAACAGCAAAAACGAGGAGAAATAACACAAAGGAGGTATAGCCGTATTGCTTAGCACCAGCTATAGTCGGATGTATACAAATTTCTCTCATGATTCAAAATTAATTCAGGCAGTAAAAATACACTGTAATGAGAATCAGGAAAGTATTGACTTGCTATTGATTGTAGATGCATATATTCCACCTGATTCTTCTCATGTTCATCACTTGTTGAAGCATATGTTTGATTTTATTTCTACTATTGTGGTAAGAGAGGCTTGCACACATATACTGCTGGCAGGTGACCTGAATGCTAAAGTCTCTAATCACACTTTAGGCTGTTGACAAATGACTCTAAAGAGGAAGCATTACAAATCCCCCCCAGCTATTTTCCCTTCTAACAGTAGAGCAGATAAAAGAGGATTGCTTTTGCTAGAAGGTCTAAGAAATTCTGACCTTTTAATTGTAAACAGAAGAATAGAAAATCACACCCCTGTGAAGACTACTCATAAATTCCACTCCAGTGGCTCTATTATTGATGATGTAATTGTCTCTTTTGCAACGTATTATAATAATAATAATCATAATAATAATAATAATAATAATAATAATAGGATATCACATATGGCAGTCCTAGATAATACCTTTATTGATAATATACTGATTTCCTGTGTGATTGACGTGAGCTTAACGGAAGTGGATTCCTGGAATTTTAAAGACAAATCAGTGGGGTTTACAAAATCTAATGGTACAATGTATTTTAATGCTAAAGCTTCAGTAAAAGTAAAAGAATCATTGACAGCGCTATTAGGAGATGAGCAGCTTTTCTCTCCTGACCTACTGATTAAGTATGGACCCTGCCTAAAAACCCTGGTTTCTGCTTGTTAAATAACCAACTCATCCTTCTGCCAAAGACTGTATCCTAATCCAGTTACTGGTTTAAACAGGGAAATGAATAGATTGGTAAATAGACATATTATCGAAAAAAATATATAGAATGGACAGAATATCGAATTCAAAATATAGAATGGACATAATATCGAATGGACATAATATAGTGGTTAATAATATCGAAATGAAGGTAAGTAATATCGATTTTCAAAATATAGAAGTACATAATATAGGCATTAAAAAATATCGAATTTTTAATAATATCGAATTTTTGTAAGTGTTTAGTATGTTAGTATATGAGTTAAAAATCTATATTATTTTTGTAATGTATGTTTAATATTTTTTAAAGTTACAAAATGTATGTAAAATTATTTTTGCGTAATTTAATTCCGTAGCGGGTTGTGGGTTTATAGGGGAATAGGGTGGGAAGTAATTTAATTATAGTAAATTAAATATTAATTTTTAGGAATTATTAATTATTTTTAATTTAATTTTGCGTTTTAGTTCGGTAGCGGGTTGTGGGTTTATAGGGGAATAGGGTGGGAAGTAATTTAATTGTAATTAAGAAAATATTTATTTTTATTTATTGGTATTGATAATTAATTTATTGTTAATTAATTATTAATTGTTAATTAATTTTTATTGATTGGTAATTAATTTTTATTAATTGATTAATTGTTAATTATGTTAATTATATTCATTTATTATTCGGAGAGGGTTGTGGGTTTATAGGGGAATAGGGTGGAAAGTAATTTAATTGTAATTAAGAAAATATTTATTTTTATTTATTGGTATTGATAATTAATTTATTGTTAATTAATTATTAATTGGTAATTAATTTGTATTAATTGGTAATACATTTTATTAATTGATTAATTGATAATTATGTTAATTGTATTAATTTATTATTCGGAGTGGGTTGTGGGTTTATAGGGGAATAGGGTGGGAAGTAATTTAATTGTAATTAAGTAATTATTGAAATTCTTTTTGTGTATTGATTAATTTATTGTTAATTAATTATTAATTGGTAATTTTTATTACTTATTACATTTTTGGTATTGAAAATTAATTAGTTGTTGATTAATTATTATTAGGTAATTAATTTTTAATAAATAATATTTATTGGTATTTATAATTAATTAATTATTAAATATTTTGTAATTGGTAATTAATTTTAATTAATTTTTATTGGTATTGATAATTAATTTATTTTTATTTAAATATTAAATCATTACTTTCCCTACTGTTGCACTCACTGGAGTGGGAATAGTAATTTTACCCCTACGCTATCCAACGCTTTCCCTACTGTTGCAGTCACTGGAGTGGGAATAGTAATTTTTACCCCTACGCTATCCAACGCTTTCCCTACTGTTGCACTCACTGGAGTCGGAATAGTAATTTTTACCCCTACGCTATCCAACGCTTTCCCTACTGTTGCACTCTCTGGAGTGGGAATAGTAATTTTTACCCTCCCGCTATCCAACGCTTTCCCTACTGTTGCACTCACTGGAGTGGGAATAGTAATTTTTACCCTCCCGCTATCCAACGCTTTCCCTACTGTTGCACTCACTGGAGTGGGAATAGTAATTTTTACCCCTACGCTATCCAACGCTTTCCTTACTGTTGCACTCTCTGGAGTGATAATAGTAAATTTTACCCTCCCGCTATCCTACGCTAAAAATATTGAATATTTTTTATTAATATTAAGTTAATATATATATGTATTAAAAAATAAAAATTTATGTTTATTTTTTATAACTCACATTAATTATTTATTAATTTTAAGGTTATTTAAGTATTTTTAAGTATGTTTCAGTTAATTATATTTATTGTTTTATTAATTTTACATTACTTTTAATACATTTAAAAAATTCGATATTTTAACAAACTATGGGGCCGATTATGATGGCGGGCGGACTTTGTCCGCCCGCCATCGCCCCGGTAAATGGGACCGCCCGCTATGTGTGCGGCGGTCCCGCACATGTGATTAGGATGCAGCCGCCACGGTGGCGGTGGCATCCCCATTTCCAGCATTGTGGCGGGCGGTGCTCACAACACCGCCCGCCACAGTGCTGGAAATGCATGTTGTGCATCTGCATGCACAACGTGACAGGCACCGCGCGGTGCCTGCCACCTTGTGCATGCAGATGCAGATGGGTACCATAGGTACCCCCATGTGCACCCCCCACCCCCAAAATACCTGGGGGCCCGCTACGGGCCCCACAATGTCAGGGACCGCGAGCCTTTCCATGGAGCGCGCCGCCATGGAAAGGCTCATCACCGCCGGCATCATAATGTGGATGGCGGTGTCTTGCAGACACCGCCACCATATTAATCCCATTTTCCGCCCGGTCGACTGATCGGCCTGGCGGAAAACATGCGGACGGTCTTTCCGTCCGCCGGTGTCCCCTCCGCCATGGTAATATGGCGGGGGAATTTGGTGGCGGACGGACGTAAATGGCGGGCGGATCGCCACCGCCATGCGGGCGGTGGCGATCCGCCCGCATCATAATCGGCCCCTATATTATTTACAACGATATTTTGGATTCGATATTTTTGTACTTACCTGTTTGTAGATAGGAATTCGATATTTTGGCATTCTATATTTTATCCACTATATTTTTGCAGGTCGATATTTTGGCATTCTATATTCTGTCAGTGATCCGAATAGATTAGGTAGGGCAGAATTCCTGCATTTTTCTGCAGAACAAAGTAAATAAATGAATATCCTTAGGAGGAGAAAATGCAGGAAAAAACACTCTCTGAGAAAAGAGAAGGAAGAAAATAACTGGGTCCAGTTAAAAGAAGCAGCCTCCTGTAAAGATGCCAAATGAAATTTGGAAATCATCTCAAGCAACTGTAGTTCCAGAGTAAAGTCTCTTCTGGTTCCCATAAAGAAAGCAGCATGGAGTATTTATCTGGAAGAACATTACTCAGGAAATGCTGATTCTGTGTGGCGTCCTCCTCCTCCTATAGAAGCTCCCTCTTCTCTCTCAGCCTATTGTGCTCCTTCTATGAATGAGATTATAGAAATTATGAAGGGAATGAGATCCACAGGGGCAATGGGTCCAGCTGAGGTGCCCATTACTGTCAATAAAAAGGAACCCTTGTTGTGGGCTTTCTAACTTGCACCTCTTTGTGCTTACTGTTACCAGCATGGGGTTACTGCCCCTACCTGGTCTGGAAGCTTCTTAATTCTGCTACACAAAAAAGGTCCTAGATATCTCTTTGGCAACTATCACCAAATAGCACTACTGGATGCGGTTGGGAAAGTATTTGCTAGGAGCATTTTGGAGCACCTCACAGAAAGGGTAGGGGAGGAGAAAATCCTCCCTATTGAACAAGCGAGTTTCAGGAAAATAAATTGCACATTGGATAACATATGTATGCTGAAACTCATAGCGGAAAAGCACATTGCCAGTCATAGATTTTTCAACGGCCTTTAATAGCATAGACCGGCCCACACTTTGGAAAAAACTAAAGAAGTTAGGTATGCCTGACACTCTACTATCAGTAATAATCACCCTGCACTCCTCTACATGGTGCCAGCTGTTATTAGGGGGTGATCAAGGATTATCCTCTATAATCCCAACAAACAATGGGCTGAAACAAGGTTGTCTGCTGGCCCCACTGCTTTTTTCTTTGCATATCTCGGACCTTGCTAATTGTTTTGCATCTAATGAGGGAGGTACTCCGAAGATAGGTGGCTGCCCCTTCCCTTGTCTGATGTATGCAGACGATATTGTAATTTTGGACCTTACACCCAAGGGCTTGAAAATTAGGCTGGTGTCCCTTCAACAGTATCCCACTCTATATTTCTTGAAGATCAATGTTTCAAAGAGTAAGATACTGATTGTAAAAAGTAGAAAGTCTAGGAAGACCAGTAATTATGTCTTGAGTATAGGTTCAGAGAAACTGGAGATCATAAATTCATATCCTTATTTGGGGGAAATTGTAGCTAGTAACACACTGGATAAAGCTCATATTGATTATTGTTCCTCTAAGGCTTGCTCGCATGCAAGTGGGCTAAGTGCCTTTTATAACACAATGGGGTGAAGACACTTTACACAGTTGGTCTCCGTTTTCAAGGTGAAAATCCTCCCAACTCTATTATATGCTACAGAATCTATTAATGTGACAAAATGTGACTTTCTAGAGAAAATGGAATGGCAAATCTTACATATACTGTGCAATTTGTATTTGTCTGTTTCAACCCCAGCAATGAGTTTGGCATTTGGTTTGACAAACTCCTATGTGCAAGGACTAGCCAGCGTGATCCGATGGGGCTATCAGCTTAAGGACAGCGAAAAAGATTCCATGAGGGGTTTCATGAATTGTGAAGTATTTGGCTCAAATTTGAGCTGAAATTCTTTTTCCCGAGATTTTGCCTTGGCGCTGAACTATTATGATCTGCAGGAAGAGGTCTTGAACTCCCTCTCTCCCTCATAATTCAAAAATCATTTATAAGGTACGTTTAGCACTATTAGTTATCCGAGAGATCTCACGAATTGTACATTGCAGAAAAGGTTGGAGGTGGTAACTTTATCTTGCCGCCCCAACGTAGCCCAGAAGTACTTGGCCTGGAATTTGGACCTAGGACTTCACCGTTTTTTGACACTATTTTGAATGAATTTGCTTCCATTGAATGAGCTAACGGCAAACTGGTCCTCTTCTGGGAAAGTGGGAAAAGATTGTAACATGTTTAACCCGGGGATCCAGGATCTTAATCATGTTTTGTTTGTTCGTCCTGCATTGTTATTTCAGCCCCATGACCTTTTACGGCCAATGTTTTAAAAAAACAATATTAAATCTGTAGAGGCAACATGAAAGCTTCTCTTTCATCTAAAAAATGTTTTTAAATTTTTTAAAGGATTTATGAATCTTTATTAATCTGGATTTAAGATTGCTGATGGTGGGGTGAGCAATTTTTTAGCTGCTCATAATGGAGTAATTTGCACATATGTTTAATATTTTAGGGCTTTCTGAACTCATCCAATTTGTATTGATGTGGCTGCTACAGAAATGAGATCATGTGTACAAATGTTTTATAATTCTTTAGCTTATGCTTCTATTTTTATTAACGTGTAATTTAATAACATGCTATTTATTGTTTTGTCATGATTTTGTGTGGACCTCTTGTGAGCTCCAAATCATAAATACTACTCTGTACACTTTACCCATGCTAACCAGTGCTAATGTCCCTGAGCTCTCTCCGTGTAGTATGGAAGAACTAGACCTACAGCTAATTGGCATATCTTATTTACTTGTAAGTCCCTATTAAATGGCGCTACATGTACCCAGAGCCTGTAAGTTAAGTGCTACTAGTGGGAAGCAGCACTAATTTTACCACCCACTAAAGCAGACTTTTAAAACATGTCTCAGGCTTACCACTGTAGTCTGTAGTTCAGTTTAAACTGCCATTTCAACCATGCAAAATAAACCTTTTGCCAGGCCTAAACCTTCCTTTTATCATTTATACGTCACCGCTAAGTAAGGCTAACAGCTAATAGGGCAGGGCGCATGGTACTTAAAAAGTAGGACCATTGTGTTTAAGTTTTACATGTCATGACAGTGAAAAACTCCTAAAGGCGTTTTTTTGCTGTTGTAATGTCTGTCTCTCTCATGGACAAATATTGGGCTGCCTTATTACATTTAATAAGTGCTAACTTCAGATTGGGAGTGTTGCAGCAGAAAATTTTTCTTTTTTCTATTTCATTTCTGGGCCCAACAATGACTTTACAACTTTGTCACTTTACACAGATTCTATACTTCACCCACACATGCATTGGTCCTCCGATGGACCTTGCTTCGTCACAGTGAGTGGTGAGGAATCAGGGTGTTGAACTGTTGGCCACCCATGGAGGACCAATAATTAGTAGCCAATTCACAAGTTAGTGGTCAAATTTAAATACACTACTCTCAGAACCATGCTATAGACATAGATATTGCAATTGGAAGACCAAACCTCCTAAAGAAAATCAATCTACCCAGAATTATACATACCAGAAGCTCTGCTGTGGCTACACAGACCAAGAGCAAAGTAACCTGATGTTCTGGAAATTATCTATGACTCTCTCTATCATCCATTAGAAGTCAGATAAATGTATGCACAGTTTCTATGGAAAGAACATTGACACATATAATAAAAGACTCTGAACAATTTTAGATACATTTGTTATTGTATTAAAGATCCAAATTCAATGCATATAAGTAACATTTTAAGCGATTCAGTCATGAGTCTTATAGTACGTAGTATGAAACTACACATTTAGCCAAAGTAAATCTATTGCTGCATAAAAGAATCCATAAAGAGAATGGTTTAGGTTAGGGTTTCCTACCAGCAGCAAAGGTGAGAGAATGGGAAAAGGGATCAGATAAGAGTCCACTAAGGAAAAGTCTATAGACATGGACAAGGGAAATGGAGCTATAATCAGGAAAGTTCAAGTATGGTCTCTCACCAGACAGCTCCAAATCATCCAGCAGGCAAGTTCATCATCAAAGGGAAAAAGACAAAGGGCATTAAAAGTCCGACGCTATGGTGGGCAGGAAGGACATTGAGAGAGAGATTTCATCCCTCCTCCTTGGAAAATCACTTTTTATACTCCAAATTGTCAATTTGTGACATTAGTTGTCACCATACGATGGCCTGATCATCATGTGACCATTCTTCCGCTTACCAGATACAAAATTGATGACATATTTTATCATGCTGCTCAGGAGAAACAACTGTCCATTCCGTCTTCACAGGTTAGTTGACAAAGCGCCTATTTACTTTGTTGCTCTAAGTTGAGAGTTCATGTTCCCATTATTTCATTCACAAAGAAGTACAAAGAAAGTATGTTGCTCTCTTAGGAATGTGGTGTGAATAATTTAAAGAAAGCAACAATGTGAATACGTAACAAGGATACATCACAACAGGCCATGAAATAATGCAGGCCTAAGAGAAAAAGCATTTTACTGCATTTTAAAGTCAGCATTTCTTATTTAGTAAAATAAACTCATAATTAGGTTCAAGAATAATGAAATAAATCAAGCATATCATATTGGACAAGTTGGATCAGTAAATACAAATTTTAAAAAAGTGGCCATGCGTGCTGCACACACCTACAAAATTACATGATAGGCTTTTTGTTTTTAGCCTAGCTGCATCGCATTGGGGATGCTTTACAACTTACCTAAAAAACATGGACAAAGCCAGTAGGTCCCTAAGGGGAGACCTATAGGCTTTCCCAATGCTTCCTTAGAGAGGGAACCAATCTTTCAGACACAGGGTGATATTTGGAGAGGGAAAAGGGCCATCAATTGTTTTTTTAGAAGAGTTATGACAATATTTAAGAGTACACATTTTATGTAGATGCCAAAATTGATGACATTAAGGAATATTGAAGTTAAAAAAGAGATTTCTGAGGGTAAGCTTTGACAGTTTAGTTGATCAAGGTGTGCATTTGCTTGATTTTAAAATTTAAATATTGGACTTACCTCAGAAGTGGGCGTAAAGTAGGCAAATCAGGCGGGGTTAGAAGGTGGACTATGTGCACAAACAAGATGAGAGACTGTGAAGATAGGAACATAGGGGCCGATTATGATGGCGGGCGGACTTTGTCCGCCCACCATCGCCCCGGTAAATGGGACCGCCCGCTATGTGTGTGGCGGTCCCGCACATGTGATTAGGATGCCACCGCCACGGTGGCATCCCCCATTTCCAGCATTGTTGCGGGCGGTGCTCACAACACCGCCCGCCACAGTGCTGGAAATGCATGTTGTGCATCTGCATGCACAACGTGACAGGCACCGCGCGGTGCCTGCCCCCTTGTGCATGCAGATGCAGGGGGTACCATAGGTACCCCCATGTGCAGACCCCACCCCCAACACCCTGGGGGCCCGCAGCGGGCCCCCAACAGAGAAGACCGCGAGCCTTTCCATGGCGGCGACGCCACCAGGGAAAGGCTCATCTCCGCCGGCATCATAATATGGATGGCGGTGTCTTGCAGACACCGCCACCATATTAAACCCTTTTCCGCCCGGTCGACTGTTCAGCCGGGCGGAAAACATGCGGACGGTCTTACCGTCTGCCGGGCTCCCCTCCGCCATGGTAATATGGCGGGGGGAATTTGTTGGCGGACGGGCGATTATGGCGGGCGGATCGCCACCGCCATGCGGGCGGTGGCGATCCGCCCGACATCGTAATCGACCCCATAGTTATATTAGTTTTGCCAGTGGATCCTTCTGAAAAGTGGGATGTGTGACAAGTGGCAGAAATGCAGATTGAATTTTAAGCAAAGCAGGGAGTGAGTTCATAATGTGGACATGTCTTGGCAGGTGTGATTGCAAGAACGTGAAAAGGAGAAGATTTTGTTTCAGTAGTAGGTGTCATTATGTTGTTTAGTCAAATCCAAGAAATATTTAAGAGACCACCCACTTTTTAAAGCAATGTTAATATAGCCTAAAATCTCAGTGTATAAGAGTGTAACTCTTACAACCATGGAGACCACCATAAATAATCACTTGCTGCATGCCTTTACAAAGAGTGTACGCCACACTAACTAATTGATTATTGCTGTGTGTTTGATTTGATTTTGATTTTATTTGAACATTTATAAAGCGCACAACTGCCCATGGGCGTCTAGGCGCTAGCAACATGCGGTTCAGCAAGGTTGCCCAAAGGAGTGTATATACGAAGTTAGTTGCTAAAAAGCCAGGTTTTTAATGCCTTCCTGAAGGCTAGCAGTGTCGGGCTGTTCTTTAAGCCATATAGAAGCATGTTCCAAGTTTTAACAGTACCTATCAGGAAACTTCTTCCACCCCAACTCGCTTTTTTAAACCTGGGTGTTTGTAAGAGTCATTCCATCATTCAGTGTAAATAAAGCTTTAAATAAACTGCACTAGTGAAAACTCCTAGCGATTTTGTGATGTTACTGTTTAGTGGATTGTTGAATATTAGCAGAAAAATGTAACAGCTGCTGACCTTTCTTCCTTTTCTCCCTGCAGGTGACATAGCTGTAATCTTGCAAGCAATTTATCAAATCAAATCAGGAGTATTTATTTAGCACACATATCACCCGGAAGTCTCATGGCGCTTGCGGAGTACTCAGGAGTTGGTTTGGACGGGGAGAGTCAGTTAGTTGTCAAACAGCCATGTTTTTAGCTCCCTGCGAAAACGATTGTGGTCAGAGATAATACGTAAGTGTAGAGGCAGTTTATTCCAAAAGCAGGAGCAAGAAAGGAAAAGATCTTCCTCCCTTTCTTATGGCACGAATTTTGAGGGTGTTAGAAGAGATTTGTTGCTGGATCTCAGAGACCTGCAAGGCCGGTACCAACTGAGTTTCTTTTTCCAGTAGTCAGGACCACTGCCATACATGCTCTTATGCGTTAGGCAGAGAATCTTGAAACGAATCCGCTTTCTAACAGGAAGCCAGTGAAGAAGTCTCAAGTTGGGTGCCGAAGGGGATCCCGACGGGAGATTCAGCACTAGCCTGGCAGCAGTATTCTGCAGAACCTGGAGCCTAGTGAGAAGATCTTCATTTATTGAAGACAACAAAGCGTTTCCATAGTCCATGCGGTTGATAATCAGTCCCTGGACTAATGGCTTCCTGGCTGCCATCGGGAGCCATTTAAAAACTTTGCACAAATTTCGCATGATGCCAAAACAGGAGCCAAATAGGTGGTTGACCTGGTCTTTCATTGACAATTGATTGTCCATTTGAATACCTATGTTCCGAACTGACTGTCTTGGCACTGGGCAAGGGCCGAGGGTTTGAGGCCACCAGTCGCTGGACCAGCGTTCATGTGCCTTGCCAAAAAGAACAATTTCAGTTTTTCCTCCATTTAGTTGTAAATGATTTGAGTTCATCCACCTATCGATATGGATCATGCAGTCTTTAAAACATGACTTAGTGTCTGTTGGATCTGGGCCAAGGGTGATCAGAACCTGAGTATCATCAGCATATGACACTACATCGAAACCATAGGATCTGTTCACCTTGGCCAGTGTGGTGACGTATAGATTAAAGAGCATCGGGCTCAAAATAGAGCCCTGCGGCACTCCCATCCTGACTGGCCTATTGCAGGAAACGATGTCGCCAATCTGAATAGCGGTGACTCGATCCGTTAGGTAGCTCCTGAGCCATTTTTGGGCTTTCCCTCGGACACCAATCTCCCAGAGCCTTACTTCTAAAATGCTGTGGGAGATGGTGTCGAAAGCAGCAGATAAATCAAATCAGGAGTATTTATTTAGCGCACATATCACCCGGAAGTCTCATGGCGCTTGCGGAGATCTCAGGAGTTGGTTTAGACGGGGAGATGTTTTTGAAGCCTTGTGAAGTGAAGGGTACTGATGGGCAAGACATTGCTCATTAGTCTTTACTTAAAGGAACATATGTCTTGAACCTAGGGGGATATTTACAATAAAATGTCAGAGCTCAATGTTACTCAAAATTGGTAACACTGCCCTCTGACATTTTTTAAATCTGAGATGCACTGTATTTACAAAAATATGGCACACCCCTGCGTTGCCCCTAGCGCTGGCACTAAAAAAGCTGCCTAGCACCACCTCAGGCACCCTTCTGCCATGTTGCAAGGGTGCCTGCGCTGCACGGGTGATTGTTTATGCACAGGAAAGGACACCTTCCTGCACATAAACAATCTTTAAAGGCGATTTGTTCTTTCTATGTGTGCTGCAGAATGCAGCACACATAGAAATAGCAGAATACGAGAAGAAATAAATAATTTCTCTTCGTATCACCATCGTGAGACCAGGTATTACCTGGCCTTATTTTTTGGCACTGCCCTATCCTTGTACATATGGGGCAATGTCAAAAAGCATTGGGTGTTGCAGCAGAACACCCTCTGCAACACCCTTTGCAGCCCCATTCACGCTAAGTGAAGCATGAAAAGGGGCCTTATTTACAAGGCAGCATTAAGCCACGTTAAGTGGCCTAACGCCGCTTTGTAAATAAGGAGAAGGGAATATCGCCACCAGAACGTCACTAAAAGTGATGTTCTGGAGGCGATATCCCCCTGTAAATATGCCCCTTAATTTCCACAAATAGACGATCCTTCCTAGAATGAAATAATCAGTCCATCTATCTCCTCGTCAACTACATTCTCTAAAAACGTAATTAAATATTCTGTAGCACCTTGAAAACATAGCGGACAAATAGAAAGGGCCATGGTCTTTTCTGTTTTAACTAATAGGGAGTTGGACGTTTTGTTTGGAGACAAATAACAAAGGCATATACGAGTTTGTATGAAAATACTCCAGTAGTACTACTTCCCACACTTCAAAATGCTTTTGTGACTCGACCCCTGAATGATTTGGTAGAATATCCCAATCTCCTCCATTTGCAAAACTGATGCCCCTGATTTAGGGTGGTGCTAAGGTATACAAATGGCTAGGTGGCTTTAATAATGGGTCAAAATATGCTATGGTCACAAATGAGAATGAGCTCCACTTTGCCCCCAAATCATCACACTAAGAAATAGCATAATTAAATCCATTCTTCGAAAAAAGTAACCTATTCTTTAAAAAAAAAAAAAACGAATGCCCTACGAAACGGAGCCACACATTGAAAAAAAATGTGTTGCCCAAAAAATCAAGTCGCGTCCTGCAAAATAAAAATGCTCCTGATATAAACATCTAAATCTGACGAATGAACAACGTCGCTCTATAACAAATGAAAGTCTCTTCACATTTATAATCCGACTCCCAATTTGCTGTTCACATACAAAAAAATCTAACATTTGCACAGCTGCAGATGGAAAGGCCAGAATTGCATTTTTCTCTCAAAAATGTATTTGCAAAACTTCGGACACATTACTACAAAAGGAGTTAAAAAAATATAAGTCGTTGATGTCACTTTCTAATAGGAAAATAAATGTGACTGTAAATGTTTTAAAAAGTGCTTCGGGAGTTAAATGAATTGTGTTCTGAATGATTTGTGTGCTCTAGTGAAGAAAAAAGTAATGGACAACAAGTCACAAAAACATTGCTACACTCTGCCTTGTGTCGTATTAGAGCTTAATCTCCCCTAATATCCGGTTTAAGTGGGTGAATGCAGGGGGCACACAGTTTAGTGCACATAATGGTACAGTAAATGCAATAAATGTTAATATGATTGTTCTTCCCATTCAGATTTTTAGCTTTATATATTTCTTTCCATGCAAATAAGTGGCTGCATTTCCTATGAGTGCTGAGGGAAACATATCAACCAATTCACTCCATAATGAAAATGGCAGCCAGAGGCAAGGGCATTTACAAAGGATAATTATTGCACAGATTATGGATATCAGCTTTCTACCGACATGACAAAAGCGATTATATCTTACCCGGATATTATACTAGCATTGTGGTTTAAAATAAGGCCGGACAGAATTTGATTTACTCTGCTGCGTGCTGAATTGAATTACCAAAGCAGTATCTCATGACAGCGTGCAGGGTTACGGATGGTAAGATATGCATATTGGACTCTCCACATGAGCTAAACCTGATCTGATCTCGCCAACAGCACCAAGGAAGAATGGGAATTCTGGACCAATTTTCTTTGACCTGTACCCTGAAGCTTCTACACTCTGCATCCTCACACAACTGGTAAATGTTGAGGCGACGTGGACATCAAGGCTTGGGGTGTTAAAGTCGCTCAGAACATTTTTAATTAAATCAGACCTCTTTGCATATTTCATGGTAAATTATATTTAAAAAACAATCGCCCATTTTTTATGGCCTCTCTTTTACAGCTCAAGGGCAAAGACAAAGTGCTACACTACTATCCAATAATAATCATTTTGATGAATTGACTACTATTTCAAACCATATCCCCCTTCAACACTAGAGTGAACACCCCAAGAACACACAAGCAATGGCTATTAAAATACTTCACTGGACTGGACTCGTGTTTGCTGCAGCAATCTGCTTGTAGTCTGCGGGTCACATGTTGTCTGTTCTAATTATTGTTCTTTTTTAGATAAAAAAAGTTAGTACTGTTGAGTTAGGTACTTCTAACTCTGTCATTACCGCTATGAAATAAAACAGGCACTGGAGAAAGCTTTTGGAAGTCTAACACACGTGTAATGCAAAACAGCTGGCAAACATCAAAAATATTAAAAATGCCATTTGTCATCTCAATGGACCAGCGCTGCACGGTCTGATCTGTTGGAACATGTAATGCTAAACTTTGTCCATTTTTTTGCTACGTTTTAAAAAATTTCTCAATGCAATGAGTGGAGGACAGGACACATGATGAAATAGAAAGTCCACAGAGACACCAATCAGTTGGTGCCAAGCTCTTCTCAGGGAACGCATGTGATAAGGCTTTGAAATAAGGACACAACAAGCCATGGTAAAAAGGCTGACATTACTAAATCGGAAGTTCTAGCTTCTTTGTGCCAACTTTAGAATGAATCCACACTTTCTGGAAGAGTCAGGAAAAATATAAATGTATAACACGGGATAACAAGAAGGCAGTGCATTTTCAAAACGTTACTACAAAAGGCTGGGTCTACGTAAAATAGCATTCTCACCACAAAAATAATTCATTTTCTAGAAAGTATTGTGCAAGTGTGCAAATAATCTGTTTTTTGTGCATATCTTTTTATTGGCGTTTCAGGAGCTGAGCAGCCAAAACCGTTCAGCCAAATCATCCTTAAAACATTGACAAGCATTAACAAAGACATAAATCTATGAGAAATGGTGGCTACATTCGTTGCATATTTCAATCAATAGAAGGCATGTGTCGATTGAAATAGGCCTGTACCTCTCCCGCCCACAAACTTATCTAACCACTCCCCTTCTGCAGAGCATCAGCTTCACCCACGTTATTGCCCTAAAAGCATATAACAAATTACAATACAGTATTCAAGAAAATAATAAATCTCACAATCGCATCAGTGAAATAATTCCAGAGTACTCCGTCGCGGAGAAAGCACTGAGGGGCATATTAGCAACAACTTGCGATAATTATCGCAAACCGCGCATAGCGCGTTTTTTTTTTATTGCCGCCTATCACTGGATTTTATCGCGGAGATAACACGTTATTAGCAACGTTTATCTCCAATGCAATAAAATATCCAGCGATAGCGGCGAATCCCAGCAATAACGCGAGAATTCCAGCGATAAATTCCCATCGCTAAGGAAAATCTCGCTAATAGGCAGGTGGGGACTTAACCGTAGACTCCACCTCCCATAGAATATAATGGGTAAGTCAGGTTTCTACCAGGTGTAAAAATCCAGCGCTAATCGTGGTTAGCACGCGTTTTTCTATCGCTTCGCGGGCATTGCTAATAGGCGATAGGTATGTTAGCGACTGCTTTCAGTCGCTGTTAGGTTGGGAACGCCTCCTTTGCATGTCATTAGCGATAAATATCGCTGACATGCAAAGCGGCACCCAAACCAGTCGCTATCGCCTGGAAGCTGTCGCTAACACCTGTTAGCGACAGCTTGCTGATAGGGCGATAAAAATCGCCTCTTTAGCGGCAAAAGTGCCGCTAAAGCGGCGATAAAGCCCTTGCTAATATGCCCTGAGTTCGGTGAGCCTTCACTCAATTTGGCATATACTGGCTTCCATTTAGTTTCATAGAGTAAGCTCGTACCATTCATATTGCTCAGCAGCGGCTCCTTAGCAAGAATAGACCAAAGTCTATAGTACCTCTGAGTTATCAGCAGCAGTCGGCCTTTTCCAATAATGGGCTATAGTCAGTTTAGCGGGCCCCAAACACTGAAGCATCATATGCCACTCCTATTTCGCCATTGCCTTCAAATCAGCAGATTTTAGGCCCAAGAGCATCACTTCCAGTAAAAAAGGGACTGGATAGCCCAATATTCCCCTAAGTAATTCTGACACCCGCTGCCAAAAACGGCAGACCATCGGACAATCCCATAAAATGTGCAGTACCTCCACCAATGTCCCACAACCTGTCCAGTATCTGGAAAATGCATTATGATACATTCCATGCAGTCAACATGGGCTACAGTGCCAACCTCACCACACTTTATAATGCATCTCTTTCCCAGTGTCGATATGGAGGACGAATGTTGTGCGTTATGTTATGTGTATTAATAAGTGCCTATCACATGCAAATGGTATTCTGGCCCTGAGCAGGTGAGTGAGCCTAGCCCTCTCTTTGGTATGTTGGTTAATTGAAAAGCCAGATCTTCTGCTTCTTGCAGAATTCAAGAAGAAGGAGGAGGCTCTGATGTGGAGTGGGAGGTTGTTCCACACTTTAGGAGCAATGTAAGAGAACGCCCATCCTCCTGATCTGGTTCTGTGTATGCGGTGGATATGTGCAAGTAAGAGTCCTGTGTAGAGAGGGCTCTGGGTGACTGGCGGAAGCAGATGTGACTGTTCAGGTAGATGGGCTTAAGATTTGTAGTGCCTTGAATGTGTGTATGAGGAGTTTGCAATGAGCGCGTTTGTGTAGTGGGAGTCAATGGAGCTACATTAGGTGTGGTGGTATGTCAGCTATGTGTAGAAGGTTGAGGGTGAGTCTGACTGTTGAGTCCTGTATAGTTTGTAGCCTTCTAGTGAGTTCCTTGGTGATCCTAGTGTAGAGGGCATTCCCATACTCTAACTTTCTGGTGACTAGAGAAGGAGTTATAAATTTTCTTTAAAAAAAAAAAATTATCATCATTTTTTAAAAATACAAACATGTGAGTAATAAACAGAGTATCGAGGTTCAAGGTCGCCCTCCCCCCCACCAACCCTAACCCGCCCGATCCCACACAGAACAATGAGAACCCTCGTTCAGAAGGCAATTTTTTTGCTTAGAATGATCCATCTTGTTTAAATCAGCAAATTCATATAAAGTGGTAATAGAAATTGTTTCACAGTACATTTCATTGAGCGTCAGGAGACCTAAAAGTGCAGAGTGCGAGTAAACGGCTACATATATGCAATGAGGAATATAAAGTGACCTATGCTAAAGTGCAAAGTGCGAGTAGTGTGGGAAGGCGTCTTAGTAGCACTGAACAATCTGAGGGTCTTGAGCAGATGGGCCGTCCAAGATACACAGACAAATAAATAAGATTACAAGTTTATATATTGCTCATGGATTTGCCTGCCAAAACACGAAGTTTAATAACAATGCCCCCCCTTCTTCATTGCGGATTTGCCTGGCAAAACCAATTAGACAGTGGTTCCCAGATTACCAAACCCTTCCTTTTAGCGCGGATGCCCTTCTTGGCATATATTGCTTTTTCCAGATTATATATTGAGAGTAGGCGAGCCATCCACTGCTGAAAGGAAGGGGGGTTGAGATCCAACCAAGCCGAGGCGATACATAGCCTGTATATTGCCATAGCGATAAAAATCAGGGCCCCTCCTTTTTCACTATCTATAGTTTCTTGTACTCCCAATAATACGGTGGGAGGAGATAGCAGAACGTCTCTGGACAATACTGCCTTGAGGAAACCCTGAATCTCATCAAGCAGGTGGCCAAGCTTCTCACAAGTAGCAAACATATGTATAGTGTCTGCACCCCATTCAGAGCACCGGGGGCATTTGGTACCTTTGCCAGTTCCCCATTTCACAATTTTACTCGGGGTATGATACAGGAAAAAACACGTTTTGTAGAACTGGACTTGCAAATTAGCTGATAATAGATTGCTTTGAGCAAGGTGAAGAGCTGACCGGAAAAAATCATCAGTGATGTCAAATTTCTGCTGTCATTTCCCGGAGATTCTAGTCAGATCATCAGGCATTAAACTATTAAGAATGCCATAGATAGTCCTGATTCGAGGGGGTTTTGGTGCTATCATTTTTTCCATAAGTTCCCATTTAACAAACCCAGATGGCCCACCTGCTTTCCGAAATAAAAAGTTCCTTATTGATAAGTATTTAAAAAACTCTATATGGCGCAGACCGAATTGTGCTTTAAGGTCTTCGAATGCCAAGACCCCATCAGGGGAGTAAAAGACCCCCAATTTATTGACTCCAGCTTTAAGCCAAGTTGAAAAGTAGGAGCGCCCAAATATGTCCGGCAGATTGTCATTGCTACTTGTGGGTGTGTAGGGATTCAGTCTCCCAATCCCTAATATTTTGCGGACAGCAGTAAAGGCTTTGTAAGTTCCCATGAGGGTCTTGAACCTTACTCTCTTATAGTATCCATATTCAAGTTGTCGCCACAAACATCCCCAAGCTTCTGGGCCAAGTAGCAACTCGAACGGGCAGGGGAGATCCGTGGTTCGTGCTTGGAGTTGGTCTTCTAGCAATACAGGACATATCTGCATGATGGTGGCCCAACAGTATATTTTTAGGTTTGGGAGCGCCCAACAGCCTCTTTCCCGAGGGAGAGACAGATACTTTAGGGACCTTCTCCGCTGAGAATAAGCCCATAAAAACTGTGAAAAGAGACTATCGAATTTTTTTAGCATTAAATTAGTAAATTCGAGGGGGATAGGTCTAAAAAAATATAAATTTTGGAGGAAAAGATAATTTTTAATACATTGCACCGGCCGACTGAGGAAAGATGTAAATTATTTAGCTGATGCAGTGACTTTTTCATCTCTGAGGCTAACGGGACTAGGTTTTCCTCGACAATCATATTTATTGGCCAGAATGTTCACCCCAAGATATCTGGCTTTGGTTACGACTCTATGGTCTGTCCAATTGATTTTATCGTTCACTATTATCTGGGTTTTTTCCTTATTCAACGCATAGCCCGATACCTCCCCAAAAATCTGGGCCTTGAATTCTATTGCCTCTATTGCCTTGCCGGGATCAGAAGTCACAAGTGCCAAATCGTCGGCATAAGCCATAATTTTGGTTTCAAATCCATGTCTAAGAATTGAGGAGATCCCCTGGTTATTTTCTAGCTTCTTAATAAAAGGGTCAATGTACATTGCAAAAAGCAATGGGGAGCAGGGACAACCCTGGTGTGTCCCCCGTGTAATTGCAAATTGCTCTAACCGTACCCCAATGATCACGACCCTAGCCAAGGGGTTTAATTTTAGGGCTTTAATAGCCTGAATAAACCCGGGCCCTAGTCCCATTCTCTGCATGATGCTCCACAGGAATAGCCAGGAGACCCGATCAAATGCTTTTTCCGCATCAAGAAGTATTAGAGCCATCGGGTCTCCTGTAGTCTGTGCCACATCAAACAGAGTAATAGATCTCCTTATGTGATCGGTGGTGCTTTATCTGGGAATTAATCCATGTTGCCATCTAGAGACAAGTCTTTCGATGACAGCTGATAATCGGGAAGCTAGGATTTTAGAATACATTTTAGAATCTCCGTTTATTAGAGTTATTGGGCAATAAGAGCCCATTTCCAGGGGAGGTTTGTCTTTTTTAGGAAAAATTATGATTTTAGCTAATGACCAGGAAGAAGGAGTCGGTCATGCCGTTGAAAATTTGTTCCAAAAGAGATTTGAATATATCTTTGATCTGATCAATAAATACTTTATAAAATTCTACCGGGATAAGATCGGTACCCACTGCCTTTCCATCTGGTAGGCTAGATATAGCCATGGCGATCTCTTCCCAGGAGGGGGGAGTCTTCTAAGAATTCATGATCCTCTGAGTTAAGACTAGATATCAAAATCAGATCTAAGAAATTATCAATGGCTTTTTGTCTGGATGCTAAAGTGCCGACACCTTCCTCAGTATACAGATCTCTGTAAAACTGATGAAAGGTGGTTCTAATTTTTTCCGGCTCGGAGAGTTATCCCTACAATCGGGTCCCGGATGGAATATATGCCATTATTCGTGATGTGTTGTCTAGTTCTCAAAGCTAACTGGTGGCCAATGTGTTCACTAAATTCATATACCTTTTCCCGGGCAGCGGCCCACTTGGCGGCGGCTTTTTTGGCCAAAATTACGCCGATTTCTGCTCCTGCCGCTGCAACTTCTAGTTGTGCCGGTTCAATTTCCATCCCCTTCTGGACTGCCCCGATAAGCTTTTCCTCGGCCTTTGCAAATTTTTTGGGGAGCTCCAGGATCTGCTGCCTATCCCTATTGTTCTTCCTTAATGAAAACTGTAAGGTCTCTCCCCATCTACAAGCCTTTAGGGCGTCCCAGACCACCCCAATTTGAGCGGAGCCATTATTTCTGTCGAGGAATTCCTGAATCCAACCTTTCATGTGATCTTGATATTCCCCGTTGAACAATAAGGACCTCTCGAAACTCTAGGTCGATATTTCTTTGTTGAGGGATATTCCCTTGACCCCTAAAATTAGGGGTTGTGATCTGACAAGAATCGGGAATGAGATCAATGCTAACATCCTGAATCAGAGAGGAAGAAACTAGAAAATAGTCTAGTCGGGCATATGATTGATGGGGGGCAGAATAGTAGGTGTACCCCAAATGGTTTGGTCTTAGATGGGACCAAACATCAATAAGCCAGTGTGCGTGGAATAAATCCCTCAAAACCTGCAGGACTTTGGGTTTTCGACCTGTATAGTGCCGTTGGGTGTCCATGTCCCAGTCGCAAGGTAAGTTGTTATTCAAGTCCCCAAATATTATAACGGGGAGAGGCCAGTGAGCCAGCTCCCCAGAAAGCCAGTTAATTACCCTAGGGTCATCTGCTGTGCTCCCATATATCGAGCATAGGGTGAAAGAGGCTTAGATGAGGGCCTGCACTCTGTTAGGACCCATCTCCCGTGGGGATCAACTTTAGTTCCGATTGTTTGAAACAGGCTGCTGCGCCGGGTCAAAATAGCTACCCCTCTAACACATGCACTCTGTGATGTCCCACCAATCAAAGTATATCCCAAAGTGTTTAAGAGACTAGCCTGTGAACCTTCGATGTGTGTTTCTTGGAGGCAAACAAGATCTGCCCCCAGCAAGCGTAAACCCTGGGAGACCTTCTGCCTCTTCCGGCCATCGTTTAACCCACAGACACTAAGAGAAGCAATTCTAAAATGGATTAACTTCGACATACTGATTCAGCAGCATTTCCATTCCACTGTAGCAATAAGAATATTGGTAGCAAAGCCTATACAAACAAAAGAAGGCAGAAGAAAGCAAAAAATAAATACTGAAAAGAAAACAAGAGACCATTGGTCTAAGGTGCACCAGCAGCAGATTCCTGCACTTTTTAGGCCCACAAGACAGTAGCATATTCACACAAATATGTCCAAGATGAAACATGTAGGACCCAGTGAGGCCCTCCCTTCCCTCCCGCCACCCCCTGCCCTCCTTGGCCCTGAAGCGCCCCCCTCCCCCCAAAAAATAGAGCAATAGGTCCACGCCACCCAACCCCACTGCGTTATCCAGAAAAAGTAATACACCATAGGCCAAGAGCCAAAAAAATAAATAAATACAACCCATCTTAAAGTGATACCAACTAAAGACATGTCCCCTCTCCTTCTCCGCCCTCGTGGGGAGAATATCAGCTGCTATTTTCAGAGAGGAAAGGAAATTTAGTAGAGCCCAGTTCTGGCCAAGATTTCTTTAAGATATTCTTTAGCTGTGCCCATTTTTAGCCTTGATTTCATTAAGATATTCTTGGGCCTTGATTTCAGACGTAAAGCTGCTGGAAGAGCAATTTACATTGATTTTAAGTTTAGCAGGATTCATTAAGAAAACTTGCGCTCCCAACTGCTGAAAAAGAACAAATAGCTGGCGAAGACGCCATCTGCGTTCAACCATTGCATGACTGAAATCTAGCTTGGCGAAAAAGGACACCCCTTCAAACATTTTCTTTTAATTCGTCCGCGCATGTTCGTAGACCAACTGTCTAAGCAAGAAGTTGCCGAAGAACACCAAAAAGGCTCTGGGTTTTTCTCCACCATTAGAGTACTGCTTCTTTAGCGTGAAGGGGAAGCGATGAGCCCTCTGTATCTCCTGATCCCAGTTCCAATCGGGGTGTTGGGGGAAAGCGCCTTTCAGAAGCTTAACAATACATCGTCGGGGATCATCTCCTTCTACTCCTTCTGGGATCCCCATTAGGGGGAGATTGTTTCGGAGCTGCCTGTTCTCCTGATCCTCCAACTTCCACATGACGTCCGTCATGCAAGCGCCTTGGGTGGATCTCTGCTCTTTTAGGGAGGTAACTTAGCTTCCAGGCTCTCAGCTTGACTTTCGATCATCGTGACGCATTCCAAAATGTCTGCGCAAGTCTTGTTCAGTTTTCTTAAACCACCTTGAAGCTTTTTGGCCGCCCCCTTTGCTTGTCTGTTGTCCATCCGTACTTCCTCTTGAAATTGCTTAATTGATAGCAGGATGGCCGCCAGGGAGGGTTCTTCGGCTGACTCTGTTGATGCCCTGGTTCTGGCCGAACCTGAAACCCTGCGAGTTTCCTCGCCATGGGGAAAGGTAAGCTGTGAGCCAAAGTAATCCCATTTCAACTGGCTATGGCTTTCATGTCGTTTCCCATTCCATTTGTTAGATGTAGTCTTTTGGCGCTGCAAGTTACCTGCTTCGGTTGTAAAGCGGCTACAGTTTGAATCTGACTGAATCTCATCTCTAGAGGAGGAGCTCCCACCAACAGAGGAATCCGAGCCATCAGTGCCGGAGAAGAAGTGTTCCCCCGCCAGCACAGGGGACAGGATCGGATGCAAAAGCTGTCCTCCAGCAGTCGTGCGCTTTTCGATGATCGTGACATTAGGGGTATGCTCTCCCTGCTCTAACACATCCAGGGGCCTCCCATCCTGGACATAAGAGTCAGTTGTTACATCTTTTAAAAGAGTCAGAGTTGAGGGCTTCCTCCGGCTTACCTGAAGCCAGAGAAATAGCGATGTTGCTGGGAAGAGCCCCCTGCTTGCCGTATTCCATGCTTGGGGGCAGATTTTGACAATCCTCCGTGTCGGAGCGGGAAGACCCGGGTCAGATGGTTGCTCCAGATTGGCAAGCTCAAGATTATCGTCAGCGGTTTCAGGGGGTTCAGAAACTGCCCCCGATCCAATAGGGTTAGTCATTCTTCACCCCTTAGGACCCAGGGTACTAGAGGCGGGAAACATGTTCGCTATGGAGGGTTGAGAGCCCATTCCCTCTCTAAGCGCAGTTCCCCCTGCCGCCTTCAGTGTCACTTTTTTACTGCCCCCACCAGCATCCCTTTTACCTCTTGCGCTGAAATCCAGGTCTGGAGCCGATACAGCCGTGCCTGTAGCTCCGGAGTTCGTGGGCACAATTCTTGCCTTGGAGCCCCATGGGCTGCCATGTTGAGCCCTTGCGCGGTGTTTTTCCCCCCTTGATGGAGCCTGCTGGGGGGTCGGAAAAAGTCAGAAATGAAGGAGAGATAGTGCGATGGCAAACAGGAGGCAGTCCAGTGAGAGCGAGCGGTAACTGCTCGGAGTGATTCTGAAGTCGTGGGGGCAGCGCCGGCGTCTTCCCGACATGAGGAGCAGCAGCTTGCTGAGCAGCGGCCATATTCCAGTGCACATAGCAGATGGCCAAGAGATCGGAGACACGGTGCGAGTGGCGGTGGTGCGGAGAACTACTCGGGCGCCATCTAGCTCTCTCGTCTGAGTCATAAATTTTCTATTGCTTCTTGGGAGCTATTGGAAGATTTTCCTCAGCATCTTCAGGGTGAATAAGCAGGATGCAGTGACGCGCTGACTTTTCCGGTCATGTCCAGTTTGCTTTTGATAATTAGTCTGAGGTTCCTGGCATGAGAGATGGATGTGGGTGTGGGTCCAAGTTTGGCCAGTCCTCATTTGAAGTCCCACAGTGAGGTGTTCTTGCCAAAGATCACTATTTCTGTCATATGTCAGTTATGAGCTTGAGACAGTTGGCTTTCATCCAGTTAGTGGCATCAATGAAGCAGGCAGTGAACTTATTTCTTTTGTTGGTGGTCTTGTTCAAGAGGGAGAGTATAAGTTGCGTGTCATCAGCTTAGGAGAGGATGTTGATGTGCGGATGACTTTGTCAGAGAGCTCATGCATGCGTTGAAAAGAATGAGGCCGAGTGATGAACCTTGAGGGACTCCTCAGATGGGCTTCTAGGCTTCTGAGGAATAAAGTGCCAGGCTGACAGCTTGTTTTCTATCCATTAAGAAAGTTCAGATCTAGCGGAGAGTGGGTCCTTGGATGCAATCTTGTGCAGGCACCTGATCAGGATGGGGTGTGAGACCTTGTCAAATGCAGCAAAAAGGACCAAGAGAACAAGGGCTGCCATGTCTCCTCTGTCAACGATCATGCAGATGTCCTCTGTGACGGTGATGAGTGCGTTTTTTTTAATGTGGCTGGGCCTGAATCTGGACTGTGTGGCATTGAGGAGCTGGTGATTGCTGAGGTGCTCGGTGTGGGTTCATTAGTTTCTCTAAGATATTTCCTGGGTATGGTATGAGGGAGATGGGTCTGTAGTTGGAAAGTGTGGCTGGATCAGCAGATGATGTCTTGAGAACGGGTGTGACGGTGGAATGTTTTCAGGTGTCAAGGAATGTGGCTTAGTTGATGGAGGCATTAAGGATGGGTGTTAGTGCTTCTCTGTTCGGTAGGAGACCTTTGGTGCAGGCATGGTGGAGGCAAGGGTCAGATTTGGTTCCCGAGTGGATGGTCTTCATGTTAGCAGTGATTTTGATATTGGTAATGGCGGGCCACAAGGTCAGGGTTCATTCTTCAGCTGTGATGGGAAGTCGAGTTGCGATGGTGATGGGTCGGGTTGAGGGATCACCAAATGAATATCTCTCCCCAGCATGCCCCACTGTTGCAGTGCAATATGTTTCCCTAGCATGCATTCCCATTCTCCACTGTGTTTCCACATCAGAGGTGCATCATATGTTAATAGGAATTTATAAAGGCTAGAGACCATACCCCTAGTGACCACAAATTAGGAATGAGAGTTTTGAATGGAGTCTTATCTCTAGTGGCCCTCAAGCACACAGAAGGGTGTGTTATATAATGTTAGATCTGAACATAGTGGAGCCACTCAATCTCCGAAAAGTTAAACTTTGCTTTACATTGCAGGAAAGTCTTAAGTATAGCATTTTCAAACATATCGAAAATCATCCTTCAACTTCCCACCCTCCAGCTCTTAAACGCCTGGCCCTCCTGTGTGGGGGTTAAAGCCCCAGTGTAAAGTATGTGGTGTAGGGAGAGATGGCTGTCACCAGCCCCCTAGATGTCACATAAGTGTCCCATGTTTTCAACGTGGTGTGCACTGGTGTGCTAAATTACGTGTTTGTGGGTCTATGTTGTTTATCTACCTACATCATGTTACCACCCTGGAGTGCGGGTCCCGGGGGATAGCCGTGGTCGCGGGCAGACCCCTGACATGTTGTTCCTCCAAAGGGGGTAGCGATAGGGTAGCAAACATATATGGGAACACCTACCTGAGCTGAGGATGCATGAGTCGTTCCTTTGCGCCATTCCTTGTTTGTTTCTCCGCTCCTTTCACCGTAAACTCGTACTCTTGTGAGGATACGGCATTTTCTTTGCCTACGAACACGCCCCCTATCATGTGGGAGACGCGCGCCTATAAAAACACGCATCTTCCGGCACCAGATGCTTGGCTTTATGAATCTCTTCCGGGTCACGGAGTCGGACCCAAACAGCTTCCAGGCCTTGGGGGTGAGCAGCGATCTGCCGCGTTCACCCGATTTCACGACAGGAACCACAGGAATGGTTCCTTTGGCCTTATTGAGCCTTCTTTGTTTTTTCCTTCATGTGTGGTGCCTCACCTCTTGTGAGAGGACCGCAGGAGCGGTGCCTCTTGAACAACAGCTTTCCCTCTGGCCACACATGAATCCGCAGGAGCGGTTACCTCAGGGTGTAAACCTGTTTTCAAACACAGCATTTCAGCCTCACCAGCTTCCTCTAGCTGAGGAGAACTGCAGGAGCAGTTCCCTCAAGAATTCACCTTTTTGTCTTGGTGGCAGTTACCAGCGTAGCTCCATCCTGGTACCTCATGTGAGCTGGGCTGTCAACCGCTCATCACCCCCCATCATTTCTTGTTGGATGCCCTGAAGACCGCTTGTCTACAAGCCAGAGCTGGTGATCCTTGTATGTTTCTTACTTCATTTTTACAAAGACTTCCGCTTGCAGCAGGTACTTTATTTCGCTTATAGGGTCAGAGCACTGTCCTTTGGACTATTGGACTAACTAACAGTGTGGGGGATTATTTCTCTCTGGTGGGACCTACCAAAGTCCAGCTGCAGGTGTTGTTTTTGCCTTTCATTGGATTTCTTGTTTTCTCTACAGCTCTACTACCTTAGGCACCTGTCCCCTATGATGTGCAATAGGGGAAGTCCCCTACTCTGCCCCTTTTCCTTCCAGGGATAATCTATTGACTGGTGAGTCATTTTTCTTTAGACAGAGGGGAAGGAACCGAGGAGATAGGGAAGGAAACATACTGTTTTCTTTTAAGTGGTAGAGGTTTTTTAGTTACTCACCTGTGTCCTGGGTGTATTGTGTTTTCCAGGGAGTGGCGACACCTTCAGTCTCAAGACCTAAGATCAACCCCATCCTGTGTTCTGATTGTTCCCGTGAGCACTCCTGTGGTCCTGCTGTCTTGACAACTCCTCCCAAGTTTGTGTCATCCCTCCCTCTTCCTTTTCCCCTTGGGACCAATCGCCCGTGCTACTTGATTAGCGTGGAGGGTTGGTATGGAGGTGAGAGGAAGGACTATCTCCTTTTCTACAGCCCCCTGGCGTTCAGGTGAGTGGAACCTTCACACACCAGATCCTAAAGAGGTCTCTGAACTATAGAGTGATCCTTCCCTTGCCTTCCCTATCCCTCTGTGGGCCCCACGCTGAATAAAGATTCCCGTGAGAAAAATTTACCCTTGAGCTATCCCAGACAGCCAAACTGCAGAAGATAGGCATCCTGTGCTGAATTAGGTGTATAAACCATGGCCAAATTAACAAGGTTGCCCTTCAAAGACTGATACCTCCCCTTTTTGTCAGTTGTAATGTTGGAAACCTGAAAATGAAAGTTAAGCTTCAGAAAAACAGAAACCCCCACTGCTTTGTGAGGGCCGATGAGAAGTATGCCATGGGGTACGCACTATGTTTTAGGTCCCCTTGATCCCTCTGGACAATCTGCATCTCTTGAAAGCATATTATATCCAGGTGGAAATACTCCACAAGCCCCCTTTTATTAGGAGAGTTGAGGCCCTTCATGTTAAGAGTGGCTATGAGAACCATTGATGTTTAAGTGATTAATGCTTGAGATTGAATTCAGATGTATGCTGACTGAAGATAACATGGTTCATAACGTGGTGGAGACTCAGGCCCCTTCCCGTGTAAACAAAAACAGTAACAAAGCAAACCAATACTGAAGGAACAATCTCCTGGGAACAGCGAGATACTTGGGTTAAATCACCCCCCGTAAGAAGTCCTCCTCCTTGCCAACCAGGGAGCAAGGAATCCCCTCCACAACACACCCAGAGGATCGCAGACAAGGCACATCTTGTCCTGGTCCATCTAGCGTACCGGAAAAGACTTGAGTGGGTCTCTCTCTGCCCCCACCAAGCCCAGGGTCAAACATTTCCTCCAATAAGCGTCCATTTAGCCTTTTAATAAGCGAACCTAAAAGGATCTCTCCACATCTGGCCCTGAATAAACCCAGAGTCTCTCACCATGACTCTGCAGGAGAATAGTCCTCACATCCAACAGTCTTTAGTTGATGACCGTTCCAACTCCCTCCGGCCTGTCCAAATTAACCTCTGGCTCCTTTGGGTGCCACGGCCAGCCGAAACCATTCCCTGAACCCAAAACATCCATTGCATACTAGTGGGCATATCCATGTTGTCCAGAAAGCCTTCAATAGGGGCCCTTACAACTCCCCCGGGCACCATTGGCTCTTAAGCCAGCCCTCCACTGGTTTCTCCAACCTCGAACCCCAAGTTATACATTACTGCTTATGGTCAAACAACATAAATACACTGTGTGCCTTGAGCAATTACCGCGGAGGCCATGCCGGATCCCCAGGGCACTTACAAGACACAACTTGGCTTCCTGGCCTACTCCATCCATCCTCTGCTGGGGAGGCTTGGTTGGTTGCTCCTTTCATGGAGACCCCAATGCCGCAGCATACATTGATACACCCACCAGTGTTGCCACTTTCTGAACATCTGTGACTGTGTGACGTTTATCTCCCAGGTCAAAAGAAAGGCCAAAGGGAGTATGTCCATCCATATTTGATGCCAATGTCATGGAGATTCTTAGTCATTGGTGTGAATTCAGCTTGGCATTGAAGAGTTATTTTTTTCGCAACATCCTGATAGATCACGCATGAGTAGTTCTGAAAGCAAACATTGCCAACATCCTGGCCCTTCTCAAGACATCCTCATTTTCAGAGCAACAATGAAATTCGACAAGTAAATCTCTGGGTGTTCGTTGATGGGTAGGTCTCCTGGGCCCAGAGCAGTACACCCTGTTGAGTCAAATTTCTGGGTGATTATCACCTAGAAGAGCACACTACTCCGACAACAAAGGCCTCAAGACTAGTGTCTGTGACCTCCTAGCTTAAGCTGAATAGTCTCAAGGTTTCTCTCTTCAAGTGATTCTCAGGATCCTCCTATTTGTCAAGGGCTCCCCTCATTCTTCTCCCATGGCATCACCATTTGATGGTGTAGCAGCATGAACCTCCTCCAGAACATCAAGTCTGCTTTCAGCATCAGATATGCCATGACTCCATCAAACAACGCTGGCACATCCATGCCAGGCTTAACCTCATCAGCCAATACTCAGTTTTTCACTGAGAGACTGCCAGTCAAGTCTCTCACATGCTCATGTGCCCAGCTGGTCCCCAGAGCACCACCAGGGCCCAACTGATAGCTCACCACCCAGGTTGCTGTTGTTCTCTTCCTCCTCCGGGATCCAGCGCTGACTGCCTTCTCCCTCGCAGCCGTCCTCACAGCTAGGCAGTACATCATTTCAGGAGAAAAGACTCTCCCTCTTCACCTTCTAGAGTCCCCATCTGGTCCACACAGTTGTCCAGGTGCATTCTGCAACAGGCGCTGGTCAGTGGACTCAGAGGCTTCCTGCTGTATCCTCCGTGGACGGCTGTTCCTTGCAGTGTCTCACTGTTCGACCTGTCAGCCTTAGGATCGTCTTCCCCACAAACCTTTTGCCTTCACATCTCCTATTTTTGCTGTTCTCGTTTTCGCTAGCCATAGGACTCTGCACTTTACCACTGCTAACCAGTGCTAAGGTGCTTGTGCTCTCTCCTTAAAACATGGTGGAATTAACTTATCTTAATTTGCATATTTAATTTACCTATAAGTCCCTAGTAGAGTGGTACCACATGTACCCATGGCCTGTAAATTAAATGCTACTTATGGGCGTGCAGCACTGATTGTGCCACCCACTTCAGTAGCCCTTCAAAGCATGTCTCAGGCCTTCTATTGCAGCCTGTGGGTGCAGCTTTAAACTGCAATTTCAACCCGGAAAAATAAATCTCTTACCAGGCTCAAACCTTCCTTTTTAATACATATAAGTCACCCCTACTGTAGGCCTTACACGGCACAGAAAGCAGAGTGCAGTGTATTTTAAAAGGTGGACATGAACTTTTAAGTTTTATGTGTTCTGGTAGGGCAAAACTCCTTAATTTGTTTTTCACTGATGCAAGTTACCTTCTTACATTTAATAATCTGTAACTTTCAATTGGGAGCAGGTAGACAGATCGAGTTTGGTGTCTAAAGAATTGTCATTAAAAACCCGCTTTCATTTTGCACTCAGAACTTAAATCACAATTCTGAAAATGGCACTTTTAGAAAGAATATATAAATGACAAATAGATGGCTGTGATTATTTGAAAACACTTATTGTGACAAAACCAAGTCAAATCAATGTATTACCTTGGTCTGTGTATTTATTTCAAATTCAATTCTGCAAATATTGACACATTAACTTAATGTAGTCTTTCAATATGTCATACAAAACAACGGTTCTCTTTGTCGAAGAAGAGCTCAAGCATGTTCAACAAAGATTAAAGACATTAATAAATCAACATAAATGAAAACAATACATTTAGACAGAAAGCAAAATGAAACCTAATGGGTGATTGCATACATTCACAACAGTGTAAAGATCATTTTAGCCAACATATACTAGTTCAGTGCATGAACAACCTTGTGAGGGTCATTATGGACCAACATAACAAAACCAGTCAAAGGATTCGGAAAACCAGAGGTGATTATCACAGTTGGTAAAGATGTTGTGACCCTCTAGGAATAAGCTACGGGGTTATTACAACTATAATGAGGGATGGGATAGATGTTTTTAATTGTTTTCCACTAGCTGTCATCATTCATTGTAAACAAATCCCTTACCCTTTGTTGTCGATGCGTTTCGAACCTCTATGAACTTTGGGTTCTCTTCAGGACCTAGACTGGGCATTTTCTCAACTCTTCATTATTGGAGATACTGAAGCAGTGGTTCCTTTACTCTTCTTTCTTTGTGTAAGTAGCCACTGCCTTTATTTTTAACAGACCAGGAATCTCTATGCTTCGTAATTGGAGGTGCACGCTGTTTTTCAAGTCATCTTCCTTCGTGTCAGCCGTTGTCGAAATAGGCTCACTTCCTTTGTATTTTAAATTTCTCGTGTGTTAGCGCCTCGAGATGGAATGGCAGCTGTGAAAGCTAGTCTCTAACACATGAGAAATTTGAAATATAAAGAAAATGAGCCTATTTCCTAGTGGGCATTTTCTTGTTTAACCATCCTGTGTACCTCTGCCTGTTTGTGTATTTACCGTCTGATTTTGGAGTGACTGGAGCTGGGGATGTGCATTCACTCTAGACAGTCACAAGGGGGGCTGAGGTGTGTCCTGCATTCCCTTGGTGACCCATAGCAGGCTGAATAGACCGGACTGCATTTAGAGTGGTGGGAGGAGTTTTCACTAGCACCTGAATAGGCTGTGACTGCTCTGCACAATGCTGTCTCCACCTCCTGTTGTAAAGCTGGACCAGGGAGGATAGAACTGTCTTTTACTGAGCTCATAGACTCTGGAAACAAAGATTACAAAGAGAAAATGGGGTATATGTAGTAAACCTTAAACCCCAGAACTTTAGATTACTTCTGGACTAAGAAGACCCTGCCAAAAAGAAGAGCTGAAGAGCTGTCAGGAGGAGTACTGCCCCTTTGCTGTATGTGGCTTTGCTGGGTGGCCTGCAGTTTCTGCTTCCGTCTGTGGGCAGTGGAAAAGACTGGACTATTTCCTAGCTGTGGTATCCTGCTTAAGAGGATTCTCCAAGGGCTTGAAGTAGAGGTTGCCTCCTGTTTTAAAGTCTCAGGGACACAAAGACTTCACCTGCAACTCGCTAAATAGCACCTGGACTCCTCTGCTGGACTCCTGATTGCCAAAGGGTGCCAATTCCAATTCCTGGGTCCTTGGAATTGTGTGGTTGGTGCTGCAACACAAGAAAAACAACATTGACACCATCAGCGATGCCGCCAGTGATGCTGTGACCTGCACCAAGGCTGTGGGCACAGCTCGTGAAGTGCATGACGCACCGCCCCGCCTGCACCTCAGCTGACGCATGCCGAGGCCTGCATGTTGTCGACGTGGGTGACTTCCCGAACTCATCGACACCGCACTGCTGAATGGAACCAACGCCTCACTGCCGACGCCACCTCACCTCCCCTGCCAGCTCGGACTTTGCGCCTCGCCTCCTCACAGACTCGACACCCTGCCTCCCCTTTGGCAGTAAGGAGCTGGGCTAGCCTTGGCCGTTGACTTCGTTTTCCAAGGTACTGTTACTTGGGGTTCTGTGTGACTTTGTGGCCTGCCTGTGCACCTTGCAGTCGGCGCCCTACTTTGGATTTGTGCCTGTCATGACGTCATAATAGCCTCAGTTGGAGCTATACGTTTCAACAAGCTTTATTTTTGCAATAATCATTCTAAAAGTCATGTTTCGTTTAGATACAGATACTTTATTTTTCTAAACTGGTGTGGTGTCCATTAGTAGTGTTTTTGCTATGTTACTGTGTGATTGGTGTTGGACAACGAGGCAGCATCTGTGAGGCCTGCACAAATAACATGACTACATTTGTCCTTCACTGGGAACCAAACACCCAATTGTAGCGCCTGACTCTCAGAGGGTAGCGTTGCAGAGCAGTCTGAGGCTTACTCAAGGGAGGTGGTGTGGGCTAGTAATCGCCATTTGCAGGTGCGCAGAAATAACACTCAATAATCGATTGTCCAGTCTGTACTTTGCTTTATAAAAGTAAGAGTACATTTATTAAACACACACACTACTCAATACTATGCACCAATTTACAAATATACATAAGCTGTTGGAATTACTTTGTGACATTGCGTAACATCTCCACCCCTCCCAAAAGGGGGGGGGTCTAGTACCACCACTCCCATGTATGCACATCATCTTGCCCCCTAATGCAGTTAGTTGAACATAACCTGGAGCGAGGGCCTTGCGCACTGGCACCATCCCAGTGGCGACTCACCCCATTACCTCAACACGCATTAAAAGTAGGTTCACCTGCCCTAGTGACACATAACCCTGACTGAGCATCTTATATTGACCATACAGTATGCACCCCTACATATTCAGGGCTAACAGTCTGGGTTGTTCCTCACTTAAGCGCAGCAGCAAGAATACATGTCTATGCATTACCTTAGAATGACAGTACTCATCACATTTGTTGGACATTAAAATGCGTTGCAATTACAGCCCCTAAAGGCATCACAGATGAAATCACAGGATTACGTATATACAGCCAGACACCCTAGCAGGAAGGTCTGGCAACATAACCCCACTTTGCTTATGACATCACCTTACACAGGTACTTCACATTACATATGTGACCTTCAGTCCCTCTAAAAAGGAATAACCGTTAGTAAATGCAGTTCTGGTGCAATTACACCTCTTCACCTCCAGGGGATGCCCTTCTCCAGACATCCACACCTCAGCCCTTCACTCCGTAAAACACTTCTCAATACACCCTCAGCTGTAGAACAAACATTCCAGCCTAGAAGGTGTTAAATGCACGCTGAGCCCTTGAGGGGTTATTCTTTTAAAATCCCTATGAGACTTAGGGTGGGACTTATCTTCATGCTGGGGGGAGACTGCACTTCTCCAGCAGCTCCCCAGCACCCTTTCACCAAGTTGGCGGTGACCCCGTGCTCCTGGGGCCACCGCAAGCACCAAAACGACAGATTTCCAAATGCCTGGCAAGGTATTATGGGGCGCTTCGTGCTCCCTTGTCACGCATATGGAATGAGCGGCTCTCCCGCTGTGCCGGGGAGAGCCGCGATCGCGCTGGCGGCCTCCGCCGCATCCTTTCCTTGGTGGGGGGGCCCGGTCCCACCCGGACCCCTTGGTGAGTAACGGCTCGGGGAGCCCACCCCCGGCAGCCTTTTCCAAATTTCGGGGGCCCGGTCCCACCCGGGCCCCTCGCCGCACTCTCATTCCCTTTCGGGGTCCCGGTCCCACCCGGGACCCCCCCAGAGGCCTGTCCGGTGGAGGGCAGCCTGGGGAGCCCACCCCCGGCTGCCCCCACCGGCTCCCCGCGCGGCCAGCACCCACGTGTGCTGCCGCGGGAGCCGGCTGGGCTCTTCTGGTCTGCCCGCTCCAGCGGTCAGACGCGTCTTCTCCCTCCGGTCCGGCTGGACCGGGGGGGGGAGTGCGGCGGCACTCTCCTGGCCTCCTCACTCCTTCTGGGGCCCGGGGATGGGGTCCCGGGCCCCCAGGGCCACCTTCACGGGGGCGCGACGGCGCCCCCCGGCTTTGCTTCGGGGCCCGGGGATGGGATCCTGGGCCCCTCCTCCTCCTCGCGGGGAGCGCAACGGCGCTCCCCGTCAATTCTTCTTCGGCGGGGGCCAGGGTGGGCTCCTGGCCCCCCAGGGGGTATCTTCACGGGGAGCGCGACGGCGCTCCCCGACTTTACTTCGGGGCCCGGAGATGGGGTCCCGGGCCCCTTGGGCTCATTTTCACGGGGGAACGCGACGGCGCTCCCCCCTCCTTCTCATCACTGGGGGCAATTTCACGGGGTGCGCGACGGCACCACCGACTTTGCTTCTTCCGGGGGTAGCCCCCGGGGCCTGACCCACCCCGGGCGCATGATTGCGACCGACGGCGGAGCCCCACGTGCTTCGTCGTCGGTCCCAGGCGGGGTCAAAGGTTGCCTACCTTCTGGGGGGCATATCTCGGCCCCCTGGAGTCCGATTTCCTCCATTTTCATGTCCTCTTTCTCTTGGTGGCGCCCCCCATCCACTGCGAGCACTTTCCCTCGCCCTCTGGTTCTCTGAGAGGGGGGATTCAGCAGAGAGCAGTCTTCACTGGCTCCCTGCGCCAGCCTTTCGCCTGGCTCTCCTCCTGGGCCTCTCTTCTCCCTGCGCAGAGGCCCGTGCTTCTGCGCACCGGTCCTGGGCTCTTCTTCTGGTGCTGGTAGGGGCCTGGGGGGCAGTCAGGGGGTTCCTCCTTCCAACTGCCCATGACCAGGCTCCAGCACCTTCCGCCTCAGCAGACCACACCCGAGAGACCTCTCTTCCTCTTCCAGTACTTTTTAAAAGTTGAGTAGGGGGGCTGGCAGGAAGTCTCTGTTTGTCCTATCAAACAGCGACACATCACTTCCCTGCCCCTGCTCCCTCCTCCTTGTCCAGCCTCTGGGTTTGTTCAAAATGGCTTCGTCCAGGGTCTCTGGCCACATGGTCTCTGAAACACGAGCCCTTCCCTCCTCGCTGCCTTCCCTCCTTGGTGCAGCCTGGTGCCTGGCACCCAGTGATGGCTGCTGATGGATGAGCCTGTAGCCCCACCCATCTTCTCTTCGTGGAGAGGAGGCCTTAGCTTGTGGAAGAAAGGTTATCAATCCATCCAGCTGAGGTCAGCCCTCAGCCTGGCCCTGGTTATGACTGACTCAGAGAAATGTGACATTTCTGGATGACCCAAAAGCAGTACAAATATGACTTTGGACTCTGCAGAATACTCCTTTTCACATCCGCTACAGTGGACTTTAGTGCGTGTCTGGAATCTGTAGGCCTTATGAAAGTTAATCTAGCACATGGGCTCCACATCCCCATAGGGGAATAATGAAGTGAAAAACACAGTAAAACACACTGATTTTCCCTGGCAGTGTATAAGGCCTATTCCATGTCACCACCCACTTCTGCATAAGTCCTGCCACACCATTCACTTTGTAGCTGCTCCTGGACTGCGCACGCCAGGAATCTCCCCTGCGCAGCCCCTACACGTGTGCACACGCATGTACACAGGTGTCTGCATGTAACCAGCCCGGTGCCCCGTACTCCAGCTGCTGCGCAGCGGCCTAGTCAAGCTAGGGGGACACCAGTAAAATCCACATGCAGTCTCTTTCATCATGAGTTCACTGTGGGTGAGTCCCAACTTATGAGGCTCTCCCACAGTAAAAGCTCAACAAATAAGTGCTCAAAAAGCGAAAAATCCGGGCGGCCCAGAGTGTCAGAACCACCTTCTAACAGTTGGGTACAAAGACTTTACACATTGCCTTTGGGATAAGCCTGTCTGCTCGTGCCAAGCTACCAAGGGGGTGAGCCGGGGTTATCTAAAGTGTGTAACTCCCTTATCCCGACTAGAAGGAAGTGTCCCTACTTGGAGAAGGTGCACACCTCTGCCAACTAGAGACCCCCATTTCTAACAGTGAGACAAAGGGAAGCTAGGTGTTGGCAGGATGTGCTACTCTGAGTTAACGAGGGGGAGAAGCTTTCAACTACCACACTTGCACATCACAAAGGCCCTGCCTGGGCACTCTCACAAAGGGTTTGATATTAGTCTATTGTGACCCCACACACTCTGGGGCCAGGGCAGGGAGGTAAAAAATTCTAAGCACCTCTGGGGGGTGGAATCCTCTAGAAGCTTCTCCCACTTCAAAGTCTTCAGTACACCTCTGGACCTGTGGACTGTGCCAGAAAAAGACTACTGTGCTGCTGAAAGGATTGCCACTCTTCTGGACTGCTGACCTTCTGGACTGGGTGAGAATAACTGGGTCTGCATCTCTAAACCAAGGACCACAGAGTGACTCCAAGGGCTAGATGGCTGGCCTCCTGATCAGAAGCCTCAGGGACATAACAGGCTTCCAACAACCTTGTAAGTAACACCTGTACTCTGCCATCTGTGAGTCCTACCATGCCAAGCGGTGCCACCCCAGTCCTGGACCCTTGGATGCGGGCCTGAAGATGCTCTGCCAGCTCATCTGTGGACCCAGCAGAATCAACACATCTCCTCTGCTGCGCGGCACAACCCTGAGCAGAACTGACACATCGCCTCTCCTGCATGGACTTTCCTGGCTGTTAGACCTCACAGCCTTATGGTGGTGTCTTCCCCCCAACCTTTTTGCTTGCCTCCTCCACTTTTCTGACCTCATTTTTGCTGGCATTAGGACTCTGTGCACTTTACTACTGCTGACCAGTGCTAAAGTGCTTATGCTCTTTCACCTAAACATAGTATATTGTCTCATACCCAATTAACATATTGAATTTACCTATAAGTCTCTAATAAAGTGCACTATATGTGCCAGGACCTGTAAATTAAATGCGACTAGTGGGCCTGCAATTGTGCCACCCACTTAAGTAGCCCTTTAACTATGGCTCAGGTCTGCCATTGCAGAGCCTGTGTGTGCAGTTTATACTGTCATTTTGACCAAGCAAGATACATCTCTTGCCAGATAAACCTCTTGCTGGTCCCAACCCTTTCCTTTTGATACATATAAGTCAGTCCTAAAGTAGGCCCTGGACAACCCAGAGGGTGGGGTGCAATGTATTTAAAAGGCAGGACATGTACTTTTAAGTTTTACATGTCCTGGTAGTAAACAACTCTCAAATTAGTTTTTCACTTTTGCAAGGCTTATCTCTCCAACAGGATAACATTGGCATTACCTTATTACATTTTATAAGTGTAATTCCCAATTGCCAAGAAATAGACTTTAAGTTTGGTGTCTCTGGAATCAAAATGTAAAATCCAAACTTACGATGAAGTTGGAATTTAAATTACAATTCTGAAAATGCCACTTTTAAAAAGTTGTCATTTTCTTTCTCTAATCATATGGTGCCTGCTGCCTGTCTCTGATCACATGTCTGGGGTGGGGGGCAGTTGGGCTTTGTGTATTCCCATAGACAGTCACACACAATGGGAGCTTAGGTGTGGCTTGATGGGCCATCCTGGTAGGATGGGAGGGAGGAGCTGGACCCAGAATCACTTACATCTGAATAGTCTGTGTCCTGTCCCCACACAAAGGGCTGCATGCCTCCTATAGTGAGTCTGGGGCCAGGGCAGGAAGGGAGGAAAGGCATGTCTTTGAAGTCTCCCCCACTTCAAAGGCACAACTGAGTATAAGTACTGGACCTCAAACACCACCACTTTAGTACACTTAAGGTCCTGTGGATACTCTGCCTGGAAGAAGGACCGCCACTCCGCTAGACTGCTGCTTTATTGGACTCCTGCTTTGCTGTGCTGACCTGCTGCCCTCCTGCCAGGTTGAGGAGGACTGGACATGCCCCACCTGAACCCAGAGTGACTCCAAGGGCTAGCTGACTGGCCTCCTGATTTGAAGTCTCAAGGACATAAGAGACTCCCAATCACCCTGCTTCCGCACCTTGACTCTGCCATCTGTGAGTATGCCCTGCCAAGTGGTGCCACCCCAGTCCTGGACCCTTGGAAGAGGGTCTAAGGTGTTAGCTCCAGTGGAACGGACACATGCCTGGCTGAACCGCTGCTTCGCCGCTGCTGAATGGATCAGAACCAGCGCATCGCCACTGCTGTGTGAATCGGCACCGACGCATTGCCGCTGCTCCGTGGATCAGACTTGATGCAAAGCCTTCAGAACCGCCACTGTGCAACGCTTTTCCCGGCGCAAGGTCCTTGCATCTCTGTCGGTGGTAGCCTTGTCGATGTCGCCGAAACTCCACTTCGCAGCCGACACATCCTCTCGACTGCACCATGCAGCCTCAACACTGGTCTGTGCATCTCAAGCCCCGTCGACAGGCTCCTTGACGTCGATGCATCAGGATTTTGCACTGCAGCCGCGCCGCATCTCGGAACCAGCGCATCACCTCTGCTGCACGACCCAAATCCACGCAACACCCTGCAACCTTCGATTAAGGCACCTTTTTTCAGCTGGCCTTACTGGGTCCCTGTATCAGGCCAATGCTCCATTGCGGTCGATCTGAACTGTTGACTTTGTCCAGGTCCGGCATGTCCAGATATCTCAAGTTGGCTCTTTATGCTTCTTAAAGCTATTTTTACCTAAAACATTAAGAAATCAATATCATAAACTCTCCTTTTTGGATTTTTGTCATTTTTAGTCTTGTTTTATTTATGAAAGTAAACGCTATTTTTATAACCTGGCGTGTAATCTTTTTGTGTGGTGTTTTCACTGTTTTACTGTTTGAAGTGTTGCAAAAATACTTTGCCATCTGTAGTTTAAGGTACTCTTTTTCAGCTGGCCTAACTGGATCCCTGTAGCTGGCCCACGATCCATTGTGGTCGGCATGAACTTGTGCCTTTGTCCTGGTCTAGCGCAACCAGACATCCACAGTTGGCACCATTGTCACTTAAATCTGTAATATTGCATATCTCCGGTTCTACTGATTTAATGTTTGTCATATTGGTCTTAAATTCTTTAATTATTTTTCTAAATTGGAGTGGGATTTTTCATGTGTTGTTTTTCAGTTTATTACTGTTTGGAGTGCTGCATAAATACTTTACACATTCTCTGTAAGCTAAGCCCGAGTGTTCTGTGCCAAGCTACCAGAGAGTTGAGCACAAGTTAATTTAGGGTCTGCTTGTGACTTTGCCCTGACAAGGACTGTGGTTTCTGCTTGAGTAGGGTTTCACCCCCTTCAACCATTAACCCAATTTTGTACACTCACCTAGGCCCAGGCAACCAATCTCTGCCGGGCCTTTAATCGATGTGAAAAGGCACAGAGACTCATCAAAGGCCCCATGGCCTCAATTGGAAGCCGCCCAACATCCGGGGGCCCACAAGGGCTCAGGATGGGCATGGATGTAGCCTAAAAACCTCCAAGCCAGGCACTGGCATTGGCAGAGCACATCCAGCCACTCTGCCATCTTGGCCATGCCCCCCCAATAATCTGGGTTTTGATAACATTAATTAATAAAGCAGAAATTGCATACTGAGGCCCTCATTAAAAGTTGCACAGGGCAGATTTACCCCAATTTTTTGCGTTTAGTCCACTCCGTTCAATTACACGTTAGAGGTTAATTCACACCAGGTAAATCCAGGTGAGATTTTACTGCATACAGATTTACCATGTCTTGTAAAATCGCACTATGTAAAATTGAATGCAGGAATACAATTCCTATTATATGCAGCAGCTTGGCATTGCAGAAGTGCAGAATAAGCACCAAAAATACCGCTTGATCAGAGCAGGTCGTAAATTATTGCATTTGCTTTAAAATATAAAAGCATAGTGTTTTATTTTGTTTGAGGACACCACAAATGAATGTTTAATTAGTTTGTAAAGAAGAGGTTTGTTTTTTTTGTTGCATATTTATATAGCGCGAACTCGACCCGAAGGTATTGGAGCGCTTTACACGAGCACCGTATTTACATTACACATTCAGGCACAGGGAGATTAAGTGATTTGCCCAGAATCACAGGATGTGGACGCGACCTCGAGGCTCGAACCCTGGTTTCCAGCACCAAACCCACAAGCACATTAATTCAGGAACTTAAACACACCAGTCCCAAGTAAACCATTACACTTGAAATCAATGCCTGATTTTTAGACATATAGAAATGCAGACAACACCATGTATCTTTCATTCTTCCACACAGCACCATTGATGAAACTTTAGTTCAGCCTCACTTCTGCCTCAGCAGCTCAATTAAATGGCTGTACAGCTACAACAGCAGTTACAAGTGCAGCAACAGGACCAATAACAATGAGCACCGATCTGAATGGCACCCCATCGGGTGTTCACCCACTCCAGTCAGTGCTGGATTGGAATATCCTATCCTTTGCGTGGCAAAGGTATCCAATGTAACGGCAAGTGATAACGCCGATTCTTATCTAATTATCTATAAGAACCTTCTGGTCGCCAAGATCTTTTTACCTGTTGAATAGTGTAAAGGAGAGAATCTCATCTGGTTATATATCAGCATTCATTTTGTCTGAAAGGACCACTGACTCCGAATTCAAGTTTGAGAATTTATTATCGCCAAAAATAACTGAACGTGCAAGCACCTCAACACGAGGTTAAAGAAATAGATGGGCACTAATACAAATAATAATCTACGCAGAAATCTCATCCGACTCAGGATAAGAAGAATAGAAAGTTCTAGAAGGATCAACCAGACTATGATTGCTCCTATTTCTAAGTTGCTCTTCATTGGCCTAAACAAGCTTAAAATCAATTGCTGTCCCTACACTAACGCTAAGTGACATCCCTGCATAACGATTTTCCCAGGCAAGAGTGAATAAAAGTGTCAGCTGTGAAGACTTCCTAAGAAGTGCAATCACATAGTACCTAAGCTCAACACTGTCCTTCTCTCTGGTCTCCCCTACCTCTTCTCTGGCCTCCTCCCTCAGGGCACTATCCCTAATACAAAACCACAATACAATTGTACACGCCTTTGTCACGCCTCCTTGGCCAGGTCTTCTTTCTTGTGCTTTTCCATCGAAACGGTTACTTCATCCTGGACGGTTGCGATGACCTTGAGTCCCAGGCACCTTCTCCGCCGAAAGTATCATCCCTACATTCCATTTCACTCCCCGTACCATGCCTCCCCTCTCTCTAGCTTTCGAAAACAAAGAGTTAGTCTTGCTAACGAGACATGTGTCCTTGCACCTGCAACAAAAGATACTTTCAACAGAAACCTTCTACTGTGCAAATTAAATCTACCGTTTGTGCCCAGAGAGCCTTACCAAGAGAAACTTTTCTCGGCCTACAATATAAGCTAACATAAGAATATACCAGGCCTTCCCTAAGCATATATATATATAGTCAGGCCTTTACATATAACTTTTAATCACACATCTTACTTTTCCCTATAAGCATTTTCATTACGATTCATATGCAAACAATGAATTTCATGTGCAACTTTAATATGGTGCTCGTTTAAACTACTGCAATTACATTACACACACGAACTAATTCCTCTATGCATTATTTTCACACAATTCTATAAGCATTACATCACATCATTATCCTAACATCATTATACTGCTGATTCGCTTTGTCTCAGCAAACTATTCATTCTTTACTAAACATACATTAATATGAAACTGAATATACGAATATATGTCTGAATACATGTGGGTGCGGCCTATCAGTGATTATGATGCACCCCTACAATTCACAAGAACATTTCGCTCTATCAGTTCCCCCTTTGATGACTCCTGTCATCACATTTCACTCTACTCCCTTGGAGAAAGAACCGACCTAAACAGAACTTGTTGCCATCTTCCCTGATCTAAATTTCTCCATGTTCTTGAGCCTTTGATACTGATTGTCCTGCAGTCTTGCCAACTTCATGTCATTTTCCCTCAAAGCTCTCTTGACTCGGCCTGCTCGATACCACTTGTAGGCCTTGATCACAATCCACAAGCCAGCCACACAAACCACCAAAATAAGGAGTGGTCTCAGGAAGTACCCAAGGAAACCCTTTCCTAGGTTCGCAAACCAACCTCCCACTTGACCAAAACCCTTTCCGACCTTTTCCCAGGCCCCTTCTTCGGTCAAATCCGCTATCTTTGTGTGGATCATAGTGATGTTACTTATATATTTCTCCAGATCCTTGCTACGGTCTGGTATATAAGTGCAGCACTCTTGAACCTTCAACATTTTACAGACTCCGCCCTCTTTTGCCAATGGGACATCCAAAGCAAGGCGATTCTGCAAAACCATTCCCTTATCGACAACATCTCTCCTTCCACCAACACTAACGACTTTGCTGTGTTCATCGAAAATTCATCCACCACAGTCGCTAACCTCCGGATCTTCACGTCATTCAAGACTACCCCTAGACTAGGTATCATAGCTCCAAAGATATCCCCCACAACGATCCCTGCACTTGCAGCTCTTCTCGTTCTTGAATGCTCTCCACCCTCTAGAAGATTTAAATCCTCTGTATGGTAAATCTTTGTAAATATTATTGACAAATAACATGTTCCATACCAATTTGCAGGCAACCTCACATAAGCATTCTTCCCACATACGTAATACACCGTAGGTATCACTTGTACAGGACCTTGGAGAAAATCTTTTGCCACATCTGCCATGGTGAAAACGTGATCACAAGTACTTTGTCCCACTGGAACCTTTTCGTAGTAAGTCTGATAACGCCTTATACACAACTTACCCCTCTGCTCCTTATCTAACGCTATAGGACCATAGCTTCCCCTGGTCTTATGCAACCGTTCTTCCTCTGTCCAATCTGTCCTGTGATGCCCTAAATCTCGGGTTTCAGTCAGCTTTCTATACCTATCTTCAACTTGATCTACGAACTTTCTCTCTACATCCGACATCAAACAAGTCAGGTTGTGTCTGTGTGCAAATGCTGTATCCAATTCCAAACTCGGTATGAAGTACTTCCTCAGTCTGTCCTCGGTCTTATAATAGTCATACTTATTCAAATGCTTGTAAGCTGGGACTTCAGGAAGCACTGCGTCGAAATTGGAAAAGAAATACTCGAACTGATCTCTCTCATAAAACAAACTAAGCAAAAGACTACATGAAATACCATAAGTCAGTGGAAGATGGTGATACCTAATACCCTCATCCACCGAAGTAGGCAACTGCATACACACATAACAATCTTTCGCATCCATCACGTCAACATACTCATACAACAACTTAGCATATGCATTCAACTTAAAATCCCCTTTAGATAAATCTACATGTAATCTACGACTTTCTTCTAATAGCAAAGCTCTATCAGCTGCCCTGTCTACCCCCTTCTGACTAGGTGTGATAGGTGTAGGTGTCCCTGTCACCTCCTCTACTTCTTGCTCATGCGAACCAGTATATGAGACTATAACTACTATGATTATAGAGATTATTACACTACTTATAAGGATGCCTACAATCCACTTTGATCTACGATTGGGATCTCCCGGCTCCATGGTTTCGAAAGTTCTCAAAAAGTCTTGGTTATCGCAAAGAACTCTGAAAAAGTCTCTGTCCTTTATTTGTGACTTGCTTAACCATCTCGAGCAACCATGAAATCTCCGGACTTTCCCTCTCCGATCACAAACTTATTTACACAGTCCAGAAAAAGACTTCCCTGATTTTCGTTCCTCTTCTGTGGAAAGTCCCTAAGTTTATTCTTCTTCCACTCGGACCTAGGTTATCTTCTTCTTTTAGACTTTTATTTACAGTTCATAACTGATCCACAATGAGATCCTCATTGAGCAAGACCAGAACGTGATACAAAAGTTCAAGACGCAAAATCAGCACTTCATGTGAAAACGGCTCAACTCCAAAAGGCGGAAATTCGAGTCGATGCAAAAGCAAGTTTCGGACTTCACTCAGAAGCGGGGGATTCAGAACCGTGAGTGTCAGTGTTCCTTCTATCTCGAGCCCTGGCATCCGCAGCACCACCTTCACCACCACATTCGGGCTCCGACTGACCACTTGCACTGACCTCAGTCTTCCCGTACTCACCACCCCCTGCATCAAACACAGTGTAAGTCCACTCAGGGGTAGAGTATCTGCGACAAGGCACTCTTGTTCTCTTTGACCTTCGCCGACTGTCTTGTGCTTGGTCTTCGTCACTTGCTTCTGTTTCAGATACTTCAGACACTGGAGCAAGGTCTCTTTCAGGTGCTAACCTCAGGTTCAGTCGCCTCTGTCTTTCAGGCCAACTTTCAGCACTTCTGTTCGTTCGTCTGCCTTCCCCTTCTATACCCAGTGCACTACTTCCTCTTTCTGCTGAATCTGACTCTTCTCCGCCCACTGCACCGTTTCTGTCCTCGGTGTCTGAGTCAGGGTTCGAACTGTGGAAACCCCCTTCAGCTTGCTCTAGTGCACCACCTGCTGTGTCAGCGACCCTTACAGCTTGACGTGTCCTCCCATGTGGCCTTGCCACATCAGCTGGATTTTCATTTACGAGAGGAGCTGTTTCTTCCAAGGGTGCTGAAACTCTGCGGGTATGGGAAGCATGCACCCAGTTCGGCAATCCTCCACACTTCACTGCTGTGTTCGTGATAAGTATCACCTGATACGGGCCACGCCAGCGGGCATCCAAGCAACTCTTCCTCACGTGCTTTCGGACGAGTACCCAGTCACCGGGACACAAGTCGTGGCATAGATCACTCGAGGCTGGGACCACTGCTGCTTGCACCTGCTGGGATACAGAACGGACCACATCAGAGAGTCCTTTACAATAATCAAGAATCAAATCATCAGTGATGTTTATCAAGGCTGTAGCTGGTACTGCTGGCAGTCTCATTGCCCTCCCCATTAGTATTTCATGGGGGACAACCCGGTCTTTCTGTCTGGGACACTTCGCATGCTCATTAGCACCAAAGGCAAGGCGTCGGGCCATTGCAGGGATGTCGAAGAACACATTTTTGCCATCCGGGCTTTCAAAGTTCCATTAACTTGTTCCACCATCCCAGAAGCTTCTGGTCTGTAACTACAATGAAGTCTCTGGTCTATGTTCAATGCAGCACAAAGCAACTTCATGATTTCGCTATGGAAGTGCCCTCCTCTATCTGATTCCAAAGAGGTCGGGATCCCGAATCTAGGGATGAGCTCCCTCAACAGTAATTTAGCCACTGTGAGAGTGTCACACCTGCGTGTGGGGTAAGCCTCCACCCACCGTGAGAATACACATACTAGCACTAAAATGTACCTCAATCCATTGCACCTAGGCATCTCCACGAAGTCCAACTGTATCCTATTTAAGGGCCCTCCCGACCTTCCAATGTGACTCAATGTAACTACAGTTTTCTTTCCAGCATTCATCTGTTGACACGTAACACACCTCTGGCATACCATCTCAGCCATTGCTCGGAACCGTGGGTTATACCACGTCTGTCTAAACACTCTCACCATTGCGTCTCTACCAAGGTGTGCCTGTCCATGTATCAGTCTTGCCATCGGACTCAGCAATTCCTCAGGCAACACGGCTCTCCCATCGTTGGATACCCACACATCCACATCTCCTCTCTCGCACCCAGCTTTGATCCATCCCTCTCTCTCCTGGACTGAAACTTCATCCTGCAATCGCTTAAGCTCTTCCCAAGTGTCTGCCATGGCCAACATTATGCTGAGATCAGTTCCTTCTTGGCTCTCTTCTATCTCTCTTCCTGTGAATATGCATCCTTGTTCTGCACAGAAGCGGGCTACTTCATCCGCATAGTTATTACCCAAGGATACAAAGTCCTCCCCCTTCCCATGGGCTGAGCATTTTACCACAGCAATTTCTTTCGGATGCTGTAATGCATCTAACAATTGTCTTACATATTCTCCATTACGAATGGGTGAGCCAGATGATGTCAAGAATCCCCTCTGAGACCATAACTGCCCGAAGTCATGCACCACGCCAAAGCCATATTGGCTGTCTGTGTAAATCGTGATTCGAATTCGATCAGCGGCCAAACAGGCACGGGTCAAGGCAATGATTTCAGCTACCTGCGCGGAGCGTACTCCTTCTAGGCAAGCAGCCTCAACCACTCCTGAAATGGTACATACAGCAAATGCTGCTTTCAATTGCCCCACACTGTCTCTTAAGCATGAACCATCGACAAAGAAAATTTAATCTGGGTCAGTCAGTGGTTCATCGACAATGTCAGGTCTCGGTTTGGTGCAAAGTTCGGTCACATCGAGACAATCATGGTCCTCACAATCTTCATCATCTGTGTTCGGTATAGGCATTAATGTCGCAGGGTTCAAGACGGAGCACCTTTTCAGAGTCACATTCTCTGCGGCAAGTATGACTTGCTCATACCTCGTTAACCTATTGTTCGGTAGGTGCTGGGTCTTGGTCCTGGTCATCAATAACTCAACCGAATGTGGCACATGTACAGTCAATGGGTGTCCCATTACAATGCTTTCACATCTTTCAATGCTGACACCTGTTGCAGCAACGGATTTTAGACATCCGGGCAACGCAGAAGCTACTGGATCTAAAGTAGCTGAAAAATAGGCAACTGGTCTACGGACACCTCCATGGTTCTGAGCTAACACTGCTAATGCACATCCTTCCCTCTCGTAACAAAACAATGAAAAGGCCTTGTTGTAATCAGGCATCCCCAGTGCGGGAGCCCTGCACAAATCCTCTCTCAGTTTCAGGAATGACACCAAGCACTCCTCGTCCCATGGTACCGGATCACTCACATCCTTGTGCGTAAGCCTCTGCAAAGGCTTTGCTCTCAAGGAGAAACTAGGAATCCACTGTCGACAATAGCCAACCATTCCCAGAAACATCCTAACTTCTCTCTGTGTAGTGGGTACTGCCATGCTCATTATTGCCTCAATTCGATCTGGTGACACCTTCCTCTTGCCTTTCTCCAATCTGTGTCCCAAGTACTGTACCTCATTCAGACAGTACTGCAGCTTGTTCGGGGACACTTTATGTCCGTTCTCTGCTAAGTGGTTCAACAAGGCTGCTGTGTCAATTCTGCAAGCATCTTCTGTTTCTGAGGCAATGAGCAAGTCATCTATGTACTGCACGAGAACTGAGTTCTGCGGCAACACAAGACTCTCAAGGTTCTTCTTCAGGATCTGGTTAAAGATCAATGGACTTTCCGTATACCCTTGAGGGATACGACACCATGTTAACACGCGATTTTCTAGCCTGAACGCAAAAAGAAATTGGCTGTCCTCGTGGAGCGGTATCGAAAAGAAGGCTTGACACAAATCGATAACCGTAAACCACTCGGCTTCACATGGGATCTGGAACAGTATTACTGAAGGATTCGGTACCACTGGACAACAAGGGACAACTATCGTGTTGACCTTTCGCAGGTCTTGCACGATCCTGTACTTCCCGCTCGGTTTCTGTAGTCCCATAATGGGTGAATTACAGGGGCTACCTCTAATCTCTTTCAGAATGCCTTTCTCAATAAAGGTCTTGATCACAGGTCTTATCCCTGCAATCGTTTCTGGCGACAGGTTGTATTGAGGTGTCCTGGGGAAATCAACATTCTGTTTCACCTCTATCCGCACTGGTTCAACCCCTCTGATTAAACCTATTTCATCGCCTGCGAAATCCCACACCACAGGCGACACTGCGTCTCTCAGATCATGTGGAAGTTCTTCCACAGTCACCATTGGGTACAAATCAATACATAAATGCTGATTGGTAATCTTAAAGTCAGCATCATCATCTCTCGTCTGGACCTCTACTCCATTGGGCGTACAATAAATCGTGCAGTTCAACTTGCACATCAGATCTCTTCCCAAAAGACAAACTGGACTCGTATCACACACTACAAACTGATGTCTAGTTTGGAAAGTACCTATCTTTACTAAGATCGGTTCTGTCAATGGGCTGCTTATTTTCTTGTTCGCTACTCCAACAACCTGGATTGATTGTCCCGAGAGGGGTAGGTTAGGGACTACTGCTGATCTTACAGTAGACCGGGTAGCACCAGTATCAACCAAAAGTGTTGCAGGATTGCCCTCAATCTCTGCCTCCACAAAAGGTCCTCTCTGGTCTACCTCCAAGACCGCTCCAAGTGTGCAGTCTTCCTCCCCTCTCAGGCACCGTCAGGATAAAGGGTCTAAGCTATCCTCATCGTAACCTTCGAACAGGGGCATCTGTTGGTACGTTCGTGTTCCTTGTGAAATCCTTGGAGCTTGGGGAACCTGGGCGTGAGAATTGTAAACCCCCCCTTTCATCGTTCTAGGCCTCGTTATTGTGTTAACTACCTCTTGCGCGGGTGCCTGAGCCCCCTCTTCCTCTTCCTGCAACTGATTAGCTGGGTTCAAAGGACACTTGCGTTTCCAATGTCCGACCTGGCGACAAAGATGACACGCAGTGGTCTTCTTCAATGTGGCCACGTCCACTCCTGTCTTGGGGTCTACTGGTTTTCCCTTTCCCTGTACCTGCCCATTCTGGTTTCCCTGGAAATTTCCTTGCTTTCTTCCTAAGGTCCCTCCACTAGGCTGACTCTGTGCTGTCTGCATCTGGACAAGCATCAATTTGTCTTTTAGCTTTCGATGTTTCGATTCCACCTCATCACTACAGTATCTCGCATACCGCAATATTTCATCTAGTGGCTTGTTCTGCCAGCAGATCAAATGGTGCTGTATCATGAGGCTGATTTCCACTCTCAGACCCAGTACAAACTTTGAGACAAACTGTCCCATATCCTTGGGGTCCAAGATATCCAACCCACTATACTGTTTAAAAGCTTGCAAAAGTCTTTCATAATATTCATGCACCGTTTCCTTGGGTTCCTGTACAGTCCGATCTATCTTAACCCAATCTATATCCTGAGGTGAAATCTTCAATTTCAACCATGTAATCACCTGCTCATACTTTTTCATGACTAGTGGTGATGGACCGTTTGTAACCGCCTCTCTATCCGGTTCCGAAGTCGGCCACTCAATAGTGACTTTACAAGCTGTCCACAAATCTCCCGGTACCACTATGTCAAACAAAGTGTTCAAATCAATCCACAATACTTTTGAAATTTTCACAAACCGCTCAACCTGTTTGTACCACTCCACCGGTTTTTCCCTCAGCCGAGGAAAATCATTTGTAAATGCAGCCAAATCACCTCTATTCCACGGCACATGCACGTACCCTCCATTCTGTACTTCTCGTAAAGGAAAATTTCCAACACCCGTCGCCCCCCTCCTGGCGGCGGCGTTTCCCCTTCTGCTCTCTTTACTGGTTTCTTTTTGGACCACCTTTCTTCCCATTTGTCCAACAAAATCCATATTCTCATTCCTATAATCAGGTCTCTGGTGTGTGTTCTTAATCCTGTTATTCTTTTCTCCTCCAGCTCCTGATCACTGTACTGTAATCTATGTGGTCCCTGTAACGCTTTAGTTTTGTTCAGGTCCACTTCATATCTTTTGGCCAATTCCTTCAATCTATCATGTGCCATTCTAGCTTTTCGAGTCACATCTTTTGCTACAAACAGCAGCTCATCTGATCCATAAATTTCTATCCTTTCCAAAGGCAGACCCCCACTGATCATTTCGTCTACCTCTGCTTTCAACCTCACTACGTCTAGCAACCTTGCCTGTACTGCACTCCTCAGTACTTCTCGACAACCCGAGCCATCTCGCTCATTACAGTCACTATTCTGTCCTTGTGACCTATTCCTTTCCATCATATTCCTGGAACTTGGTCTGTCTTCCGAGACGTTCTGTGCCCTATCCCCTTGCATCCTATCCTCTTGGTTCGTTACTGTTGGTGTCCACTCCCTCAAAGCTGACTTAGATTCCCGCAAAGACCTCGGTCTTTCTGGTCTTTCCTCTTCTCTCCTGAAGGAAGAGTCCGCAGTAGCCGGTAACGGCGTACTTGTCTCCATTGGTCTTGGGAAATGAACCACCCTCATTCCAAACCCATTCCCACTCTCACTGTTTCCTTCCTCCCTTCTCATCGGTACGGAACTCCCTTCTCTCACTCGGTCTGGGTCGTATACCGGTACTATAGGGCCAATGGTAACCGGTACTGTCAAGGAGTCCGGTAATCTTGTGCTCCCCGCAGGAGGCTGTGTTATCATAGACGCCGTTGCCCCCTCCGTTCCTGTGGAAATCCTTCCCACCACTCTCATGCTAGTCTGGTTCTGGCTCTCATCAACTATTGCCACTGCTGGGGTCGTCTTTCCCTCTTCTGAATCTGGATTAAATGGTGGTGGCCTCTCTGCCAACATCCTATCCAACAAGCTGTCATCTAGATCACTGTCGTCCTCATCGATTCTTATTATTTTCCCATTTTGTACTAACAATGGGTATAACTTATCTCCTTCGATCGTTTCCACTCTCCACCTTTTCTCCAATGCATCCCACCTTGCATCTTGAAATGCCCTGACCGATTTCTTCACCCTTTCTTGACATCTGTCCTTCTTCCTATCATACGCTGCTCTTATCCACGCATGTAGTGCCTCAAACTGTGTTGGTCTAGGTAGTGGTCGTAATGAAGCCATTACACTTTTTAGCTGGTACAGCACCTCTAACCTGAAAGTACCATATCGAGGGAACGACAATTCTCCTTCTGCTTCTGTCATTTTATGCCAATTCTCAAGCCAAATTATAGTATGCAATCCTACATTCTTTGCCATATAATGTGCTGGTGTATCCTCGGGAGGAGCTTCCTCTCCCTCCCGAACAACCACATGTCTATCACCTCTACAAAGTTCCCGTAAAGCTTTAAAACATTTCATGATGAATCAACTTTTTGTTTACACTCAAAATGTCCGCTTTTACTTCTTGATTTCAATCCACCAATACCAGCGCGGCTCACACCAACCGGCCTATCGCAGCGCGGCACTTGTCTGACGTCACTTTTCCTCCGCTCGCAGCAGTTCCCCTCCTTTCTAATTCACTTGTTCTCACTCGCATCTGTCCCAATCTACTCTGAAATAATGTCCGTCCTACCGAACAATTACCTCTCTGACCGTCAGTCTTACCAATGACCGATCAGCCTCTTGAGCTTGTTGACCTCAATCTGGCAATCGTCTGTCCGCGAAACGACCGGACAATCGCCTTTAGCACACTCGATAGGATTCAATCACTCGATGTTCTGCACACAATAACCTACGACCTGCGTTGGTTATTCACACACTCACTCATGTGTTCCCTATCTTCAGTGGGTCTGTCAATGACGTCTCGTGACCCCCACAACTCTGGTCAACGTTCTCAACTCTGGGTGTATTCTACACCACAATAAATCACCCGGTCCCGCGCGCGCTCACGGTCCGTTTCTCAATCACACAACTTTCGTTCCAACTCCGCAAGACATCACACAACAATAAAACACCGCAATCTACCAAACATCACTCTTTTCATACTCACTCTACTACGAACTGCTACTTCCGCCGCACCGTCACTCTCCGTCAGTTTTCCACGACCTCCGACATCCTTCTCCCGCGGTCCTCTGGATCTGCGTCACTCGGGCTCTATGGGGCAACTTAATCTCCTATCTTGCTCTAGATCTCCCCTTACCATCAAAGGTAACCATCCTACTCTGCTACCAACTGATAACGCCGATTCTTATCTAATTATCTATAAGAACCTTCTGGTCGCCAAGATCTTTTTACCTGTTGAATAGTGTAAAGGAGAGAATCTCATCTGGTTATATATCAGCATTCATTTTGTCTGAAAGGACCACTGACTCCGAATTCAAGTTTGAGAATTTATTATCGCCAAAAATAACTGAACGTGCAAGCACCTCAACACGAGGTTAAAGAAATAGATGGGCACTAATACAAATAATAATCTACGCAGAAATCTCATCCGACTCAGGATAAGAAGAATAGAAAGTTCTAGAAGGATCAACCAGACTATGATTGCTCCTATTTCTAAGTTGCTCTTCATTGGCCTAAACAAGCTTAAAATCAATTGCTGTCCCTACACTAACGCTAAGTGACATCCCTGCATAACGATTTTCCCAGGCAAGAGTGAATAAAAGTGTCAGCTGTGAAGACTTCCTAAGAAGTGCAATCACATAGTACCTAAGCTCAACACTGTCCTTCTCTCTGGTCTCCCCTACCTCTTCTCTGGCCTCCTCCCTCAGGGCACTATCCCTAATACAAAACCACAATACAATTGTACACGCCTTTGTCACGCCTCCTTGGCCAGGTCTTCTTTCTTGTGCTTTTCCATCGAAACGGTTACTTCATCCTGGACGGTTGCGATGACCTTGAGTCCCAGGCACCTTCTCCGCCGAAAGTATCATCCCTACATTCCATTTCACTCCCCGTACCATGCCTCCCTCTCTCTAGCTTTCGAAAACAAAGAGTTAGTCTTGCTAACGAGACATGTGTCCTTGCACCTGCAACAAAAGATACTTTCAACAGAAACCTTCTACTGTGCAAATTAAATCTACCGTTTGTGCCCAGAGAGCCTTACCAAGAGAAACTTTTCTCGGCCTACAATATAAGCTAACATAAGAATATACCAGGCCTTCCCTAAGCATATATATATATAGTCAGGCCTTTACATATAACTTTTAATCACACATCTTACTTTTCCCTATAAGCATTTTCATTACGATTCATATGCAAACAATGAATTTCATGTGCAACTTTAATATGGTGCTCGTTTAAACTACTGCAATTACATTACACACACGAACTAATTCCTCTATGCATTATTTTCACACAATTCTATAAGCATTACATCACATCATTATCCTAACATCATTATACTGCTGATTCGCTTTGTCTCAGCAAACTATTCATTCTTTACTAAACATACATTAATATGAAACTGAATATACGAATATATGTCTGAATACATGTGGGTGCGGCCTATCAGTGATTATGATGCACCCCTATAATTCACAAGAACATTTCGCTCTATCACAAGCTGCTATGTGCCACAACCCCTCTCGTGATATCTGGAAGGTATGGGTATGGCATCCCCCTTTCCCCACCTGACTCCTTACTTCATCAAGGTGAGACTGCTGACAGGCTATTACCCGCCTCTCGCTCTGTAGGTAGCCGTCTCCCTGTTCCGTGGCTTTCTTTATCGGGAGGATAGTTCCGGTCACGTGGGGAAACATTCCTCACATAGACTGAACGTGATGACGTGCTAGTTCATCTCTTTAGCCGTCTTCCTATTGCTCTCCTACCGCCCTCGAGCAGTGGCTCGTGTGCTATTGTATTTATTTTTCAAAAGGTTCGGCTAACTTTATTAGTGTAATTACATGCTCGAGATCGAATATGCATATATTTATTGTCCAGATGACCGTTTGTGTCGGTGAGCCCTCACTTACTATAGTACTTCTTTAAAAACAGGGGGTGGGTGGAGCAAACTGAATCAGCTGGGACAATGTGAATAACAAGGTATTGCACTGTTATTTCAATAGTCTGCTTGGAGGGTGTAATCCACTAAGACTCCTCAGATAAGATGTACATATCCCTCTGTTTAATAGTCTTTCCCCAACTCCTGGGGCAGATGAACAGCAATTACCATCGAACCATCCTTCACGTGGTATCATCATGAATACCCAGCAGTATTATGCAGATAGATCCAAATACATAGTACTGTCCAGAAAATATAATTCACTGAGTGATGTTCCCCTAAGTAGTGTGTGGTGAATTTAGTATTTGACCTTTGGCTTCTGATATTGCTCCTGTGTTCCATGATGCGTATCTTCACCTTTCTTGTCGTCATTCCTATGTCTTGTTTTTTACATAGGCATAATATTAAGTAGATTACATTCTCTGAATTGCAATTTGTATGGACCTTCTGCACCCATGGGTAAGTCAGGTCCACATCGATGCTCTTGGTGTCCTGAGTCAGGTGGCATACATCACATGTACCACATCTTGTGTGGCCTGTCACCGGAGTGTTTTCCCACCGACCCTGGGTTGTATTCTCAGCTGTAGCCTGGGGACGGGTGTGAACTAACAGGTCTCTTAAGTTAGCACTTCTTTTGTAGGAGAACAAGGGTCTTTCAATATTGAGGCCGTTGGAATTCAGGATACACCAGTTCTTCAGTATCAGTTGCCTTATGTGGTGTGAGGCTGTGTTGAAGGTGGTAACGCATACGTTGTTCGTCTTGGTAGGTTTAACCACCTTTTCTAAAAGGCCCTCCCGACTGGCATTCGTGGCTCTTTTTCTTGCACGTTTAACCTGCTTGTCAGGATATTGTCTATCCTGAAGTTTCTTAGTTAGGAGCAACGCTTCTTTGACAAAGTCCATCTTGTCCGTACAATTCCTCTGGAGGCTGAAGAATTGGCCCACTGGCAATTTCTCTTTTAACGATTTGGGATGGAAGATCTCGTATGATAATAGAGCATTTTTGTCTGTTGGTTTATAATAGACTTGGGTAGATAGTGTTCCTCCTTTCGGTTCAGTGACCAAATCCAGAAAGGGCAGTTCTGTTTTGTTGATGGTAGACGTGAAGTGTAACAGCGGATTGCATTCATAGAGCCATTGTAGAAAACCCAGTACTGTTGATTCTTCTTCCCTCCATACTACTAGCACGTCATCGATAAAACTTCACCACAACTTGATGTGTTGGAACCAGGGGCCCTTTTTAGTTGTAGATATGTTCCTTCTCAATAGCCCCAACGTATAGACCTGCCAAACTAGGGGCGAAGGTACTCCCCATGGAAGTGCCGTGGGTCTGTAGATAAATGGTGTCTTCAAATTAGCAGAAATTCTTGGTAAGAGCAATCTCCGCCAAATTCAGGATAAAAGCTTGTGTTGTTTTGTAGTCCCACTCCTCTGCCTATAACAGGTCCACCAACACCCTCAGCGTTTCTCTCTGGGGAATATTAGTGTATAGTGACTCGATGTCAAGGCCCAACAGGTACTCATTCGAGGGGTCAAACTCTATCTCGTTAATTAGATTTAATATGTCCCATGTGTCCTTTAGATAGGCTTCGAACTTCTGTACCAAGGGTTTAAAATAAAAGTCACAAAATTGTGACAAGGGTTCCAGTATCGAACCAATCCCTGATACAATGGGTCTCCCAGGAGGTGGTCTCGTGGGCTTATGTATCTTGGGGAGTGTGTAAAAATATGGTGTTACTGGTAGGTCCTTGCACAGGTAGTCGGCTTCTTGTTATGAAATCCAATCATTCGCTAAGCCCTCTTCCACTATGGAGTTTATTTCTCTCCTTATTTCTGCTGTGGGATCCCTCTGAATGATGCTGTAATTTCTCTGGTCAGACAGTAATCGTAAGCACTCATCTGTGTATGCCTTTTCGTCCTGGAGGACTATAGCTCCCCTTTTATCCGCTGGTTTTATCACCACTTTCGGGTTCTCTCTAAGTTCTTGCAGAGCATCCTTTTCTTCTTTGGTCAGGTTTCTGAAGGACAGGTTTTGTGATTTACTTAGTTCCCCTTCCCCCTTCTTTTTGTGTATTTGATACATATGTTGAACCCAGGACCACCAGAGTGACTCCAAGGGCTAGTTGGCTGTCCTTCTGACTTGAGCCACAGGGACAGAAGGTACCAACCTCGACCCCAGCCCCTGCACTCTGCCATCTGTAAAACTACCCTGCCAAGTGGTGCAACCCCAGTCGTGGACCTTTAGAAGTAGGCCTAAGGTGCTCTGCCAGACCCTGTGGATCCAGTGGAACCAACGCACCTTCTCTGCTGCGTGGCGCAACCCTGAGCAAAACCGACGCATCACAGCTACTGTGTGGATTGGAAGTGCCAACTCGCATCGCAGTCCATTACCCCATCAGAACGTCCGCTGCGCGACACATGCTTGGCGCAGTCCCTCGCATTCCTCATCGATGGTAGCCTTGACGAAGATGCCGGACTCTACATGACAGCCCCACCGCTCCTCAGAAACGATGCATCATCCTGACTGTGCTACGCATCCTCGATGCTGGACTTCGCATTGGAAGCCCTCGTTGACGGGTCCTCAATGATGATGCAGGGCTTTTGCACCGCAGCCTCGTCACATCTTGGAAATGACTCATCGCTTTGGCTATGTTACGCATCTTTGACATGGATCCTCGCAACACTCCGCAAACCAGGATTTAAGGTACTTTGGTCAGTGGGACTAACTGGGTCCTTGTAGTTGGCCCGCACTCCATCATGATCAACCTTAACTTTTGTCTTTGCCCCGGGCGGCACGACCAGATATCCACAGTTGGCACTTTGTGCTTTTTGGTGCTATTTTTGACTGAAATCTTTAAACCTGCATATCTCCGGTTCTACTGATTGGATTGTTGTCATTTTTGTCTTGTTTTATTTATATACAAAAAAATCACTCTATGTTTCTAACATGGTGCAGGATTATTTTTGCGTGGTGCTGTTCACTTTATTACTGTTTGTAGTGCTGCACAAATACTTTGCACATTGCCTTGGAATTAAGCCTGACTGCTCTTTGCCAGGCGATTGAGGGTTGTGCATAGGTTAATTTAGGGTTGGCTTCTTCTTCACCCAGACAAGAAATGTGGTTGTGACTTGACCTGGGTTCACATGCCAGTCAACCAACATCCCGATTTCTCACAATGACCAAAGATCGTGCACAGTGGAGTAGAGTAAACTTTTAAAGAGGTTGGCTGTGGTACATGATGTGAAACACCAGTTCATTGAAAAACCACAATAGAAGTGAGGGTTTGAGTAGAATTGGTTATAATCCCCTAAACTATGTTTAAAAGTCTAAAAAGACACACTTAAAGTGAGGTTATGGGAATCAAACAAGACTTAAAAATCACTGACTTTCACCAGTTTTGTTTGACTCTGAAATCCATAACTCACAGAACAGCCTTGCAAACCTTAACTCACACACCGAATTCAATGCTTATGAACTTACTTAATTTATGCTAATAGGTACCAATACCTCAAAGTGCAGCAAGTAATGAAACACACTCAACTCAATATTCATTGTCATCAGAATAATTGTGTTAATGTTAATACAATATGTCATTTGAACTGTAAGATCATTTATGACATTTGTTTTTGCCTATGCAACACCAAGGATGAGGTCCTCCTGAGCATTGTATTTGGTGCCTGGTGTATGGTTTCCTTTGCTTTTTTTTGCCAGTTAAGGATTCAGTTGCTAACCATAACTGGCAAATTTCTGTGGTTTTTACGTTTTACTTTGTGACCATACTGTAATCTTGGAACCAAGGAGGTTCACTGTTAGTTATCTGGACTTGCCTCCTTAAAGTGATTTAAGTAATTGGGTGCCAAGTTTTTAATTTTCAGATATGCTTAATCATGATTAAAGGTCAATAACTGTGGGATTTTCTTGATCGGAATGTGAAATAAACTTATGTCTTTTGGTGTGACTGTGTTTTCCCATACAACCCACAGTGTCAGCCGAGCTAAACACTCTTTACATAAGCAACCTAAGCCTGCCTGATCATAACCAGGCTCAGCTCTTCCCTTATCTATGCCAATAAAGAGGTGGAAGATGCCCAGTGACTTTCAAACCAATAGCTGCTACAACAAACCACTTTAACCCTATCTACAAAGTAATCATTTTAATTCATGAATTTTGTCTCAAAGCTAGGCTTCTTCTTCCTGACCATTCCTTCTATAACTTTAAATCTGCCTGGAACAGTCACCAACACACAGGAACGCTATGCAACGGAGCTCTGCAAATTCTCCTTTTTCCAAATAACAGCTCCAGTTTGACAGTCCTCCCACCATGTTGAATGCTAAAATTGTCCAACCCGAGTGCTAAGTATTATTCAACTAATGCAGCCTTTTTTCTGTATTCCATGTAAGTTTGCTGTAAAAATGAGATCCAGATATGGATAGGTGTTTTATTTTTTTCAGTTGCATCCAATAATATTATATAATCTGCACATACCATGAACACTACACCTGTTTTCCTTTACCTAAGAGGAAGTATGAGTTGTGTGTTCAACCATTTTACCAGATCTGTGAACCATAACATAATTTGTGTGGTTTAATGTGTGAACATATTTTACTTATTTGACTGTCTTGAGTGGGTAAAATAAAGCTCCTTGTTCCCCCTCCAAACCTGCAACCAGGTATTGCTATGTATTTTTATAAACATACTACCAGGACCACGATTGCCTCACTTTAATGTCATATACAAAAGTCTTGACTTAATAACCTTGAAAAAAGGGGAGGCGCTTCATAAAAGTATTTATAACTAAGGCAAGTAGTGCCGCAGTTTTAAGTAATCATACATGTATTTGTATATTGTCCCTTAAACATGAATCTCCTTATTAGCAAAAGTGCAAAAAGGGTACAGTCCTTTCTATTTGTGCTTATTGTATATGAATATTTCTTGAACTTTCCCATTTCATTCTCATTTCAGATGCTCAGAGGACAATTCACAAAGGCATCTAAGGGGACGTAAAAGAGCTTTACAGAAGCACTAGTTTATCTACTACAAAATGCTTTGGTAACTAGACCCCAGGGTGGTAGGTTGAATGAAAAAGATATGTAGTGGGAGAAGCTTTTCTCCATGCTCTTGTTCCTAATAATGTTGATGCTAACACACTGTGTGCTTTAGAAACTGATTCCTAATACCAGTTTACTTTAGACACAATTTTCCAGTGAGCTCAACGTATTCAAGTAAATGTTTGCAAATATATAATGTATACTGGTTTCTGGGTGAGTTTCTGTGAAATGGTGATAACATCCAAATAGCCAATTGTCTAGAACAGAAATGTAGTCAACAGTGCCCACCAACACTACTGGTGCTTGTGTGCATCACTTAGTAGGCAATGTGGGTCAGGGGATCAAGGGTTCAAAGGAGCAATCATCTCTGCCCATCACCACCACTGATTCTTGCGTATTTCGCTTGCTAAACCATCTCAATCAGTTGTTCAAGAGTGCTCCACAGCTCTAATCACTTGTAAGTGGCTAAAGAGTGACCCCCTGTCACAACTAATCAAAAGTCCAAGTCAAACTAATTGGGATAGAGATAGTAGATGAATAAACAGTTGTTTACTCAAAATTTCCCTAGTCTGCTAACTTTAGAGTATGCCTGGTGCAATTCTTATACCTCCCAAACTTTGTGTTATGTGACTTCATAAGAAATTGGGTTTCTGGTTGACAAAGGTGTGGACCCTATCCAAGCAGGAACCACTATCCTAGGCAGGGTAAGTCAACAACACATCCTAAATTAGCCTACGTAGGTTTTCTCTGTGCAAATTCAGTCTTGGGTCAGTTCTGAGGGCGATGCACTGGTCCTGAATGCAATGCGTCAGTTCTGCTCCTGTAGCAGAGAATGCATGGGTTTTGAGGACGATGCTCTCGTTCCGAAGGCGAAAGCGCCGGGTCCGCTCCACGCAACGATGAGGATGCGCTGGTTCAGATTAATTCAAAGGCGAAAATGCACCAGTTCTGATCCACAAAATGGCGGAGATGCAACAGTTACGATGAGTATGCACGGGATGGCTGAAGAAGCACCTTTGGCCTCACTGCCAAGGGTCCAGGACTGGGATGGCACCACGTGACAGGGCAGACTCACAGATGGCAGAGTCCAGGTGCAGATGCAGGTAACTTGGAAGTCTTTTATGTCCCTGAGACTTCAAATCAGGAGGAAAGCCAGCGAGCCCTTGGAGTCACTCTGGATTCAAGTGAGGCAGGTCCAGTCCTTCTCACCCAGGCAGGGGAACACGAGGAAGTAGGCCAGCACAGCAAGGCAGGAGTCCAACAAAGCAGGAGTCCAGCAAAGCAGTAGACCAGCAAAGTGGCAGCCCTTTCAGCAGCACAGCAGTTCTTCTTCCTTGCAGAGAGGTCACAGGTCCAGAAGTGTACTGAAGTGGTGGTGTCAGAGATCCAGTACTTATACCCAATTGTGCCTTTGAAGTGGGCGAGACTTGAAAGAAAGGTCTTTGAAGGGCACAGAGGTCCTCATTCTTGCCCTGGCTCCAGACTGAATACAGCAGGGAATGCAGCCCTTGTGTAGGGACACAGCCTATTCAGGCGAAAGTGTGAGGCTGTGCCCAGCTCCTCCCTCCCATCTCCCAGGATGACCCATCAAGTCGCATCACTGTGTGTGGCTGTCTACTGGAAATACACAAAGCCCAGCTGTCACCCACCCCAGACTGAACAGAGAAAGGCAGCAGGCACCAAATGGCTAAAGTAAAAAAATGGCAACTTTCTAAAAGTGGCATTTTCAGCCTGGCAATTTAAAATCTGGCTTTACCATAAGTTGTGATTTTAAATTGTGAGTCCAGAGACACCAAACTCGAAACGTTTATCTCTTTGCAATTGACAATTAGACTTAGAAAATGTAATAAGGTAATCCCAACGTTATCCTATGAGAGAGCTGGGCCTTGCGATAGTGAAAAGCTAATTTGAGAGCTTTTCACTACCAGGACATGCAAATCTTAAAAGTACATGCCCTACTTTTTAAATACATTGCACCCTGCCCTCTGGGTTATCCAGGGTCTACCTTAGGGGTGATTTATATGTGGAAAAGGGGAAGGTTTAGGCCTGGCAAGAGATGTATCTTGCCAGGTCGAAATGGCAGTGTAAACTGCACACAGGTCCTGCAATGACAGACATGAGCTATGGTTAGAGTGCTACTTAAGTGGGTAACACAATGAGTGCTGAAGGCCCACTCGTAGCATTTAATTCCCAGGCCCTGGGCACATGTAGTGCACTTTACTAGGGACTTATAAGTAAATTAAATATACCAATTAGGTATGAGCCAATGTTACTAGGGGGAGAGCACATGCACATTAGCACTGGTTAGCAGTGGTAAAGTACTCAGTGTTCTAAGGCCAGCAAAATCGAAGTCAACAAAAAGTATTAGAAGGAAGGCAAAAAGTTTGGGGGTGACCCTTCAGAGAAGGCCATTTTTCAACAGACTTGTACATCAGAACACACTGTGCATTAAAAGAGGGGATTCATCCCACATACTGTTGGTATTTTACCATTCCTGATGTTGATGCAATGTCTACACCACTATCCCTGCTGATTATGTTTTGCAATTCTACCCTCATTACCCCCCCCCCTTCCACATTGATTCTGGATCCGAAAGTCTTCCTCCCCTTGCCTCATCCCTGGGCACATGGGGATGTTTCATCTTTCCAGAACTACCTTCACCTGTCACACCCAAAGATGCAGTCTGAGCCCAAGAGACCTCAGCCTTCAGACAAATTGACTGACTGTCTCAATGTAAAACCATAACTACAGCAAAGCGCTCTGAAATGGCTGAGCCTCATAATATGTGACTCTATACATGATGGGGCATATTATCAAGGACCCATCACCGCTTTAGCGGCACTTTTTTGCCGCTAAAGCGGTGATATTTATATCGCCCTATTAGCAAGCTGTTGCTAACAGCCGTTAGCGACAGCTTACTGGCGATAGCGGCCGGTTTTGTTATCGCCTTGCATGCCAGCGATATTTATCGCTAATGACATGCAAGGTAGGCGTTCTGTCTCTAAACTTCACAAAAACGCCCGCTAACCACACTTCGCCCTATTAGCAAGGATGGCCCGGACCCGCGAAGCGATAAAAAAAGTGTCGCTAAGGCCTGTTAGCTGCAGGAATTTAAGACCAGAAAAAAGCAGGTTTTAAAAATGTGGATAAGACTTGGGCCCACACCTATGAATGTTTGTGGTGCTGGACTGCGCTGCAAGCAATATTGCAGCGCTGCCCTGCGACAAAAATATAGGGGCAGATTTACAATCCCCCTGCGACATCTTTACGACACCGTTGCGCCACTTATGTGACGCAGCGGCGTTGTAAACAATGCGCCACTATGCAACAGATTTACAATGTGACGCATCTAGTGAGATGCGTCATGTTGTAAAGCCCTGCGCTACATTATACCTGCGTCAGGTGTAATGTATGCAGGGTGGGCGTTCCGTCACAAGGAAGCCCCGTAAAAGTGACGCAGTGAAATCTACAAGATTTCACTGAGTCACTTTTACGTCCCCACTGCGTCAAAACCTTACGCCTGCGTGTAGCAGGCGTAAGGAGTGACGCAGCATTGCAAGTATAGGATGCCCCTGAGCAGTGCTGGAGTAGCGTTGCGCTTGTGACACGACTCCAGCACTGCGTCACCTATATGCTGACAGATGCGTCACGCATCTGTCTCTTCTTGCGCCACGGTGCGCTGCATTGTAAATGCAGCGCATCCATGGTGGCGGAAGGGGTTCCTAACGTCACGCAAAATAACTGGTGCATCCCTGCTGATCTGCAGGGATGCGCCAGTTATTGTAAATCTGCCCCATAGTGCAGGAATGCGCATTCCTGTGCCCCAGTCATGAAAAGTGTTTATGCGCTGCGACAAGACAGCGTTGCAACACTTCTCATCACGCCCTCCTTGCAACAGCATGGATGCGCTGTACTCACTGGACAGCGCTCCATGACGCAAGTAACAACAGATACGTCAGGAATCCTGACGTATCTGTCTGCGCTAAAGTCATGCATTGCTGCAGTCGTGTCACAACCATGACGCAACTCCAGCAATGCATGGGGCCAGCCCATCCGTGTGGCACAGCATCACCCTCATGCCTGCCATCAGGCAGGCGGAAGGTACTGACGCAGTGCCGTTCATGAGGGGTGCCCGAATGTCTGCGATGTTGGAGATCCATCGGTGGTGGTTGCGCGCTGTGGTGTCATCGTTTGGAAGGATTGGTGGAGTGTTGGTGCGGAGGGAGTCGACGAGACGTTCTGCGGTGGCGTGGATCCAGCTGCGACGGTGTGCGATGTTGGTGCTGGCGTCCGGTGGGCAAGGTGAAGACGTCATTCATCCAATGATGGTAGTGCAGGAGAGTCCGGTGTTGTGGCTGTAGTTGAAGTACCCGATGGCGGAGGTGACGTGCCCGACCGTGTGTCCTGCTATGTGGCCTGTTGAGGTGACTTGCTGCTTGCGTCTGATGTCGGTGACCTTCCCCAGGAGGGGGTGGTGCTCAGGTCACTGGGGTTGCCCAGGTGGAACATGAGTGCACCAAGATGGATGTTGTTGGTGGATGGGAGACCCTGGGGTGGAATGAGGTCCTAAATGGGATTGGAGAATGGGGGGCCACGGCCCGGGGGGCGTGCACATGAGGGTGCTGCAGAGGATGTTCTTGGGCTTGTTCCGGATCTGGGAGTTGACGTGGTCCCTGGTCACCCTTGGCACATTAGAGTGAGTCGTCAGTCGGAGTGTGTCCCTGTAGGTGACAGCAATGCCTCCTCCTTGACTGTCGGGGTGCTCCTTGCGGGTGATACTGCAGCTGTCTGTGATGGCGAAGGCGAAGTCTGGTACGGAGCAGAGGTAGGTCCTGGCAGGCGAGCTGGAGTCCAGGGTTGATGGCGAGGAGGATGCAGGCGTAGTAGCGGTGGAGTGGCCAAGAGGAATGCTCCTTGGTGCTGAGCGCGGTCCAGGGGCTGACGGACGCAAATGGCGTAGCCTACGGGTTGCCTTTGGCACGGGAGACGACCATTACAATGCAGGCAGTACATAGTTAACAACGCAACTCCGACAACGCGGGTGCCTTAACATCGCATTTGATTGCAACGCATTGTGATGTCAGTTATGGGGTAATTTTAACTTTTTTATGTGTGAACGTGTTTTGGATGTCAAAAATGAAAATTGTTGTTTTTCTGGGGGTCAGATTTGAGAAATGGGGTGTGCTTTTGGGGTCAAATATGAAATTTGGGGTGTATTTTGGGGTAAAATATGAAATTTGGGGGGTGTTTTGGGGTCAAATATGAAATTTGGGGTGTATTTTGGGGTAAAATATGAAATTGGGGTGTGCTTTTGGGGTCAAATATGAAATTTGGGGTGTATTTTGGGGTAAAATATGAAATTGGGGTGTGTTTTGGGGTAAAATATGAAATTTGGGGTGTATTTGGGGGTACAATATGAAATTTTTGCGTGTGTTGTGGGATAAAATATGAAAAATGGGATGTGCATTTGTCTCAAATGTGATTTTCCGGTGTGTTCTGGGGGTTCTAAAAGGGATTCAAGGGTTCATGTTAGGTTTTGTTGTGCAAAGGTTAGTGTTGGGTTGCGCTCACTGAAGTGGGAACAGTGATCTTGATGTCTCCGCCATGCAACACCTACCCTACTGTTGCAATGTGCCTAGTATTAGTATGCATTGGAATAGAATGCGAGGCCATGGCATGCGTCGCAACAACGTATGTGCCTTTGGCACACGAGTGGTACATGGGCGCACAGCGGACAACACTGAGAAGTGCGGGGGGTCTGGACAGCTGTGGGGTGGTAAACGCCGGAAAGAACACTGGATGGTGCATGGACGCGGGGATGTGTGTGTGAGCGGGTGTTGTGAAAATTTATTGAGGGAAGTCTTACCTCCAAGCCGGGTCCCGTGTCTTCTTAGCTCCTGCTCTCCTGCATCTGCTTCCAGGAATAGGAAGTAGCCAGCCAGGCTCCCTCCCCGGAGTAAATCACAACGCTGCAATGCAGTGGTGGGATTGGTAATTGGCAACGGGACAAGTCATGCAGCCCGGGACCGGAGGGGTGGGCATGTTCTCCTTGCAGGCTGAAATGCAGCCTGCATTGCGAACAGGGAAGTGTGCATGACTGCATTGGGCAGCCTGAGTGGGCCGAACAAACAGTTGTTGCGCACTTGAGTGGGCATGCCAATCCGCCCATGCCCTGCTCCGTGTTTGGAGCAGTCCTACCCACCCTCCCCCCGAGGATACATAGCATGATTACATCAGTTAGTTAGCCCTTGTGTACCCCCTTTATAAATGATTTTTTGGCTTCTCTGAGCCCGCACTTCCCGCTTCCCGCCGTTGCTGCCCCTGCGGCCCCACACCCCTGTCCTCGCCCATTCCCACCTCCCAGCTGATCGTTCCTCCACCCTCCCCTCACACATGGCGGACGCTGCGCGATTGCGCAGCGGACACGCGCCGCTGACGCACAGATGACGCGCCTAATACCAGCCCGTCTGCGACCGTCCGCAACCCAACCACGACCAGCGCCATGGACCCTGGATCACGGGTCACCCACTGCTACAGCACAGCCACCCTCCATGCACTCAACCCTGGAAAAGTCAGAGACTGACAACAGGCCTCGGCTAACACGACCCACGGCCAGTTCTCCTGCCTCCACTGCTGCCAGAGCGTAATCACCAGCCCGGACTCCAACACAGCCAACGCCAGCACCGGCGACACCCTAAGATGCATCCTCTTCAACGTGCGCTCTGTGTACAAACAAGCCGGGGAAATCTGGAACCTACTCGACTCTCTCTCGCCCGACATTGCCTTCTTCACAGAGACCTGGACCAACGCCTCCTCCACACCCAACATCAACCTCGCCATCCCGAACGGATACAAGATCCAGAGGAAGGACCGCCACAACCACCCGCGAGGGTGCCTCGCATTTGCACCCAAAACCACCCTCCGCCTCACCACCTCCAGCAAATCCTTCCCCACCGCCGAACACCTGCAGTTCCAGATCCAGAACAACCACAACTCCACACTCCCAGGAACCCTCGTCTACAGACACCCCGGCCCACGGACACACCAGCCAGCCCACCATCTCCACCTGGCCCCCAATCACAGCCGAAGACACTGCCTCAACCATGAAAGGCATCCACTCAGGGGCGCCCACCAACCAATGCGCTCCTCACATCAACCACGGAGCCACGGACGCCATCACACACGAACTACAACGCACCATCAACACCACCTTCAAAACAGGCACCTACCCAGATGACTGGAAGCGTGCAGAAGTCTGGCCCCTGCTCAAAAAGACCACAGCTGACCCCACCGACCTCAAGAAATACCGGCCCATCTCGCACATCCCCTTCGCGCACAAAGTTGCAAAGTGAACAGTCAACAGGGAACTGACACGATTCATTGATGGCAACGCCATCCTCGACCCGTCACAATCCAGATTGCGAACCAACCACAGCAACAAGGCCGTCCTGCTCACCGCCACAGACGACATCCGCACCCTCCTGGACCAAGGCCACTCTGCAGACCTCATCCCACTCGAGCTTTCAGCGGCCTTCTCCACCGTCTCCCAACGCACACCTGTCGCAAGAATACACAACGCCGGCATACAAGGTACAACCCTAGACTGGATCCGATCATTCCTCCCCGGAAGAAGCCAAAGGATCAGACTGCCACTCTTCCTCTCCTATCCCACGGGAATCACTTGTGGACTCCCACAGGGGTCATCTCTGAGCCCGACCCTATACGACATCTACATGGCCCCCCTCGCCGCCACCGTCCAACAACACGGCCCCAACATCGTAACCTACGCTGATGACACCCAGCTCATCCTCTCCCTCACCAAAGACCCCACCGTCACCAGACTCAACTTCCAGGAAGGAATGCAGGACGTCGCAGTCTGGATGACCAACAGCTGCCTGAAGCTCAACGCCATGAAGACAGAAGTCCTTGTCCTTGGAACCACCCCTTCAGCATGGGACAACACCTGGTGGCCTTCAACCTCGGAAGCCCACCTACCCACTCGTACCACGCCAGAAACCTCGGTATCCTACTCGACCCATCCCTCACCATGAGCGGACAGGTCTACGCCGTCACCTCCAGCTGCTTCAACACCCTCCGCAAGCCCTTCAAATGGATACCCCCAGAGTCAAGGAAGACAGTCACCCATGCACTCATCACCAGAAGAGTGGACTATAGACACGCACTATATGCCGCCATTTACAAGTCCCTACTCCGCAAAGTACCGACATTACAGTACACCGCCGCCATGACTCGTCCTCGGCATTCCCCGGCACTAACACATCAGCCAACGCCTACGTAGACTCCACTGTCTCCCCGTGGTGTAAAGAGTGACCTTCAAAATCATCACTCACGCCTACAAATGACTACACATCAACGTAAACAAATACCTCAACGACAGAATCAAATTCCACGTACACAAAGGAGACATCCGATCTTCCAACCTCGCACTGTCCGAAACCCCGCACATCCACAGAGCCAGAGCAGGCGGGAGATCCTTCTCCCACATTGCATCCAATACCGGGAACGAGCTACCGGCAGATATCAGAGGTGCCCCCTCCCTGTACACCTTCAGGAAGACCCTCAAGACCTGGCTCTTCAGCTAACAGATCAGCGGCACCCCACCTCAGTGCCTTTAGACCCTCACGGGTGAGTAGCGCGCTTACAATTCCCCTGAGTGCTTGATTGATTGTGTTATCATCATGTGATGATTGTTCCTCTTCTGCACTGCTTGAGGTGGTGGGGCAACGCTCTTCCAACATAGCGGTAGAGCCGCCACTGGGGGTGCGTCATCTACATGTGATAGGCATGAGCAACTCCCCCCCCGGCCTTCCTGCTCTACGCGTCCCACCTTCTCCTTACCTTTACATTGACCCCATGTCTCTGTCCACTGCACTCTCTCCAAATCTGTGACTCAGCCAGCAGGAGCCTGAGCCAGGTGTGCTTTCACTGGGTTGGGTACAGCAGTAGCACAGGGGCCTCACCCTCCAGAGCATCCGGCCAGCCCAACATCATCCGTCCTGTGATGCAGGGAGACGGCACCCACCATTGGTGATCCCCTCCGTGCACCCCGGTGTAGTGGTGGATTGTAGTATTCGATGCGGACCCCACTACGTTGGTGCGCATGAGCGCCTCTACCATTAACTGCTCCAAGGTGAACAAGGCGGACTTCTCACACAGGTCAGAAACGTGTCTCCATGCGACCTGCCAGACTTCACCACCAGGTACAGGTGATCGTCGCACATCAATGTCTCCAGCCACGGCTCATCGACTCCACGGCTCCTCCACATCCCACTCCAGGCTCCAGACGCAGGTCCAGCGAGGCATCCAGGCACCAGACGCAGGTCCAGCGAGGCATCCAGGCACCAGATGCAGGTCCAGCGAGGCATCCAGGCACCAGATGCAGGTCCAGCAAGGCATCCAGGCACCATACGCAGGTCCAGCGAGGCATCCAGGCACCAGACGCAGGTCCAGCGAGGCATCCAGGCACCAGACGCAGGTCCAGCAAGGCATCCAGGCACCAGACGCAGGTCCAGCGAGGCATCCAGGCACCTGACGCAGGTCCAGCAAGGCATCCAGGCACCAGACGCAGGTCCAGCAAGGCATCCAGGCACCAGACGCAGGTCCAGCAAGGCATCCAGGCACCAGACGCAGGTCCCGCGAGGCATCCAGGCACCTGACGCAGGTCCAGCGAGGCATCCAGGCACCAGACGCAGGTCCAGCAAGGCATCCAGGCACCAGACGCAGGTCCAGCGAGGCATCCAGGCACCTGACGCAGGTCCTGTGAGACATCCAGGCGGTCATCCTGGATGTTGGGTGGCTTGAGGGGGTTGTTGATGTGTGCTGCACTTGGCCCTGGAAGCTGCATTGAGCTTTTTTTTGTGCATCTTTTGTATGGGAGGTGGACTGATTGGCTATTTTTTCCACACTTGCTGCTTAGCGTGCGCTTTTTTATCGCTGATTGGCTTCATCGCTAGATTCCGCCCGCTATCGCCTATTTCCCTATCGCCATCGCTCTGCGGTTAGCGGCAGTTTTCGCTGCTGATCCCTGAAGCTATCGCCTGTTAGCGACGTGTTGGTAATACGTCGCAACATGGCGATAACTATCAGGGATCGTCGGCGATAAACAAAATACCGCTAACCTGGGTTAGCGATAATTATCGCCTCTTCTTACTAATATGCCCCGACGTGAATTAAATAAATAAATGTATACAAAGTGATTTGTCTTCCTCTTGAAATCGAGCTAAGCACACTGTGCTTTATGGTATACAAATTGTAATGCTCGTATATTTACATACTGGGGCCCATAGGCATTTTGGCATGCGTAAAATAGTACGCTTGTAGCTTGTAGCACTCATTTACATGTTATTACATGACTTTGTGAACTGGCCCCAAAACATATAACATGGAGAGAGCATGTAAATAGTCAGGGAGTATTCATATACAACTAGTACAAATAGGAAGGACTGTCCCCTCTTTGCACTTTTACGAAAAGCAAGTTGGATCTGTTGGGGCCCTTTTAAAAAAGTACTCATGTAATACTACTTGCTTTACTAATAAATGCTTTTGTGAATCGATCCCATAGTAAATAATCTATGTATGCTAAAGTATTACTTGCATATCATCAGCTTACACTTCGTGAGGCAATACCAAAAGCAGCATTACATTTAAACTGCAAACTTATCTTCTTTGTTATTCTTTACATAGCGAAGGGCATTCAACTCCTCTCCAGGCATTATATTTTATCCAGCACTGTTGTTCTCCGCCAGCAGTAGAAAGTTGAATAATTATCCTGGGGATAGTCATCTGCTCATAGGTAGGGGGTTATCAGCTTACTTTATTATCTATACCACGGAGCAGCAACCATGGAGACACTGGAGACTGACCTGTAATTAGAACGTGCTGAGCCTGGAATAACTGCAAGCTCCTGTAACATGGCATGAAATGCCAACCTATTTGAGCTTAAAAAGGTTACTGCAAATCTCCATGTAGCAATTTTTGGAGAGAACTCGTGAATAAATTCATTTCCCACTGGTCAGTGTAATTCAGCAGAACGCTGTTTGCTTTTTCTTGGAAGCCATTGCACACATCAGGGGTTTCTATTTGTTGTCTATAACACTGAGAATGGAATTAAATCTTTGCAAAGAAATTTGTGCAGAATCATCATCAATAAAACAAAAGCAGGAGAAAATAGAAAAAGATAGAATGAGACAGTCTGTCCTAACCAACATGCTAAAAAACAGGCTCTGTGCTTCAAAATGGCTTTTAAGCAAACACTTACCTAGTGAAAAATACTAATTTGCAATAGGTGTTAAACATTTTCCTTTGGGGATTTACACTCAGATAATTCTCTCCTAAAGATCTATACTAATTATAAAATCACCAATCAAATAAGAGAGGTTTGGATCATTGTACCTGTGTTTTTCTTGTAAATAAATCTATGCGATGCAGTTGCCCCTTTATCCCCAACATAAGAATTGTGAGCATGTGAATTAAATACCCCAAATGTGATACATAGCTAATTTATCTGGGAAAAACGAATTCCTTAAGGCTAAACATTGTGACATTGCTTTAAGTGACTGATTCGGTTGTCATGGACACAGATAAGTTAATACAAGGATGAGGTTGGACGGAAAGGGCTTCCATCCCAGCTGGAGTAATTGGGCTAGTGTGGGGTAGCCACTCTTGTGCATATTTCTCTATCCTCTATGTTTAGAAAGTGGTGTAAGTGCAGTGGGGTTAGTAAGACTTCAGGTTTACAACAGGACATTGTTAAACAGAGAGGCATCCAATTGGTATTGAGGCTGGTGACTGAAATGTAGTTATATATCTGCCTGTTCCAGTCACAGGATGCTCATATAGAAATGTCTTAAGTGATCCAGAAAGGGTGACCACTGATAGAACCCTGGAAAAAATAAACATTCATGGCAGATTTGCTAGACTTGATTATCTTGTTATATCACAATCATTACGTAATTCAGTGAGGTACTCTGATATGCTACAGGAAGGCAACTCAGACCCTTCTTCCATCTTATCAGAAATAGCACTTGATATCTACAATTCTACCTTCACACAATTTAGAAGAGATATAGATCTCTTACAACACTGAAAAGAAAAAAACTCTTCATGAATTATGTTGTAGAATTTATTCATCTAATCAAGGTGTCAGTACATGCGTTGACTAATCTGTAAATGGTGGCTAGGAGGTACATCAAGGGGAAATAACAGACCGGGGGTTAGTGTAAAAAAAAAAACAAGGAATATCAAGTTACCGTGGCAACTTCCTGAAATAGCGGCTTAGTAGATTTATAAACATTGCAATCTATATATATTGTTTTAAACTTTCTTCCCTATCACTTCCAAAGCATACTGGAGAAACTAGATTTGACCATGGTGAACTGATTTCTGAGCAGGAAATTGGGAAAGTTCTCAGTAAATGTTGTTATTCGAATCAGAATCAAGACATATTCAGATTTGGAATTGCTTTATAGTTTTTTACAGTTTTATTTTTTCTGGACCAATTTCACATCTGAATATAACATGGCTACTCGAATTCAATTGGATTTCAGTTTGTCCCCACTTGTTTGGCCACAAGGCAGGGAATCCACTAAAGCGACCTGGAGGTCCACTTACATCACAAATAAAGTTCTGGAAGAACAGGAAACCTTTAAAGCCTGGGGGATACAATCCTCTGTGTATCATAACATAGGATATCCACTCCCTTTGCTTGTTAGATCACGAGAAGGAATGCCCTGCTACAGAGACAAAACATCCTCGGTACTTAGGGGAGCCCGAGGACGGTCGCCTCACAGTGAACAGGCATCGAACCCACAAATGAGCACATCAGTTAACAACCCCACTGATTCTGATCATCTTCGGATTACTAGAACCGTTAACACATCCAGTCATCGACAATGACAGAGCAACTTAATGAGGAATCGTGGAAATCTTGATGAATCACCTCTGAGGTTATGTTCATGGAACATTAATGGGCTGACTAACAAGGCTGGAGATGTCGAGTTCCTTGTTTACTTAAAATCTTTTGACATCCTTTTCTTGCAGGAAACATGGCTAGAGGAGCCATTGCAAATAGAGGGATACATTTGTTTATATACTCCCGCCCTAAGGAAATGTAAATATGGCCATCTATCTGGCGGCCTAGCTACATATATTAAAATAACAAAAATTCACAACGCGCAGGAACTGCCCTCTCTCCTCCCAGCTGTAAACTCCATTAAGGCTCAACTCAACCTCAGAGGAAAAAAGGAGGAGGTGCTGCTGTTCAACATATATTTAAATCCGAAACGGAAAAAACAGGAATCAAAAATTCTAATCGAACATCTGCTTCAACAAATGAGTTCACATACCACACTAAACCTTATTCTGTCCGGCGACTTTAATCAACACCTCCTAGGCACCATTCAAAATGAAGATATCAAGGTCCAGTCTTTTCATTGGAACATTCCAACTCAAAGTCATAGCGATTATGGAAGAACCTCTAAGAGTGGTTTAGAGCTGCTAGAAGAACTCGAGCATATTGGCCTAAGGGTGCTAAATGGAAGATTTGTCGATGACTCTCCGTTGGCCGCCTCATTTCACACGGGACACGTGACCTCCACAATCGACTACACCCTAGTGTCTCTCCCATTTTTTCAACATATAATAGGCTACTGCCTAGGAGATAAAGGGGACAGCGATCATCGGCCCCAGGAACTCCTAATTCAAGCACTCCCAGATAAATCAATTCCAAACCCAGCAGGTATGCACGCATGTCATACCATAAATTTAAAAAGAATCAAGTCATCTATAGGAAACTCTAGGGAGGTGCTTTTGGCAGCAAAACAACAGCTAAATGAGCTTGACTATCCAACTGGAAATCCCACCTGTATGTGGGAAACCTTCACGGCCTTGTTTGCGAACACCCACTCATCTGTAGTCCGATACTTTCCGTTCAACGACCATATGGCTGCAACAAAGGCTACAAGTGCACAGAGGTCCATCTTGAAACGCCTCAAAAAATCTGTAAATAAATTACTGAGATTATTAAGGCTACGCCCGGGGGACAAGGACCTACTCCAACAGCTCCGCAATAGGAAGGCCGAACTTAGGAAACTTAAGTGGGATATGAACAGACAAAATGAAAATGAATTCTGGGCCAAACTCTATTATGATTCTAAAGGAAATAATAGTGCCCGATTTTGGTCAACGATAAATAAAATTTTACAACTAGCACATGTCGGTCTAATATCGCATATCACAGAAAACACATGGACATCTTTTTTAGAATCTCATTTCAACCAACAGGTATCCGGATCACTTGCTTTCCAGGATAACCAGCCAGCTTTTTTAACCCAAACTGTGATGACTGATGTGGTCGAGGCTAATGAAATCGATGCCGCCACGATTAGGGAACAAATCTCTAAACGGAGGAAAGAAGGAGCACCCGGGCCAAACGGGATTCCACCAGCTCTTTTCAAACAAGATCCAGAATACTGGTCAGGAACTCTGACTCCTCTCTTCAACTCTGTTAGACAGTTTGGGTGCTTGCCCGTATCATGGAAGGGCTCCATTATTTCACCAATTTATAAAGCTGGAGACAAAACCCAACCAAAAAACTACCGCTTGATCGCACTGCTAGATGTCGAGACAAAATATTTTGCGGGTATTCTACTAACAGAGCTGCATGAATGTGCATCAGAGCATAACATAATTCCCCCTTGTCAGACAGGGTTTTCCAGAGAGACCGGCACAACAACAAACCTATTAGCAATGTCATTACTTATTGACAAGGCAAAATTCACCAAACAAACTCTACATTTCTGCTTTGTGGATTTTTTTTTTTTTCCAACTTTTTATTGATAAACAGACATCAGCATTACAATCACATTTCAGAGGAAGTAGCACATCAGGCTTCATGGGAACAGTAGGTAATACACGTTATACAGAATATACTGTGGAAGGTCTAGGGTGAAGGGGGATCTTCGTTACTAAAGACTAGGGGGGGTTGGCATATGTCTCCTCGGTAAGAATTCCACAAACCCCAAACACGGGTCCATTTCTTGGGACACCCACGGGCCACATACACTGACTTTTCCCGAAACATTGCCCAATCCAAGTCTCTTTCCCAATCCCCCACCGTAGGAGGAAGCGGCGCTCCCCATCGCTGGGCAATGTTTCTCTTGGCGAGCATTAGTCCCAAAGTGAACCACTGTGTCAAGCAAACGTTCAAATCTGTGGGCTCCCAGATATTTAATAAACACCTGCAGGCCTCCACGCGGAGGTGTGTGGATAAAACAGTGTTGATAATATCGTGGATATTGCGCCAATATGATTGGATCAATGTGCATTCCCAAACTATATGGATAAAGGTACCCAATTGGCCACATCCTCGCCTACAATACCCCCGTCAACCCTCCCCATCCGCACCAATTGGGGCCCCGTCACGTATACCCTGTGTAGGAGTTTTAGTTGGACAAGTCGGAGACGAGCTGGTATTGCCACTACTTTGGGCGAGGAGATAGCCTCCTGCCACTCCTCATCGTCCATCTCAATGCCGTCCGTAGACCATTTCTCACGAAGGGCCTGGAGGGGATCTGGCAAGTTGTTAACCAATTTTTTGTATATCAATGAAATGGTGCTGTCAGGGATATGGCCGTCCTATACTCTATCCTCTAACGGTGAGGATTCAGGTGGCGTGGTCCCGGGCTGCAGATGGGTGCGGAGAGCGTGTCTGACCTGTGTATAGCGGAAGAGCTCCGAATCGGCCAACTTGAATTGTTGCTGCAACACGGCGAATGTCTTAATGTCCGACTTTTCCCACAGGTCACTTATACGGGAAATGCCTATAAGATCCCATTTGTCGAAGCCTTTACTCTTCCACAAATTACCCAACTGTTCAGAATCCCATAATGGTGTCGCAAGTGTAAGCTTCCGCCACCAACCAAGACAGTTAGTGGCAGTGTGCCAAACATGTACAGCATGTTTAGTGGGGCCTGTAAGTGTAGAGCGTCGAGGCTTAGAGTAGAGGGCTCTGTTGAAGTTCCCCCCAGAGAGGAGCCATCGATCCATACTGTAACCCGGGTCTCCTGGTCGGGCATAGGTGCAGTGGTTGATGGAGGAGAGGTGGGCCGCCCAGTAGTACAATTTGATATTAGGAAGGCTGATGCCTCCGTCATACCAGTTCAGGGAAAGCTTACCGAGAGCGATTTGCGGCTTGCCATTCCATAGTAGATCTCGCAGGAGGCCCTCCACTTCTCTAACATAGGATGCAGGTATCGGGTCTAAAGAGTTTTGCAGAGCATACAAAAACCGGGGTAGAGACATCATTTTAAAAAGGGCCGCATTCCCCAACAGGGAAAGGGGGAGCGATTTCCATCTGTCAATATCTTTACGCAACCTGAGCAAGGGAGGGTGCAGGTTACGGGCATAGCGGAGGGAAGGGTCTAGGGAGAGAAAGATTCCCAAATATATAAATCCATCTTTGCGTATCTGTATAGGGCAGTCCCGCGGTGGGATCGGCGGCTCTCCTGCCACTACAAACAAGAGGGACTTGCTCCAGTTTATGGAGTAGCCGGAGTATCTACCAAAGATTGTGAGGATATCTAAGACCACGATCAAGGAGCGCCTCGGGTAGGCGAAGTAAAGGAGAATATCGTCAGCGTAAAGGGAGATACGGTCCTCCCATTCCGGTGACCAGCGCATGCCCCGGATTTTCGGGTCTCTGCGTACCCAAGCTGCCAAGGGCTCTAGTGCCAAAGCAAATAAAAGAGGAGATAGGGGGCATCCCTGCCGGGTCCCCCTTCCCAACTCAAAGGTGGCCGATTTTTTATTGTTGACCACAACTTGGGCCAGGGGTTTGGAATATAATAGCTGTACCCATTGTATATATTTCGGGCCAAATCCCATTTTCTCCAACACCGCCCACAAGTATGGCCATTCAATGGTGTCAAAAGCCATGGCGGCATCTAAGGAAACTATGGCTGCTGGCTCCAGGATAGTGGCTGCTCTGCCCAACACACTGTGCACCCTGCGCAAGTTAAGCGCAGTGTTACGATGCGGAATAAAACCGGAATGATCCGGGTGAACTAAGGTCTCATTCACAGTTAAAAGCCGGTTGGCCAAGAGTTTGGCCAGAATCTTGGGTTTTGCGTTTAATAGGGAAATTGGTCTATATGATTTGCAATCGGTTTTAGGTTTCCCCTCCTTATGGATAGTCACAATAGTGGCTGTCCTTTGATCTAGAGGTAGGTGTCCCAAGTCTCTAGAGTCCTCATACATTGCCTTTAGATATGGGGCCAATCTGTCTGGTTTGAGTTTGTAAAGTTCGATCGGCAACCCATTGGGGCCAGAGGCCTTGCCCGATGCAAGGGACCCGATCGCTGCTGCTATCTCATCGTTAGACAAGTTACTCTCCATGACATTATGGTCATCCACTGACAGTCTGGGCAGTACTATGTCAGCAAGCATTTGGTGGGAATCTTCTTTAGAATAGGGAGCAACCGACGAGTAGACTGTATCAAAATGGGTCGCAAACAGGTCAACTATTTCTTGCGGGTCCGTAATGGGTCTACCGCCCTGCCCGTGGAGCTCCGGCACTAGTCTGCTTGCCCAATCTTTTTGTCCAACCATGCTAGTAATTTCCCTGCTTTATCACCCACCTCATACAACCGTCCCTGCACCGCTCTCCCCAGGGCCTTAGCCTGGTCTGTCGCCAGTGCTCGATAGTCCTGCTGCTTGAGTTTGAGGAGGTGGAGTTTGTCGGGTGTGACATCTGATTCTAGGTCTAGTTCTAACTGCCTGACTTCCGCCTCTATGGCCTGCATCTCCCTCCGGCACTCTTTCTTTTTCCCCGAAATCAAAGAGAGGGCCTGGCCCCGAATTACCGTCTTGAAGGCCTCCCATAGCGTCTGCGGGGATTCCACAGAGCTCTCATTCTCGATGAAGTAGTTGTCTATAGCTACAAGGAGTTCCCTACGGATGTGAGGATCCCGAAAATACCACGGGTTAATAGGGGCCACCCGTCCCACCTGTTTGTAATTAAAAGCCACATGAAGCCAGACCGGCGAATGATCAGAGAGGCCCCTAGCAAGATGTTTAATTTCCCGAACATGGGCAATTTGAGAGGCGGGAATCAAAAAATAATCAATCCGTGATAGACTCCCGTGTGCCCCGCAATGGAAGGTGTACTGTAGAGTGTCAGAGTGAAAGGCCCGCCAACCGTCCACCAGTCCCATAGCCTCAAGGAAATCGGGTAGCCAGCTAGATGAGCGAGCGAGCTCGCGTGGAGGGTGACGATCTAATATGCCTGAGACCACTGAGTTGAAGTCTCCCCCCAACAGTAACAGACCCTCCGGTATGTTCAATAGTAGTGTTCCCAGGTCCCTAAAGGTGACGGCTTGGAGGCCCGGGGGCACGTAAACTGATAAAAGTGTAATTGGATGTCCCTCCCAGGTGCCCGAGACTCCCACATATCGCCCCCTGTCATCTGTCCAAGTTTCCTGCACTACAAGGGGAAAGGACTTCTTCATCAGTATACCTACCCCTCGGGAGCCTGTGGTGAATCCTGCGTGGGTTAACATCACGTAGCCCCCCCTATGCAGTGCCTTACATGCATTACCAATTAGGTGAGTTTCCTGAAGTAGGATAATGTCAGGGGCTTGGCGCTTTATATATTGAAGGACCACACTACGTTTTATCTTGTCCCCCAACCCATTGACATTCCAACTTAACAATTTAATCCCTCCGTCCCAACATGTTGCCATAGTGAGTTATGAAATTTTCCATACCAGTTTCGGAACTTGCAGTACCGGTTTCTACTTCCCCAACTAATGTTGCAATAGGAGTCGCTGATGTAATAAATGCTACGTAAAACATAACAAAACACCCCCTCCCAACAACCCCCCAACCCGCTGCCCTGCACTCTGGGCCTAGAACTGCCCATCGATAAACTTGCAGAGTGCCTGTCGCCCCAGAAAGAGTTCAAGATAGAAAAAGAAGAGAAAAGGGGGGAATTAAAGCTCTCCGTGTCCCGGCCCCGAGCAGGTCAAGTGTACACCCAAATGAAAGCAAATACCACAGGTCCAATTGAGTCCACGAATCCCAACAGTGCTAAACTACAAACCCCCCTCCCAGGCCTACCCCATCACAGGCCCCATTTACTCAGTTCAAACTTCGCTGCCAAACTGGTCACCGTATCAGGCTGGTCGACCATCTGCACCGTCTCCACCGCCATGTTCGACTGGACACCTCACTCCGTGGCGTTCAAGCCAGTCTACCGTGGCTTCAGGATGTTCGAAAAACCACGCTCTCCCCTCCGCCTCAATCCGAAGACGTGCCGGGAACAACATGGAATATTTCAGACCATGCTCTCTGAGGTCACGTTTGACCGGTAGGAACGACCTCCGCTGCCGTTGTACCCTCTGCGTGAAATCCGGAAAAAAGGAAATATCTGCATTGTCATACCGGAGGGGTGCGCCCGTCCTAGAATTTTGAAGGATTATGTCTCTGTCACAATAGTTCAAGACCCTAGCCAGTATGGGCCGTGGGGGAGCGCCCGGCTTGGGACGGCCGCCCGGGACCCTGTGGGCACGTTCAATAACAAAAAACTTACTGAGGCCTTTGGGCTGTAAATGCTTCAGAATAAGGTCCTCGACAAAGAGATCAGGGGATTGCCCCTCCGATTTTTCTGGAACCCCAAGGATGCGGAGGTTGTTGCTTCGCAGGCGTCCCTCATAATCGTCCAGCTTGAGGTCAGCGAGCTTGCGGAAGTCCTGGAGGTCTCGGACCTCACCCTGGAGCTGGGTAACATCGCCAACAAGACTAGCAGTGGTAAGCTCCACTTGCTTGACCTTCTCATTCAGTTTCGCCATGTCAGCCCTGATGAGATTAACGTTGATCGCCACTGTGTCCAGGGAGGTCATAACACCAGTGATGGCATCCATTACGTCCTTCAGTGAAATGTCCTGTTCCTCATCGCCCAAGCCCCCTGAGCTTGCATCTCTGGACAACCGGGGCTGGTTCGCATCTTTAGGGACAGTATATCGGTCCAGTTTATTGGATTGGGTGGTCTTCAGCCCCGCGGGCCCCTGTGGTCTTATTACGCTCCATTGCGTCACTGACTGTCTACTACCAGCCTGTTCAAGGGCACCCAAGCCGGGCGGCCACCTCGTCAACGACAGTAGGTTGGGAACTGGCCAAGCAGTGAGTATGCCGATGTGCCCCTGCAAGTGGTCTGTAGGCCCGCTCCAGGTCTGCCCACAGCCGGTGAAAGTGCCGTCTCTGTGCCAATTTCGAAGGCGGTGGGGGAGCCTGGGACTGCCACCGGGTCTCTTATGCCAGCAATATCAGGGTGAGGGCCCTCTCACCTCCGTCGTGGTTGGCCCTGCCACTCCACTGATGGCAATGCGGGGTTTCTACTGCCCTGCCTCCACCCCGTCGAAGATCTCGGGGCACCGCAGGGCGTTATGTTGCTGCAGCTGAGGGCCCCTGGAAGGCCAAAGTCAGCTGGTGTGGCCGCTGATGACCGCCTGCTGCGAGGGGGAGAGAGCAGGAAACAGCCGAGCCGAGTGGCGTGATGGCGTCTATGGACTTGCAGCAGCTGCCTACCGGGTCTCCAGCACAGGTCTCCTGGCTCTGTCAGGGGCACCACCTCGCACTCGACGCACCTGGCTGGGCCGGGTGGGCCTCAATCCACCCTCGGAATGCGATCCTCCACTCCAGGCTGTAGCGCTCTCCAGGCGCGGCGCCACCGCGGGAACCCTCTGGAGCGTCTGGGTCTCGTGCCCGGCCCCACGCAGCACTGTGGGACCCGGCGTGCATGCCGAGGGAAGGCCTCACTTTTGCGGCGGCTGTAGCATCGGCCTCCGGAGTCGGAGACGAACCGGAGTTGGCGGGATCGTGAATGCGAGCAGTCCGACACACAGAACAGCTGTCGGACGGGCCGGATCTGTTTCAGGATAGGCGAGAGAACGGGGCCGGTCGCGGAGCTACGCTTTACGCGGCCATCTTGCCTCGATGCCTGGCCACGCCCCTGCTTTGTGGATTTTAAGGCGGCGTTCGACAACGTCAACCGAGCTAACCTGTGGAGGAAATTGGCTCTTTGGGGGAGTCCTCCATCTCTTCTGAATCTTCTGATACAATTACACTCCAACACATGGCTACAGGTTAAGCTAGGCAACGGCTCCCACCTTTCGAGGCGCATACCAACAACCAAAGGTCTTAAACAGGGCTGTGTGCTCGCACCAACTCTTTTTAACCTTTATACAGCAGATATGACATCAGCCCTAAGTGCCTGCAACGCGCATGCCCCTCGACTAGGTGGAGAAGCCATTTCCAGTATGTCATATGCGGACGACGTTGTTTTAGCAAGCCATACTCAAGTAGGTCTACAACGGCTACTTAACACATTGCATGAATATGCAGCCGCAAATTGCCTGGAAGTTAACATCAACAAAACTAAAACCCTGACAATCAATGGGAAAAAACGGTCTCATTCTTGGTCCCTGGGGAAAACTCAAATTGCGAATTCCACCGAGTACAAATACTTAGGTGTCATAATTGATAAGGGTGGCCAATTTGCGAAATAGCTTGAGGCCATAAAGAGGAAAGGGATGATGATTGCAACAACGCTAAGGCAACTTAAAACAAAACTGACTGGACCAACTTTTTCTCCATTGCTTCGTGTTGCGGAAGCAAAAATCCCACCATCAATCACCTACGGCAGCGAAGTGCTGAGAGGCAGGGACACCATACTGCTGGATACCACCTTGGCAAAGGCATACAGAGTTATGCTAAACCTCCCGTCATATACCTCTCCAGCACAGATCCGACTCGAGTTTGGACTAACGAAGCAACTCCTCGCCAGGCGAGGCTCGTACATCAAGTGCTGGCATAAAATCAAGAATTCGTCCAGGAATACACTGAACCACCTGCTCTGGCAGGAGCTGTGCAGTACATTCATCTCACCGGCCAAAGCCTACTTGGAGGAATCACTGGCCACTACCGGATTAGCCGATTTATGGGAAACTCCAACAACGCACTTGCACTTTAAGGATATTGTAAATAAGGTTATTAAGAAAATTTCCCTCACAGAAGACAAAGCTACCTTTTCACGTAGGAGCCATGCATGGATGACTCTGAGCAGCTACAAATTACTTGGGCCACAGGCATACTTCGAACTGGGGTATTCCAGGAAGTCAAAAGAATCCTTTTTAAAACACAGGTTAGGAATCCTTCCAGCCATACCTCATCTTCCACCGTGGCTGAGAGAGAATTGTGGGAAATTATGCAGGCTATGCGGAGTCGGAAATGAAGATATTGAACATTTAATATGCTCCTGCAGTAAGCTAAAAGAGGAAAGTGCAGACCTCCTAAAAAGCCACTTTAACGAACGAGGCATACGTACCCGGAGACAAGCAGTACTTGCCTGCTTTAACCCAAGTGACCCGCATCTAAATGGGAAGCTAGTCAAGTTCCTGATACTAGTAGCGTCTAAACAAGGCCCAGTGGCACCCTGTGGGAGTATAATAACAACAAAAAACTTAAACCCTTCCGAACTGTAATCTGTGCACAGACTCCAGAGGCTTAGAGCAAATGGACACACTGGGAACTCTGCTCCCTTTGAACATTCCTGTATTTTTTAATATATAAGAATTTTAATAGAGTACTGATTGAAAAGGCTAATTAACCAAAAATGTTTTATCAGAGTGTATTTTTGTAATGGTTTTAATTAATCAAAAACAATAAATTATTACTTACACTTGTTTGGCCAGCTGAGGGCTTTTCTCATTGACAGGTGTTGGAAGCAGAATTTGAG